>BMAU01000612.1:0-440000 GCA_019973935.1 Trichonephila clavipes
TTTTTATAAAAACAAATTTTTGAAACCTATTGAGTGTTTTTTGGAAGAAAAATAAAAAAAAAATATGTAAATACATAAAAATTTTTAAATACACTGGTGTGCAAAAATTAAGGACGATGTCAAAAAAGTAGCATATCAGCTGAACGAAGAGGCAGAGTGGACAGAAAGACCAATCAGGAGATTAAGTAAGGTGATATACGGTAGCACATGCGCAGATATGCAGGTAGAAGTAATGGGGGAGTGTCTGAGTGGTATAAAGCATGTTGTCGGTGTAAGATCAGTATATCTGGCAAAGAGATTGTGCACGCCGTATAGCAGTTAAAATCACACCGAGTTGCTGCCTCAGCGAGAACTGGCGAATAATCAATCTGTTAGACGACATCTGGATGCTTTTACCCGAAGTCGAATCATTGGGAAGTTGGATGAAGGCCGCAGTGTGACAAGTGTGGCTGCAGAGTTCGGAATTGCTCACAGCATCGTTTCACGACTTTGGAGACAATTTCAAACTACAGGAACAGCTATCCGGGGGTTCAGTAGTGGTCGTCCACGAGGAACCACACCCGCAGATGACCAGTACATTGCCTTACAGGCCAGAAGAAACAGGCAGCAGACAGCGGGAGAAATCGCTAGACACACGACACAGGCGACAGGACGACTGATATCGCGTTTTACCGTTTCCAAAAGACTGCACGGTGGTGGTCTGTTTGCACGACGCCCTGTACGGTGTGTACCTTTAACGCCTGCCCATCGGAGAAGGCGTTCTCTGTGGTGCCGGGAACACCGGAATTGGAGAGACAATGAATGGGACGAGTACTCTTTACAGATGAGAGCAGATTCAGTTTGAGTAGCGATTCTCATCGCATACTCATCTGGAGAGAGCGGGGAAGCCGCAATCATCCCTCGAACATCATTGAAAGGGACAGGTATGGAGGTCGCGGTGTTCTCGTTTGGGGAGGCATCATGCTTGGTAGTCGTACAGACCTTCACATCTTCGACGCAGGTTCAGTCAACGGGACCCGTTATTGTAACGAGATTCTTCTTCCATATGTGCGTCGTTTTAGAGGCGCTATGGGTCTGCAGTTCCTTTTCATGGACGACAATGCACCATGTCATCGCACAGTAGCTGCCGAACAGTTCTTAGAGAGTGAGGATATTGAACGTATGGATTGGCCGGAACGATCTCCGGATCTCAATCCCATCGAGCATGTATGGGATTTTCTAGGCAGACGCTTGGCAGCTCGTACCTTACCACCAGTAACGATTCGGGAGCTTCGATTGGCGCTGCAAGACGAATGGGCAGCAATGCGTCAACAACTCATTGACACCCTCATTCTCAGCATGGGCAGACGCTGTGAAACCTGCCTAGCAGTCAGGGGAGATCATATCCCCTACTAAAGACCGGATGTTTCTTGCTGGACACCCATCACAGGGATGTTTTGGCCTTCAGTCGCATTGCGCTCCATGCTACTTTTTCAATAAAGCTTCTTTTTATCCCTCTGATTTCTCTTTTAGTAAGTGTTGCTTACATATTACACATGTCCTTACGTATTGGGGATCTTACGGTATTAAATGTGTTGATTTGGAAAGCTTTTGTACAAAGTTATATTGAAAAAACCGTCTCGTCCTTAATTTTTGCTCACCAGTGTAAATATTGTACTTTTAGAAAAATTGGTTGTTTTCAAGGAAATTTTACCAAATTTTTACTAAAACGGGAAACACTGTATAAAAATTTATAATAGAATTATCATAATTTTCTTTATACACAACATACATATTATGGTGCTCTTCAAAATGAACCAAACTCTAAGAGATATATTAAAATACAAAAAAATTACAAACTCTAAGAGATATATTAAAATACAAAAAAATTACAGACAATTATACATAATGTAACGTCGTAACTCCCAACGGGGATCGGCGTCTTTTGTGAACCCGACACTCACACGTGCATCTTGCAGCTGCAGATAAAAGGTTGTGGCGTGGCTGACCTCGCAACCATTTTTTGACCCCCTAGGAATCGAATCCCGCCGACCGGAGGATGAAAGAGAGATGCTTTGAACTTACTCGGGAGCGGTGGCCAAAGGATTCCTCCTCTCACAAATTATTGGACTCTAACAATCTTTAATTAAGTTTAATAACTTTAATGTATAATTCAGTAAGTAATATTCAATAGTTGTGACGTAAATAAATTCAATATTTAAATTAACCAAGAATAAGCTACCGTTATTCTTTCAAACGGTACAATAATAATATGAAAATTTTGATTTTTCTTTATAAAAACTACCCTAAATGAAAAATATTTAACCTACAACAAAACTTATGATCCACTTTATGAAAAAAAAATAGTATAATAAACATTTTCACAACATTATCTGGTTTGGGTCTTAAGATATCATGTATCTGGTAAAGAGTTTCTTTCGAAAACATAATTTTGAGAAACACTCATTTAAAATTTTATCTTACTGCCCTTTTGCATAGAGTGATGTTTTTTAAGATCACTATAACTTTATTTCTATTTCGCATAAAGGATAAAGAAAAACAGTTTTGGAAAGAAAAATATTCAAACTATAAGATTTTGAAATAAAAAAAAAGCCTTATGTAGGCGAAAAACGACATTTTCAAGATAGGCAGTCATCTTAAATGAATAGTAACTAATTCTTTCTTTCTATGTTTCAAAGGAAGAAACAAAATTAAGAGAATTTTATTAAACCAATTTTTTTTGTGATGTTTCTTTTCTTTCAATCAGGGCCATATCTAGCAGGTGTGCAGTGAGTGCACTGCACGCGGCGGCCATAACAAGGCGCAGCCGCAAGCCCTCATTTCAATCAGGTCTATCAATCAAGTAGTAGTCAAAGTAAAACTTATAATAAGTCGAATAAGTATGCTGAATTTTAAACAGATATTGAAAAATCAAAATAAAGTTCCCAATTTTCCGATAGCATAGTTTAAGAAAAGTAGAATGTTATAGTGTACCGTGTGTCGGCCCATAGTTCATTAATGTCTACTCTTTACGCACATCCTTCATTTGGTAGCAAAATTCATAGCCGACAATATCGCAAGAAAAAAAAAGGAGGTGCTTATCAATGGTACCGGCGGTGCCCTGTGAATCAACTAAGTCGTCTCAAAAATGAATTTTGCAAAGTTGCTTTACGAAAATATCAAATATGGTTAACATTACCTAAGACATAGGAGTGTTTAAATTCAATATGCATTTGGGGAAATTAAAAGTTTTCATTTCAATAATATCCTTACAATTTAGAAAAACAAAAAAGAGGAAAGAAATTAGTTTTGTGTCTCTATTTGCATTTTTGTTAATGTTTTACTTTTTACTCTTATACAGGTAGATTAATTTATTACGTCAACGTTAAGTATTAGTCAAAATAAGAAAAATTCTCTTGAGAGGCTGCACATGAGGTCGTTGTACGCGGCGGTCGACATCCTAGAACCTGCTTTAAATGACACATTAAATTACATTTAATTTGGTATAATTGGTATTATCATCTTCAAATACTTCATAATTATGAAAAGAAATCAAATAAGAAAAATCTTGAGTAGTATTAAAAAAATAAGAAAATAAAATAAATGGAAACATAAAATTTATACAAAATATTTTGAAGGGGGGATTTCAGTGCATGATTTACATTTTCTAATATTGATGGATTACTTTAATTTGTTGCTTTTTTTTTATCTTTATATTTTACGAAGTCAAATAAATTATACACCTGAAATGATTGATATATGCCTTATGAATACGACCTTTCTAAAGTATTGAATATTAAACATAAAATGTTTAATATTCACTTAATACTTAATTACTGAATTATGAAAGTTCAAAATCATGGTCAGCAGATTTTTTTTTATTCAGTTAAGTAACACCTAAATATATCGATAGTAAATGTAGATTTCAAAAAACTGCACAATTTATTTGAACACTGTCAGGGAAATTTTTAATTCGCATCTTCTTTGAGAATAATGTGTCATGTTTCTGGTCTCTGAAACACGATTAACTAACAAATATATTAATAATGTATAAATATTTTGAATGTTTAAAAATATATCTTGTACTCATAACAAACATAAGCCTTGTTTCGGTATAAACATTTCAAAACAGAAATGTATCTTTAATTTATTAATTTGTGAATAAATAAATGATAGAGCAAACAAAAAAAAAGTTAGACTCGAAAGTGTGTTATTTTATAGATCTTCATTCTAGAATTTGTGACACTATTTTTCAATTCCTGCTATTAGTTCCCTCTCTCCCTACACAGTTGAATCAGGGACCGCATATAAAAATCACACAAAAAATATTCAAAACTTTCATAAATTCTTAGATAAAACAAACTAATTCGTGGAAATACTACAAAAAACTTTTTTTATGCGGTGGATAGGGACCGCATAAAAAAAAGTCGCATTTACAAAATATGCCAATTATTTACGAAATTTATGTAAGAGTACTTCCATAACAAAATAAATAATTAAATATTACACATGGAAACATTTTAAAAACATATAGTTTCTCATTGTATATACGGATAAGTCTTTAAAATGCGCATACATAATTCATCGCTACTCATCGTAATTCATAGTCCTGTAATGAATAAGTTCAAAATCGCTTTCGTCACTTGAAGGTGCAATTTCAGTTGATTTATTTGTAGGAAACATAAAGTAAGAGATAGTTTTTGTGACGAAGGAAGGGTGGTCAGTTGCTTGTAAATGTCACGATAACCAGCTATACATGATTTAAGCCCTTTTTGGAATTTTATACTACTTTCTTAACTGGTATCTATTTCAAGAAAATGCTTTTCTAATTTAATGAAAAGCTGGATTCCTGCAAATTTTTATCCGCTCTCAAAAAATCCGTTTCTTCATGTCCGCCTTCATAATCTATTAAATTATTAAAAATGTCACTGTCATTGAAAGTTTCGTCTTTAATCAAACGCGGGCTGCTGGAGCGATGAGAGAAAGTCACTGAATGCGCATTGTCGGAAGACTGTTTATAACAAATGAACAGAGTGTCTTGAAGTGTCTACATTTCAGTGGCATAACGTACACCCCTGCATCACGGGGGGCAGGACTCTAGAGGCCCAAGGACTGCCTTACGCTAAATACGTATTTACCCAATTATAAGATATTAAAGACAAAACCTGACTATCAGGGGGTTCTAACATTCTCAGTTACGCCACTAGTAAATAGATAGAAAACATTATAGTGGTGCCAAAGACATTGAAATTCATACACGGCATAAAAAATATCGCACAAAAAGGAAATCACATGAAAAACGACCGCACAAAAACAGGTTCGACTGTATATATATATTTATATATCTGTTCAAATTTTCAATCGTTAATAAAATGCTTTCTGTTCATCCATTCAAGTTCAATTTTTTAAAACTTGTAGTGGATGACACTTTATGTTAATACAGTTTTTTTCAAATATTAATTCATTAATTAAATTAAAAAATGAATAAATAGTAACAAACAAAAAAATAGTCCAACAGCATATATAGAAAGAAAAATTGTTCGTTGTGCCCCTGTAGTGCAATGGATAGAGCCTTGGGCTTCTAATCCTAAGGCAGTGGGTTCGAATGTCATCTGGGATGGCATAATTTCCGAGAATTTGATTTCTTTTTTACAATACTATTTTATTAGAATAATTAAGTTTAATTAATGAACAAGTAGTAACAAACAAAAAATAGTCCAACACCATATATAGAAAGGAAAATGGAAAACTGCAAGGAAAATCGTTTTCTATTTTTTCAGTTAATATTGTGATTCTGTCCATGTATATACATATTTATATAAATTGCAACTATTTACTAAAAGGTAACTAAAATAAAATTTCTCTTTGTTGACCTAATATACCAAGATCCCAGGACCCCCAGACGTTACTTATTTTCAAACAAATAAAATATACAGGATAAGGTAGTACTAGTATAAACTTTGAGTGAATGCATATCTGCTAGCTTGTCCCGACGGCCAATTTACAGGTAACTGGTGTTAAAGGTACGTAAAAACAGTACTAACTTTTCTCAAATTCTAAAAGTTTATTTTTACGTATGTTTTAAAATATACATTGTTAAAAATTCATAATCAGTACTGCCAGACATGGTCCATTGGAGGTAACTTTTAACAGATGCTTAAAAGCTTCCAAAAAATCATGCAACTTTTCTTATTTTCTAGAGCTTGATATTTATATATGATTCTCGGTGAACTATTTCAATATTTGTTGTAAGCTTCCAGACCAATCGGATGGGCCAAACATCCCCCCAGACACACCTACAGGGTCCCTATGCATGTGAGCGCAGCGTGATAGTTAGATAGTTTTATAACAAAGCATTAAAAATATTCTTATTAATAGTCTAACGAAGAAGACTTCTGTATAGTAATATAGTAATATTTTCACACTTAATTATAACAATAAGTATTGCATAATAAAATGTAATTAGATTTGAACTCGTAATGCTAATTATGAACAAACCTTTGCTGACTTATGAAGAATGTGTTTTATAGGCAATATTCAGAAAATTTATGGTTTTAAATAGCAATCAATTTAATAAAATATTAGTTTTTTGGTATCTAGTAAGAAGCAAAGGAATACAAATTTTACTCTATTAGAAAATTTCAAAATAATTCATGTAAATAATAATCATTATTCAGAGTAAATTAGCTGAAATTTTTAAAAAAATCTTCAATCTTCATTATCATCATCGATGAAGTTTAATATCTCATTATCAATCCAATGTTGATATTGAATATCTTTATTATCTTCATCAGCATCTCTAGTATCGTCTTCTGTAAAATACATACTATAGTTAAAAATTAAATAGTTTTACAAGTTTATGATAATAATTCAACGGGAAAGTAGAATACCTGATTCATCTTGAAGTGATTCACTAACAGAGGCCGGTAACTGGTCCCCATCAATCCAGTTGAAATGTGTGCTTGCCTTCCAATGTCCACCCATTATTTTCCGGACTAAAAACACGGTCCTTTCATATAAGCATTACTCCAGAGGCTAGTGATGTAATTAGCTCGTCGAAACTGCTGCAAAAGCTCACTCTTGCACGTTGCTCGCATCAAAGTTTATAACATTCTTTCGATTGAACTCTTCATTGACGTCAGAAACTATTAAGTGATGATGAATAGTTGAAGTCTGGCAGCATCTGCGTCAATTATTCCGGGAACATTATAAACTTTAAATAAATTTCTGTATTTTGTTAAACACATTATTATCTAGTTCTAAGTCTCTGAATAAATCTGGATCGCCGAATTTCATATATGCTTCCTAGTACTCTTCATTTTTCTTCAGTATACTGAATGTTACTTTTGCTTGTCTTTTTTTTAAAAAAGCAAGATTCTAATCACATCCAGTGATTGCATGAAATCCTGGCAAACAACGGCTGAAAGAATGTCCTAATTGTTCGTAAACCTTAGTGATATCAATATATCTTACTTTATATACCATGCCAGTTAATATCCACACATGGTAATCATTATTTTTTAAGTGAAGCAGATTGCCCAACATGATTGCTGCAGTATCAGAACATCGAATAATGAAATTAGTTTGAGCATCATTATTGTAGATATGATGAATAATTTTAGTGTCAACTTCCTCATGATCAGTGCACGTTAGATTTTCATCAATATTAGATACAACTATATTGTTAGTGACATTTCTTGAAATTAACGACAATATTTTTGTTGTTCATAAATGGTACCATCTTTTCAGTAGACCAGTGTAGAATAAAAAAAATCAACAAGAGCTTGTTTGAACCGTAGATTTTCTCAATTCTTTGGCGAAATCAGACGGTCGAACTTGATCAGGTCTAGCGATATTAAACCCCAATGGTGTCGATTCATGTCGGAGAGATCTTTCGTAATCTTCCATAGACGCAGAAAAGTATTGATCGAAAATAATATCAAATCTTTTTGTATTTAATTGTGACACCATAAGCAACATTTTCTTTTTGAAATACTGCTTAACGTTTTGGGGACATTTTTCATTGTGTGAAGTAGTCCATCAATTACTACAATATCTATGTGAGACGGTGGATTATGTTCGACATCTTTTTCCAAACATTACGTTAAAATTGATTTTTTGAGTCTTATAAATCCCACCATCAAAATGGCAAAGGATAATGGAACTGGAGTTATGGGATACGTAAAATTTTTGCCATATTGACTTTGTGATCGATAGAAATACCGAGTATACGCATGTTTTTTATTTTAATAAATATTTTTTAAATATATAATATGTGTACATTTTTGTTATTTTTGTTGAAGAAATAAATATATTTTATGCAGTTTATTTTTACATTAAGAAATATCTTTAAATGATGCAAAATTAATATATAATAAGACTGTAAATATATGTATTACTGACCTCTTTTCTTTACTTTTCATGCATTATAGTGGAAATAGAATTGTGTCAAAAATGTCCTGCTGTGTAGCATGCTGAATCCTATAGGTAGATTGGTTTTGCACACCAAAAGGTTGCGAACCCCTGCTTTAGACTAAACACCAAGACGCACACACATAAAGAATAGGGAGGAGAATGGATGAGATATCTCTCTCACACTCAAGTAGACGAATAATGACATTGCACTCATACGCATAGCGCGACCCTTTAGGTGTGTCTGGGGGGATGTTTGGCCCATCCGATTGGTCTGGCAGCTTACAGCAAATATTGAAATAGTTCACCGAGTATCATATATAAACTCCAAGCTTTAGAAAATAAGAAAAGTTGTATGACTTTTTTGGAAGCTTTTAAGCGTCTGTTAAAAGTTACCTCCAATGGACCATGTCTGGCAGTACTGAATATGAACTTTTAACGATGTGTTTTAAAACATACGTAAAAATCAACCTTCAGAAAATGAGAAAACCTTTAACACCAGTTACCTGTAAATTGGCCGTCGGGACAAGCTAGCATGTATGCACGCAATCAAAGTTTATAACTAGCACTTCCTTATCCTATATATTTTATTTGTTAGAAAATAAGTAACGTCTGGGGCCCTGGGATCTTGGACTATAAGTAGGAGTTCATTTAATTTTTTTCTTTTTATATATTTCTTGTTATGTAGTCATTTGGAAATTAAAGATAAGAGTTGGTAGGAAAAGTGTCTGTATGTGTGTGTGTATATATATATATAATACCATGTAACAATAATACATAAAATGTCTTTTCTAATCGCAATAATATTACATGAAGTCATCCTTCAAGTAAACAAACTGCAAAACGAACTGAAATCAAATGTTAACTATTCAATAAGGAAAATGTTATATCTAAATTAATTTGACTTTTTTAAAAAAAGATTTAAATCAGTTTCTAAAATAAAACTAAATTCCCTTTTCAGGTTTTTAATTCTGGTTTTGAGAAAATCTCCTTAGAAGTTCGATAAGAACAGAATATTTCATTTGTGATAGATCCTTAGCTTAAAAGTTCGTAAATATTAAAGACATATATGTAGAGCTATATTTTAGAATATAGAGCTTCACAAGTGCTCGAGAAGACATTTCAAGTTTCATGAACTTCGATTGATCAATCATTATGAGAGCTTCGGTTCTCTTCTCATGCTCCGATGTAAATTAGTAGGTTGGCACATTGCACCATTATGAGTTTATTTCTTTTAGTTGAAAACAATCTGTCATTCAAACGCGACAGATCTTCAAGAAAAAGAAGAAGAAATACAGGAATTGTAGGTTTTGCTGTTGGCAGTACTAATAAAGGAGTTTATTCTTTTTCTTTTTTTTATGAACTTTTTTTATAATTTTCTTCCTTTGATAAAAAGAACGCATTTATTGAGAGGTCAGAGACAGAGCTTTTCTAATTGTGATCGATGTATATCCTACTCGATGACAGTTTTCAGATTCAGCAAATTTTAACTTTCAGACCCCTCATTTTAAAAAGCGTTGCCTTTAATAAAGAGGGAATTTAAACTTTTGTCCTACCAGCACGTAATTCACAGAAAGCTGCATCATCATATATTCATCAGTTGAATTACTGATGATTTATTTCTAGTTATTTTATTTGAAAAAAAGTAACTCTCTTCGTTGGTCGCTTTCGGCAATTACAAAAGATTGTTATGAACACGACGCATACGAGATGTCAGTAAATTTTAACAAACCACAAAAAAAAGGTGAACTTACAGCAAGATGAAGAATATATTTTTTTCAGAACTCACATAGAATGCTGATTCTATTTACTGTGTCAAATACGCAACCCGTAAAGCAGGTTCGCTATTGGTTACTAATCCAGATTTAATTGTTTACATAGCCACAAAGCAAAACCATTCGGTAGCATAAAGCAACTTCAAGGTAGATAGTCATGGAGGCACTTCGCTGAGCATCTTTTAGATACACACTATACAACGATTAAATGAGGCGATGGAAAACAAAAGAAATACCCTGTTATCGGTTTCACTAGAAATTTGCTCTTCTATTCCTTTGATTGACACCAGATCTAAACCGATCAACCAATTCACGAATAAAAATAGTAAATATACAACAGCTTTTCTTCAACTTCTATAATAAGTTTATTTGTCTTTTCAACAATTTTCTTTTCTCTTCTATTCTGCACCAGTTTATTACTTAACGCAATTTTCGTATGGCATTTTTCAGTAGTTTCATAGTTTTAGAAAATGATAAATTACCTCTTATACTCGTATTCAATATATTAGAAATTTTTACTTTTTGATTAGAATTGCGTATTTAATGTTGTTGAATAAAATGGTTAAGTTTAAATTCAAAAATAAAAATTTTAATGAAAAAAGCATTTGAATAACTGCACTAATGTTCAACATTAAGAAATTTTGCATATTTAGTCGAATTCCTTGAAAAGTACTGAACGAAAGGTAAAACTAGTACTTCCAAGTCAAACTGCAAATTTTAGTATCAATCAGCGTTTATGTACATAAGCTATAGTTATACATTTCCGCAATTCCTTCAGGCACTTTGTAGTAATTTTTTTTTGCAACACATGCAGTAAAATCTAAAACAAGTAACTAAAATCTGTGAATATTTATATTTGAATTATAGAATTAGGCAGCGAATCATTGAGAGATTTACAAACAAGGAAAACAAGTCTCAAAGCAAGAGTCAAAGCAGTTAGTCATTCTAGTGATGTAGTACAATAGCTTCTCATTTTTCACATCAACTTTATAAAGAGTGCTTTTTTCCAGGTATACAAGTTTAAGTTGGCATTACTTTCCAAGATGGCGACCGATTTAACAGCTGTCAAGTGATTTATTCTCAGTTTGGTTTGGCAATTCATCATGAATAGACTCACGCCTCATAGAGATTCGTCGAATGGGCCCAAAACGAGATTGCCGTTGTTCCCGATTTTCATAAGCGAATTTTGTTTAGCGATGAAGCGCACTTCTGGTTGAATGGCTACGTCAACAAACAAAACTGCCGCATTTGAGTGAAGCTAATCCACAAGTGTATGTCGAAACACCGTTACATCCAGAAAACTGACTGTTTGGGGCGCTTTATGGGCTGGTGGAATCCTTCTTCAAAAACGATGAAGGCCACAACGTTACAGTCAATGGTGATCGGTATAGAGCCATAATTACTAACTTTTTCATTCCTGAATTGAACAATCATGATGTCCAGGAGCTGTGGTTCCAACAAGACGGCGCAACATGTCACACAGCTCGTGCCACAATCGATTTATTGAAAGACACGTTTGGTGACCGCCTAATTAATTTCACGTTTTGGACCTGTGAATTGGCCTCCAAGATCTTGTGGTTTAACACCGCTAGACTATTTTCTGTGGGGCTATGTAAAGTCATTGGTCTATGTGGATAAGCCACAAACGCTTGACCATTTGGAAGACAACATTCGCCGTGTTATTGCCGATATACGGCCACAAATGTAGGAAAAAGTCATCGAAAATTGGACGTCCAGATTGGACTACATCCGAGCCAGCCGTGGCGATCTTATGCCAGAAATCATATTTAAAATGTAATGACACAAGATTATCTTTGGAATAAAAAAAATTCATGTCAATCGAATAATACATCGTTGTTTTATTGCAATTTAAAGTTCTATACCTCTAAGAAAACACCCTTTACAATCCCATGAACCCAAGCTTCAAGGTTTTATTCCCAAAAGGTAAATGAACAGAAGTATATTTTCATGATATCTATTTCCGTTTCACTAACTTAAGCGTAGAGAACAACCCATTCAGATTTGGTCAGGGAACCTTGACCTTGCAGCCAGGATTAGTACGAGACTATTCTATTTACTGGTGAATCCAGATTATCCTAAAGAACCAAGGCATCCATCACCTCTAAAATACAAAAAAGAGATCGATGTGGCAATAGATGCTTGATGATCTGGGTAGGTAGGATCTTTGACGAATGCATTTCTGGTACTGTTGTGATGGAGCCCTTTCTTTTCAGGGGTACAGTTTAATTTCATTTTTATGGATGACAACGCTTGTGTTCTGTCTAACCGAGATAGATACAATACCATGTTAGGTACAATATTCAGCAGAGGAAAAAAAGGGGACCTGCTATAAATGTGTTCCAATATTCAATTAAGCGGTATGATAGTGAAGGCTAGATGTTGGGGTAGACATCGTGTCGGATGTGGCTCACAAACCTCCATGTTAAATCGCTCTGTGATTTCTGTGATTTTTAGAAATGAAATTTTGCCCTATTTTCATCTTTTTAGGGCTGAAGTTGACCTGTACTTCATTTTTATGGATGATAATGCTCATCCACATAGAGCGTTTTTGGCTGCCAAATTTCTAGAGAGGGAGGATATTTGCCAGTTGAATAAGGAACTCGTAAGGGTACTCGTTGTTCCCTTTCCTTTGGTATAATGGCAATAAGAGTCTCTAGAAACCAATGTGGTAGCTATAGACCCAATAAGTGTTTTTTAGTTTCCTTGATTTATTAGCATAGATTGGCCTTCCAAATAACTTTATTTTATAAGGCACAGTAATAATGCATTTGCTAGAATCATTCAGAACATAAAAGCAGTATTACTGGAAGAGTGGGACCGACTGTCACAAGACTCTTACACTGTCTCATTTCAAACATGAGTTCACATTGTGAAAGCTCTATAATTATAAAAGGTAACCACACTTAAAATATTTTTCATTCGGTATTGTAACTAGAGATTGCAATATCGGACCAAAAGTTCAATACCGGTATTCGATACTTTTTAGATCTTAATACCGATAGAAATTTTAGAAAAAAAAAAAGAAACAAAACACTACACACACACACAAAGAAAACACACAAATAAAACACTTATTTGCCGAATTTATTTCGCCAATTTAGATTTAAGCTCTTCTTTACATTTTTCGGCTTGCATACTTCCCCAAACATGTGTAAGTCCTATATTCCAAAAATAATGTTTTCTGAATGAATATCTATACATAAAAAGCGTTCATTTTTTACACTCGTCCATTCATCAAAAGTAAGATTAAATTTTTCATCATTTACTTTTAATTGAATTAGCTCGTGTTTCAAAGAATAGAGAGCACCATTTTACTGTAGTTTATAACAGTTCTTATAGTATTAATCGATGTTGGTAGATTTTTAAAATCTCTGGCGTATAGTGATTTTCTTAAATCATTAGAAGTGCAAAACACTCGATATTGCAAACCATCTAATGCTGTCTTTTTACTTATAATTTCATCCAAAAATTATCTTTTTTTAAAAATATAATCTAAAATCCCTGATGGCTTGAGCTTAGAAACTGTGCTTAAATTTGTATCTTCATCGCAATTAGATTCTTTCCTCTTTAACAAATTTGTATATTGTTTCGTTTTTAAATGCGTATAGAGTCCGTTTGTACTTCCTCCATTCGCTTTAGTAACTCTTGAACATTTTTTGCACTGTGCCACCATATTCTTTTCATCATATAAATAATGAAACTAAATCGAAGTATTATCAACTGATTTTTTATGTTCTTTTAAGATATTCTTATTCATTATTATGGGTTATTATTTATGAGTATACATATAATGAATCTGAAAAATATTTTGAACCATTAAGTATGACATGCAAATGCATTGTGAATAACAAATTCACCAATTTAAAAAAATATCGAAACATTACGCACTTTCTTCACAACTACAACCTTGTTTTCACATATACGAATATCTGACCATGGATCGTGCGAATGTGCAGTATCGCTCTGAGTTGTAATACGATAGCTTAGGCCCACCTCCTTGGAAGATTCACATATTTTATCACTGTCCTTAATTGTACTATGCAACTTTATATTCACAGTCTAATTAATTTCGTCCATTAGGGAGACATGAAAACAAAAACTATGCAATTTTACTATGTTGGCGGTTCCTGAACATATAGTGGACACACTTTAAAAATTTCCAGTAAATACCGAAAAAGCGGTATTAAAATTTGTGAATACCGGAATTACAAAATTGTACAAATGGCTCAAAATACCGGTATTCGGTATACTGGTATGGAAATCCCTAATTAAAACCTCTCTTTTAGAATTTTCAGTATTGATCATCCGGGAATTCTATTACACGGAGGATTTGGAACATTTTTTGTATTATATCAATTATGTAAAATCTGCACATTATTTCTGGAGATAATCAATAAAGAGTGAAAATTATCTTAATTTTGAACGAACAGCAATGTAATGCATATTAACCTCTATAGCAGCTATCCTCAACCTGTGGCCCACCGAGCCTTTTTAAGTGGCCGGTCATGGCCCATTGCTCCGAGAAATTTTACTTAATCAAGAACATTGTATTAAAAATTTGGTGGGAAATTTTTTGTCAAGAAATCAATTACATCAATTTTGCTTTTTTCAGACGGTGTCATACGTGTAAGAGTTGATATTCTTCTTTTTTATTTAGAACGCTTACGGTTAGTGATAACAGACAACATTGGAGAAGCGACAATGGGGTAGTTATGTGGGTGGAATTAGTTTTTAACTATCTCTTATATCTTGCAAGTGAAAAATATTCGGTAAAAATATATATCGTTACAAGACGATTGGGCGGTTGACTATTTTGTAGTGAACAACAAACATGGATCAGTAATTGTTTGATTTGTCACGAAAGAGTTTTTTTTAAAAAAAAATACAAATAAAAACAGGAATCGTTCAATGACAATTTTCCTCGAAGTTCTCTTGCAAGAAGGGATAAATAGGCTTTCTTGAATAATCTTTCCAACAGCAGCAAAGTGTTTTGTCAGTGGTAATATCACAGCGGTAACAAAGACATCCTATGAAGTTTGTGATATTATTGGTAATCATATGAAACCGTTTACTAATGCCGAAATTGTGAAGGAGTGTTTCTTAAATGCTTCTGATTTAGCGTTAGTGTCAAAAATATAAAGTATAAAAAATAATAATTAAAAAAGCAAAACAGGAGTTAAAAAATTTTGATTAATTTTCCACGTTTTAAATTTCTATTGTTATCTTTGTCTTAAAGCATCCCTTCCCCCCCCCTCCACCATTTATCCTAATGTTGCGGCTCGCGTGAAATAGCTGACATATGTATGCGGCCCAGCAGAAAAAAAGGTTAAGAGTACTCTAGTTCTATAGAGAACTAACCTGTAGTGAACTAACCTCAAGGGAAGAAGTTACTCCTCTCTCTCTCTCTCTAATATACTTTTTTTATATATTATTTGATTGATCTGAGAACCTTACCTTTTGAAGGATATATGTAGATTAGTATTGCTATTAAAAGAAACAAGAAGTGATAATGTTAAAGATGTTGAGATTGTAATTGCAAAAAATAGTTTTCACTGCTGTAAGTATAAAGTACAATTCATATACATTTTGATGTTCAAAGTTAACTAAGAAATGCAGTCATTTTTTTAAAAAAAATGCAGCTCATCCGTATCTTCTGTTTCTACAATGTGGCCCTCGAGCCAAAAGAATTATCCTGGTATAAGCAGTTTATTTTGAATAAATATAACGCTGAATCATAAGAATACATTTAAAATAGGAGTGTTTCAGTTAATACTTCATTTTCTGAATATATATACAATTTTTCAAACGGAGAATATATTGCTATTGAGAAATATACTGTACAACATCAATATTACTTTATTAATATTGCAGTTATAAGTTGAAGAATAGAAGATTGATTTCTCAATTCTGTAAAGAACGACTTAACGTTTTTTATTTATTCAGTTGCAAAGAATTATTTTTTCTACTGAAAAGTAGAAAATTAAAGCTGTATTAGTAATTTTCATATCTTGATTCTTCAAATCGTGAACAAAGTATTTAATTATAGGCTTTATCGTCTGTTCAATTAGAGTTTCTACATAATTAATCCTTCCTGTCTTTTTTTACATCAAATAAAAAAATAAACACAGAAGCAGATGTATACACAAGAAAATTTTAAAAATTGTATATCTTAAGAATATGAATGTGAGGATTTTGTAAGACTATTTAATGATTCACACATAAGACACTTGTCATCACAAAGCTTTAATTTTCTTAAGTACAATGTAAATAACACTTTTGGAATTTAACTAGTGTTAACTGAATTGCTTTATTCTGTTCTGTAAAATTACAATTTTGAGTCGAATGTTCTAGCGTTTAATTTTACAGTACAACTTTACACATTTTGATCTATTTGAAGAGTATACATTTATTTTACTCCAACAATGGTTTTATTAATATCAATCTTTGGGCTGTCCAAAACCACTGCTATAAGATTCCGCTTGTTTCTTTCTTGGAAAAATTTTAGAACAAGAGTATAATAGATGAAAAAAGTTATGTAATGCTTTACATAAGGTCTAGGGAGTTGTACATTAGTCAAGTCTTTTTTTTAAAAAATATCATGATCATTACACAATTAGTGTGACTCCGGAATCAGTCTAATATAAAAATTTTCATAGAAGAGCTTCATAGATTTACTCTTTTTTTTTAGTTTTAAATACATAAAAATTTGAAATATCTTAGAAATTATAAATTTAAACAGACATATTTTCAATTATATTTCGCATACTGTTAAAAACAGGACCTAAATTTTGAATAATTTTTGATAGAAAGATACTTCAATTCTGAATACTCTTCCTATCCCAATACAATCAATTTCTATTCACATCAGTCATTTCGGTTTGAATTACACTTTTTTGTTTCATTTTTTCCTGGCGTAAAGAGTGTTCGATATTTAATTTTACATACTGTAACGTAAAATGAGTTTTTTTTTCAATACACGTTGTAAGGGAAATCTTACATATTTATAAAATATTTCGCAATTTGTTATGCATTATAATGCACAGAGTATACGAGTAATACATGATCAAAAACAACACGTGAGTTTATATGAAAATTAAGTCATTTTTAAACCTGAAAATGTATTCGGACTTCAGTTCGGGCTCTAAAATCGGACAAAGACCGTTTTAAAGAGAAGATTTAAGTATAATTTAGCTATTATGATTTTTTTTCCTCTAGTATTTTCAGCAGGTTTTTTAAGAATGCTGATTTTTTTTCGGTGATTGTTTTCATATTTGTGGTTTTCAATTATTACAAATACTAACGTACAATTACAAATACTAACGTAAAATTTTACCGAATTCCCTATGCCAATGATATTTAATTTAGATATCGCATGAAAGAAATATGTATAGCTATAGTATCACGTTTTACGAGATAAATAAGTATTTAAAAAAAGACTGAATTCCTAAGTTTATGCTCAAAACTGGCTGGCTTATATATACTATCTAAGAAGTGACATGCGTCATGCCAACTTAGATTTTATCATCTGTTTAAAGAGAATTTTTCCTTTTCAAATGAATATCCTTCTTTTCTGGCTTATATTAATTTTTCCTTCACCAGAAAAAGAAAGTACTTCTGTATAGTAAAAAAAAGCAAAAACTAAAATGCATATATTCAGCCTCTTCAAAAATTCCTTTAAAATTTTTAAAATTCAATAATTGGAAGAAATTAACTTCTTTTCTGATTTTTCTCAAATTGCCTTAATTTGCATAATTTAATTAACTTCAAACAAATACATAACTTGCTCTCTGAAAATCAATCTTATAAATTTTAATTTTTTTCTCTAATGCAATAATGTATTTTGAACTAAATGACAATTTATACATGTATATGTCGTAGGGAAATGATTAAAATAGGGATTTTTTTTCATCAAATCCCTAACGTAGATGATCAATTCATGCAAGATGTTAAAATAAGAACTCTGTAAGGTGATTTCCCTAAAGAAAGTAAGTGATTTGATCAAATCCCTAACCTGTTTAAGTGAAATGAGGAAATAATATTGTCAAGAGTTTACAAATGTTCATTTAGCAAATATGGTGCATTATTAAAAGTAGAGTAATTAATACCACCATAATCATTGAATTACAAATTATTTATTTGAAATTAATTAACAAAATAATCTAGATATATATCATAAATGCGAAAGTTAGTGAGAATGTTTGGCCGTCTTTCACGCAAAAACAACTGCATGGATTTTAATGAAACTTTACAGTAATATAGCTTATACATCAGAATAACACATAGGCTATAATTTATAAAGATATTGTGTGAAGTGTCCAAAATATAACGATATTTGTCAAGTAAGTAGGAAAAAATTCTGCCATCTGCAAGCAATTTTGGCGTGAGCTGCAAAAAAGCCCACGACAGCATGTATCTATCTTTTGTTTGTGAAAAAACCCTTTTTGTTTTGGCTACGCAAGGCGCTCGCTTCTAATTAATTCCTGTGACCAGCATAATCCCTACTTTTTTTTTATTTCAGAATAAAACTAAATTTTGAAGGGAGAGGTTATTATAAATCTCTCTTTATTGTGCACGTTTGGTAGTAAGAAATTTAACTTTTTTCAAAATAAATGCTTTTTTCGGTTTTGGTACTTAAAGTAAATAAACTTTCTCTTTCACACTGCATCATTTGGACAAATTTTCAAAATTTGTTTGTGGTTAGTAGTTAATTATAACGCTATAATTTTAATTGAATAGGCAGATATTGCATTTTTAAGTATAAAAATAAGTATAACTACTGAATTGTATTTTTTGGAGTGAGTGAATATTAATGTCACACTGTTCAGCAACACGAGGGCTTTTGGCAACGGACCACGTAATTTTGAACCATGGTCAAGTGACGTGGACGACACTTGAGCTGGAACCCCTTCTCCTAACTACCACACCACACCAACTTAGAAGGAATATTCTACCAATACATAGCAGGAATATTCTTTGAAATCCCCTCTTCCAAGATATATGACAGCACGGGTTCTATGAAGAGTATTTTAGCGGGGAAGGCGAATAGTTTTGTAGCAGATATTGCGCTGTCAGCTGACGGCGTTTTCAGCGGATTGCAAATATTATTATTTTTGTCCCGAAAAATAGTTTATGTCAAAATTTAAATGTCTTATGTTTCTGTATGTTAATGAAGACCTTAGAAAACGATTTGACTATTTATTTTAAGTGAACGGTGTATATAATTAATTTTACAGTGGAATATCTTTAATTAATTTATTAGCTCTAACGCCGATTAAATTTCCCAAAGTGGAGTATTTTGTTTATGTATATCTCTGAATTTTCAATGTAGTGATCAAAAAAAATATTGTATGAAAAAAACTGCAGTAAATCATAATGCGGTGGATAAAGTATTAACGAGCTTCGCGCCCCTACACGTCGGGTCTTACAAAGCTCTAATAAAGCTTGAGCTATGAAAGTAGCCAGAAATTTGCCAACTTGACTCTATCGTTAAGATTTCGCTATGTTTTTCATTGAATCGTCGTTATAATTTAAGAAACGGCGTTGCTTGCGAATTTTACAATTTTAACGTAAAATAAATACAACAGAAAGTAACATTAATGTATTACACTTTCAGATATAAATTATTTATACTATTTTAAGCGTTCATTACACAAAACTTTTAACAATGTGTTACTTTTGCTGAGCAGAGATCAGCTTAGGGAGGTATTTTCAAAAATCAACCCTAAAGAGTGTTGTGGGGAGTTATAAATAAAAAAAATCCTTTTTGTCAGCTATTAGATCTACATATTTAAAATTTAACAAAGGTGTTTTTTTTCCCTTTCTTTTTTTTTTGTTTTTCTGAGAAATGCAAAAAGCTTTTTTTGTTTAATTTGAAATTAACGTAAAATTAACTCATTAAAAACTTCTTTATCCTTCAATCTGTGTTGTTTAATTTTTCAGTTCACCCGTGCGAAGACCTGGTATACCAGCTAGTTAGATAATACAGTTGGTATTTTTTTAAAAAAGGGTATTTGTAGTAGAATTTTTTAAACATTTTTTAAAAAATTATACATTAATGTTGTACTTTAGAAATACCTTGCTTTGTTTGTAACACCTTTTTTCAGTTATTATTTCCCTTTTTAAAATAGCTTTTTTTTACAATCAAAAAGCTTGGGGCGTGGTCGAATTCCCTAAATGGTTTGTGTTTACATTTTTTAATTTAAGTTTTATCCAGTTTTTAATTTTTAGGCATACAAAAGTGATGTATCAATTGAAAGATAATAATGTAAAGAATATAACTAAATAAAACTAAAAAATGATATTTTGGTCATTTTGTTTTGGTGCGTCACGCCAGATGCCCGGCACGGACGAGGAGAGGGGGGAGGTAAAAGGGAGTAGTAACTAGCGAAAACAGAGCTCTGCCAATGCTGACCGTTTCATTACATCATTTCACTAAAACAGTTCGGGATTTGATCAAATCACTTACTTACATCAGGGAAATGACCTCAAAGAGATGTTATTTTAACATCTTGCGTGATTATCTCCCTTAGGGATGCCATGAAATCCCTAATTTCATCATTTTCCTGCAACACATACATCTTCAATAGAATTTAGCTCAATATTATAAATAGGAATGGGGAAGTTTAACTAACCGTAACACTGGTTAACGCCACTTTTATACATAATTAAAAGCTGTTCTCACTCTGAATTGCTTAAAAAATTATAGTAACCATCTTTTTAAGTTTTCAATATCTGTATTACATTATTATCTTCAATGATCCAAGACATTTCAGTCCCTCAAGTAGAGGTTATTAAAAACTTTTATATATCAACATACATAATGTTTTATTTGCTAATATTTTAATTATTATTTTTTAATCTTTGGATGGAAAGAAATATACAGAAGGAATTCAACTCCTTAAGGTATCCGACTACGCTCGGAACCGTGATTTTAAAAAAGCGCATAAAGGGATAATTTTCAGGATATTTAGTGTCACTTAGATTAGAATACATGCATAAAATTATTTTAAGGACATTTTGACAAAAAAAATTTTTTAAATACAATATTTTGGCAAAACATTAACTTAGAATAATCTTTTTTCCAAATGTTCTCCTTTTGTGAAAAATGCTTCTATTATAATAATATTTTGCCTGTATATAGCTCAGACCTCTCTACAGAGGTTCAACTAGAATTTTTGAAAAAATCACATTATTTTTAGAGTTACCACCAACTGAAATAATTGTTGGCGTTTTTTCCTTAAAATTGCTCTCCTCTGTTGTAGTAAAATATGAATAAACCCACTTCTATGTTATATATTTCAAAAATTCTAGTTGAGCCTCTCTAAAGAGGTTTGAACTATATACAGGCAAAATATTATTATAATAGAAGCATTTTTCACAAAAGGAGAACATTTTTAAAAAGATTATTCTAAGTTTTTTATTTTGCTAAAATATTGCATTTAAATAATTTTTTTTGTCAAAATGTCCTTAAAACAATTTTATGTATGTATTCTAATCTGAGTGACACTAAGTATCATGAAAATTATCCATTTATGTGCTTTTTTAAAATCAGGGTTCCGAACGTAGTCGGATACCTTAAACTCAGCAATGAACAAAAATCAATTCCACACAGGAAATGTTTAAAATTTAGCATATACGTATGGGATTAAATCTTCAACAATACTTTATAAAAATTAAACATAAGTAAAAATAATACTTTATAATATATAAAACAAAAATCTAGAAGTATTTAAATTAATTTTTCTCCTTCTCTTTCCTACATAGTTTGTTACAACATTAAACAATTACAAAAAATTAAAGAAATATTTTTAGGAAACTCACTTATGCTAATTAAATTCTTTTGTCCTTAAAAATTTTATATAATCTGTTACTAAATTCTATTTCCTGATATCCACAAACTATATTTTCTATTAGAAATTTTCGAACAAATATCGTGAATTAATCAGAAATTGTGTGCTTGGTTATGTTAAATTGAAACTGAAACTTAAAATTTTAGCTAACGAAAAAAAGAGATTTAAGTCGGAAAAGACTCTCAGTGGACCCAAAAATAAAAATGAATTTTGTTTCATTTTTTCACCATTGAGAAAGCGCTCTTTAAGAAGTACATGTGTCTAAAATAAATATTTGAGTAATGCAAGCTGAATGTCAAGAGATATTTCATAGTGTTTCACTTCTGGGTTCCCTTTTTCAGGCAAAAATAATTTTCGAATCGTTTTTTTTTCTCATCCTATTTTGAATTTTCCCCCCTCTTTAATGCATTAAAATGAACAAAAATATTTATAACTTATAAATGGTTACCTATATATTGTGTTTTGATGGCAGTATAAAAGGAATTTTCTAGAATTTTCCAACGATTTGTCTAAAACTTGGTGTGTTTGTAGATGACATCATAAATAATCTACAAATAAAATTTGTTTAAAAAGATCCCCGTAACATATTAAAATTAATAATATTTTAAAATTTAAGTTACACCATTTCTTGACGTAATTTAGGTGCTGCAAAATGCATGTGTTTTTTTCAAAAAAACCTCGTTATTCTTACAATAAAATTGATGTGTATTTTCAATTTGATTTAAAAAATAACAAATAAAATTTTTTCATTATTTTAAATTATTTATATTAAAGCCTCAACTGAATAATTCATAATCTAGCTTATTTTTTCAAAAATTAAACACAAAAATTACATATTCATTGATTTTGTTGTGTTTTTTATTATTACTGCTATTTAGGAAAGTTATTAAGTCCAAATGAATCTTTTGCAAGAACAACTTCTTTTACTTAAATGTAAAAAATATCATAACTAAACACATTTATACACTCGAGAAAAAAAATTAGTGTAAAGGTTTTAAAAAGAATAGGAATGTAACTTGTACATAAATAAATAAAAAATACATATAGTTAATTATTTAAAAAAATGTCTTTTTTTAATATATATATATTTTTTACATTTTGTGCCCAACAATTTACATTAATATTTTGATGATAAGGTTTTCCTTATCATATGCATTATATGTACAGATTATTTTTTGACTGACAACAAACTAATACTGAAAGCTTATGCAACTGCACTCTACAAGGAAATTGATCTGATAAGATAAGGATGCGATTGCACAATTTTTTTCATTAATTTATTAATGACATCTCAATTCAGTAAATAACGTTGTTCTATTTTACGTCTATCTTAATTTCCTTTCAAAAGAAAAGGACTGGATAAGTTTTATGCGAAAATTGAAAGCATAAAATTAACAAGGAAAGTGCATTTTTTTTAAATCTGAAGTTAAAAATCAATAAATTACCTTTTTACAATGATGAATGATTGACAGGATATTTTTGAAGCACGATATTTAAATTAATAGCTACTATTTGTAAAACATGAAACATGGGCTTTGTTGCAACCAAAATGACAAAGTGCTATATAAGAGGTGGCGAACCTTTTTACCATCGGAGGCCGCATAAATTGATGTACCTAAAAATGCGACGTTTATGAAATCATTACAGTTTTTGTATAAATTTAACAATTTTGTGCATTATATAGAACTATTACTAAAAGAAATTAAATCCTTAATTATTTATTATTTGACATAAAAAATTACAATATAAAATATTTTTGCATTCACGTAACGGTTAAAACTTGTTATAACATTCGTCATTGTGTGATTATTATTTTTCTATAAATTTATTAAATTCATAGATATTGTTGTAACTCTCTATATTTCACTGCTGGTATTTTTATTTATGTAAACATTATATATATATATAATAGTATAATAAAATGAAATAAAATAATAAGTGACAAAGTTGTACTACCTATAAGGCCAAAAAAGAAAGAAAGAAAAACTGCAAGGAAAACAAGAAAAAAGAATGTCAAAGAATTCACTGTATTTTCAATATTAAGAAAATAACTTTATACCAAAACTAATGAACTTTAAGAACATTTTATAATTTAAAGCATACAAGTAATATTAAACATGCATTATTTTATAATTAGAACACGGGGACACGGAACAATTCCGCTGAGAGTGAAAAAGGATATCGAAGATGTTTCTAGTGAACTGGGCAATGGGGGTTAAAGGTTGCACTTCTTGGATGAAACGTCCAGAACTCTGTTGCTCTCGGCGAGCTAGGATTCAATAAAACCAGTTCAAGATTTATATCACCTCTATAAAATGTGTTAAAGAGGGAATAACTTGAAATTTTTCCATAAAGAGTTTTTTAAAAAAAAGGGAAAACAAAAATTGAATCACAAAAGAAAAAGTTCGTTGCATAGAAAATGCACTTCACTATAGAGAGGTTATTTTACGAAGAAATTCGTGAAATGTTCAAAAGTTCCAGAAAGGAGTTCGCTATATAGAAAAATTCGCGATATAGAAGTTCGACTGTATATAACTTCAAATGTGAAGCCTTAATTGTTCCTCTACATATCGCATGTGTGGTAGTGCTGCCATGTTGCACTAGGTGGCTTTCTAACATTTGAAATAAATAATTGGCTGTACCCACGAGCAATCATTGAAACACACATACATACATACATGCCATTCTTTATTTAATTCCATTGATTTGAGAACTGTTGTAATCTATGTAATTAAATATTAATTAATAAAAGTGCTAGCCTTTATGAAGATCTTGGGTTCCCCACCTCTGTACTATATAATGATTTACAGCAAAGATTACTTATATAACGCTGGATTTTCCAAAAAAAAAATCTTTATTAATAAAATTGTCTTAAAAATTACTTTTCTTATTAATTTAATTATTTTGTTTAAAATCCTCAGGAAGTAAGCTAGGTGAAATCGTATATACATTAATTTTAATACCTTTTCATTTACTTTTATATTTCACTGGATTGAAAGAAGTCTAATATCAAGCAATAAACTTCCCAAACTTCCTCACAGCAAATAGATGTAGATTACATCCGGTGGGGTTTAAAAAATTCACGAAAGTTTAAAATGGAAATTTAAAGAATCATTTTCATTTCCTATAAACATTAAATAACCAATAATGTAACAAAATTATCATTTGTGTATATATCCATGCTAAAGAATTTTTGCATACCTTTAATATATTTTTAAACATGTGTTGTAGAGGAAATGTGTATTCTATAAAATGTTCAATGTTAATAAATGCTTCATACATCAAACTCTGGTATTGTTTTTTATTTATAAGCAAAAAGTAAGTTTTGAGCTCTCTTTGAAATATTTATTATTCTAAAGAAAGAAGGGAATATATCTTTTGATTTTTATGGTTTGTATGTATACTTTGAGAGTTTGTATGTTCGTATATGGAGTATTTTCCTTGGAATTTTAGCTGTACATGTCCATAAGCTTTCGTATCCAGTCTCCTTTGTCAGCCACCTTGGAGAAAACGACTTTCGAGTTTGGCATTGCACACAAGCCACTCATGAAGTTAGTGTGAGTTCCAAAACTAGTTGCTCCTAATACATACCATTGGCCTGCAAGTCTACAAACTAATGGACCACCACTGTCACCCTGAAAAGAATAGTAAGATAAATATTAAACGACTTATTATTACATTACTCAACTACTACAAACCAGAATTATTAAATACATTAGTCCAGGGCAACCTTTGACACGTGGTACAATTCTTAGCACTCTGTACACCCCTCTTTACCAATTCATCACTTTTTGAGATAAAGTTGATAATTTTGAAATGGAACTTATAGAACTAACATCTTCAGATTTATGGAAAGGAAAATTTACGGAAACATCTGGAAGATAATTTTATCAGTTAATCGACAGCTATTTTACATATTTGCATGTCATTTCTAGAGAGATTTAAGTGTTTGAAGAAAACATTAAAGGTGCTCTGCTTTCCTCTTTTGGCTCTACATATCTATGTGTGAACAAATCTTTTCTCATATTAAGGTATCCGACTACGTTCGGAACGGGATTTTGCAAAAGCGTATAAATGGATAATATTTATGATATTTAGTGTCATTTAGATTAGAAAACGAATATAAAATTGTTTCAAGAATATTATTACAATAAAAAATTATTTAAGTTCAATATTTTGACAAAAAATGAACACAGAATAACTAATTTTCAAAATATTTTCCTTTTTGTGAAAAATGCTTCTTTTATAATAATATTTTGCCTGTATATAGCTCAGAAGTGTATTTATCCATATTTTACTACAACAGAAGAGAGAAATTTTAAGAAAAAAATGCCGATAATTATTTCAATAGATTGTAACTCTGAAAATAATGTAATTTTTTTTAAAAAAAATAGTTCAGACTCTCCGGAGAAGTGTTAACTTTATAAAAAAAGCAAAATTATATTATTTTAGAAGCAGTTTTTATAAAAAGAGAACATTTTGAAAAAAGGTTATTTTAAATTAATTTTTTGCCAAAATATTGTATTTAAATAATTTTTTTGTCAAAATGTCCTTAAAACAATTTTATGCGTGTATTCTAGTCTAAGTGACACTAAATATCACGAAAATTATCCATTTATAAACTTTTTTTAAAATCATGATTCCGAACGTAGTCGGATACCTTAAAAGTATTTTGTGTCTGCAAAGGAGTTGTTTAACAACTTCTTTGTGGACTCAACGGAACATTCAGAATCGTGAGAAATATAAAGTCATGAATTATACCCTTGTATTACGATATAAAATTGAGAGGTGCAGGGACAAAAGTTTCTCATTAAAATATTTAATTACATTGAAGGAACACATATTTTGCGTGCGGGTTTTTTTTTCTTCTATTAATAACTAAGTTAAAGATACATAATACAAAATAAATGTACCATTTTAATTTTTTATAATTTTATGTTAATAAATACCTTTAAATAATTGCATAATTAATGTATAATAAAACTATAAATCTGCATTCTTGACCTCCATCCACTAACTCTGCATGTATTGCCGCGAGAATCGAATTCTTTCAAATATTTCCTATCGTGTTGCTCCCTGAATCATATTGGTAAAACGGTTTGGCACACCCCAGCAATAAGGCTGCTGACCCCTGAACTAGTCTCTAAAAGTTAAGTGCGTGACGATTAAATAAACAAAAATGAAAAAAAGTAAAGATATTAATTAGGTGACTGCCTACCTAAAAAAAATCATTTTTCGTCTACATAAGGCATTTTTTTATTTCAAAATCTTATAGTTTGAACAAATTTTTCTTTCCAAAACATTTTTTCTTTTTCCTTTACGCGAAATAGAAATAAAGTTATAGCGATCTTAAAAAACATCATTATATGCAAAAGGGCAGTAAAATAAAACTTTAAATGAGTTTTTCTCAAAATTATGCTTTTGAAAGAAACTCTTTACCAGATACATGATATCTTAAGAACCAAACTAAATAACGTTTTGAAATTTTGTGGGAATGTTTATTATACTCATAAAGTAGACCATAAATTTTGTTGTAGATTAAATATTTTTTCATTTAGGGTACTTTTTATAAAGAAAACTTTAAAAAATATCAAAATTTTCGTAGTATTATGTATAATTGTCTGTAATTTGTTTGTATTTTTAATATATTTTGGTTCATTTTGAAGAGCACCATTATATGAATGTTGTGTATAAAGAAAATTATGATAATTGTATTTGAAATTTCTCTATACAGTGTTACCCGTTTCAGTAAAAATTTGGTAAAATTCCCTTGAAAACAACCAATTTTTCTAAAAGTACAATATTTATTTAAAACTTTTTATGTATTTACATATTTTTTTTATTTTTCTTCCTAAAACACTCAATTTGTGTCAAAAATTTGTTTTTATAAAAAAATTGGGTTGGAAGGTAGGCAATCATCTTAACACAAAATGCACATGAAAGTTATTAGATATTGCAATAATTGAGTAAAATAGCAAATGCTTATTAACAGAAAATTATTCATGAAAGCAATTTTACTTCGAATGTCTTCGTAATGGAAAAGGCTTCACACTTTTTAATTTTTCATTACGAGCAAATCTTTAGAAATTAATTGCTTCTAGGTGATAGTGCCTCGATAATACGAGATTAAGGGATCGCAATATTTTCCCACAGCTATATTATTCTTATAAATTATTAACAATTATATTTTATACAAGAAGATAATTGCGAAACGGTTAGTATTAGATTAACAGTAAAGCATACTGTTACATTAAATTGAATCGATTACCTTTTCAATATAACTAGTCCATTCTAACTAATAAAAAGAAATTTTCCTTAAAAAATAAATGTAGAAGTGATATGAATGTTATACATTCAGAAAAATTAATTTTTTTACTGTGTGTGAACATTTTTTACATTTAAATCTAATTAAAAACGATTTTTTTAAAATTAAAATGTTTTAATAGCGAAGTAATAAAAGATGATAAATTTCAATTAATGAAAAATTGGTCAGTAACATAATTTAGGAGATCAGATTTATCATATCTCCAAATAAATTTTATGAGAAAAAAAATATTTGAAAAGAAAGGTTTTAAGTTAAACGTTTTGACAAAATAAAAATTCTTTTGTTATTCTTTTTACTATTTAAAATGCAAGAGTTTATTGTTATTAAAAATTCCAAAAAGAGGCTTGTGAATTCTTATCAAAAGAAGATATTTTCAATGATATGAAAATAATGTGTGAATGTTATCAGAAAAAAACTTACATGACATGGTGAATTAAATGTCTTCTCAACGCAAATTTGCGTTTCTTCATTATGAGTGCAATTTTCTTTGTCCAAAATTACTTGACGTACTTGTTTTAGAATGTCTGAGTGACCTGACCCTAAGAAATACCAAAAAAAGACGAGGAAGTGTTAAGCAAAAAAGTTAATATATATCCATATTACTTTACAGCTTAGTTATTTTAATGTCAGTCCAAATTCATTCGAAACAATCTTCTAGGTCAACAATTATTTCTACTATTAACTCTGTGTTGAGAATTAGCAGAAATCAAAAAATTCTTTTTTCAAAAAACTATAAAATCCTTGAACACGTTCACCATTTCTTTCTTTTTACTTCTCTATCTCTGCTAACACCTGTTATATAAGGTGTGTGAACTTTCGCGTACTGTACAATCATGACTTGGAGTATCAGAAGTTAAATTGGACATGAATATTATAATAAAATTAAATATGCAATTTGTATTTTCTTCAAGAAAATATACTCTATATCCTCCACCAAGTTGTCATTTGAAAAAACGTCAAGATATGATATATATATATATATATATATATATATATATATATATATATATATATTGCCTCAGGGTGGCCCGGCTAGTAATAGTCTCGCTAACCTGTATTTACACCATTATGAAATAGTTCGAAGAAAGGAACCCTCTTGCCTCTTGTTAAGATACATAGATGATTTAATTGTTATAGGTCATGATAGAGAATTTAAACCTAACATTAATTTTTATCCGGAATACCTAAAATTAATACAGACGAATTTTAACTCAAACAAAGTTGAATTTTTGGATTTGGATTTAACTATTATATAGACAACAAATTATATAGCAATATATATGATAAAAGGGAAGCATTTAAATTCAATGTCATAAAGATACCAAACTTCAATAGTTGTCTTCATATATCTGTATTTAGAAATATAATTTTAAATTTTTTGTTGAGAAATAATAATTTAACTACGCACAATATTGATAGATTCAAAAATATCCAGAAATTTATATTATTGTGCATACAAAATGATTATCCCATCAATTTCCTGAGAAAATATATAGATCAGAAATATTTCTTAAAAATATTTTTAAACTCGTAAATGCACAAATCCACCACACAACATTAGGTCCACAAAGTCAGCTTGTTAGTGGTCCAGCTGTGAAGAGTTTGTGCATTCCACACACAGATTACATTTTAATATACATTTTAATACACACATACTTAAAACAATATTTACACGACTATATATACACTTTAAAATTATTTATTACCAGTTAAACATTTATGTCCAAACAGACATTTATGACCAATCAATCAAGCAAGTCTTTTACATGTGATATGGTTCGCATCTGGTGCCAAGTAGTCATACTCTAGTGTTGTGGATCAAGAATCGATTGGATTGACATGGTTAGATGTTATGAGCAAAATATGATGTGTAATTGATATATTAAAAATGAAAAGTCGTGCTATAAGAAATGGATCATATTCTTGATGGGATACTGTTTGGTGAGTCTTTAATGATTTACTCTATTCATTTGTGAATATACTGTATTTTTAATGATTTACTCTATTCATTTGTGAATATACTGTGTTTTTAATGTGAACATTCGGTTTTTAGAAATTTTTAGTTTGAACTTTCGGATTTTTTAGCTTGAACTTTCGAATTTTTTAGATTGATCTTTCAGATTTTTTAACTTGAACTTTCAGATTTTTAACTTGAACTTTCGGATTTTTTAATTTGAACTTTTTGATTTTAGATAATTTTTGATTTGAACTTTCGGATCTCAAATATTTTTGATTTGAACTTTCGGATCAGAATTTATTTTTTCTACCTTTACAACTATTTTAAAAATGGGTGCATTATCTTGGGAGTTTGAAGGTTCACTTATATTATGCACTAAATTGTTTTTAAATTTTAATATTGCAATATCTTTCGGAATATGATGGCGAATAGTTTTTATTTTTCAAGTATAATGATTTAATTTTAACTTTTTAATTTAAAGTATAATGGTTTAATTTTAACTTTTTAATTTTTAATTTTTAAAATTTTTTTTTCTTCTGAAATTTGAAAATTTTCCAATTAACTTACCAAGTTGCAATAGGGGGAAGGTTGGCGCCATCAAACTAGTTTAACCCCACTTATCGGTCCTAAGTCCGAGATTGCACTTGGATATTTTATATATTTTTATTTTATTTTATAATTTTTTAATTTTGTTTGAAAATGATGGAACAATATCTTTAATATTCGCCATTGATATTCTGAAGTGATTTGGTATTTTAGGATTCATATATTTCAATTTTTAAATTGATAATTGTGATTGATTTTATATATTTAAATATATATATATATATATATATATATATATATATATATATATATATATATATATATATATATATATATAAGTAGTATTAATAGAATGGAAACTGATTTTTACTCTATTTTCTTTTCCTTGCAGCCCAGTAGTATAGGGAGAGAAGATACAAGAGAAGGTTTTCTGACCTCTTAAAACTATATTTAACCCTAAAATCTTATCTCCTGAGGCTAAGAGTTTGAAATTGTGCAATTCAGGCAATCTTATTTTTTTATCTACACCGCTGGCCATTAAAATAGCTACACCAGAAAGAAATGCTGATAACAAAAAATGATATTTATTGGATAAATTTATTACACTAGAAATAACAAGTGAGGGAGATTAAATTTTAAAAATATTTGGGTGCATAGATCCTGAGAAATCTGTACTCAGAACAACCACCTCTAGCAGTAATAACAGCACTTATACGCCAGAACAATGAGTTAAAAAGAGATTGAATGGCATTTACAGGTACAGATTCCCATGCAGCTTCAACAGGATGCCACAGCTCATCAACCGTAGTGACTGGCGTATGGTGATGAGCCAGTCACTTGGCAACCATGGATCAGAAGTTTTCTATTGGCGAGAGATATGGAGAACATCCAGGTCAGAGCAATATCCGAACATTTTCTGTTTCATGGAAGGTTCGTACAACACCGAAAGCTACGGTCGTCCATATTCCTGCAGGGCTCGAATAAAAGGTAGACCCATGGGTCGTAACACCCCATAAATGAAACGTGAACTGCTCAAAGTGTCACCAATGTAAACAAGAGGTGACCTAGAAGTATATCCAATAGCATCCGATATCGTCACTCCAGGTGATGGGCCAGTATGACGATCATGAATGCGAGCTGTCAATGTGCGTTCACCACGATGCTGCCAAACACGTATGCGACTACCTTGATGCTGTAAGCAGAACCTATATTAATCTGAAAAAATGACGTCTCATCATTCATGTACCCAGGTTCGTCGTTGATAAAAACATTGAAGACGCTCTTGTCTGGGATGCAGCATCAAGGCTAGCCGCAGCCATGGTCTCCGAGCTGAGAGTCCATGCCGCTGCAAACGTCGTCAAACTGTTCGTGCAGACATTTGTCTTGCAAACGACACCTTCTTAACTCAGGAATCGGGATGTGGCTGCACAATACATTAATCCCATGCGGGTAACATGCCTGTCTTCTCGGCTGCTAGTGATAGGGGGCCATTGAGGGCGTACGTCGTTCCGTATAACCGTCCTGAACCCATCGATTCCATATTCTGCTAACAGTCAATAGATCTCGACCGACTCGAGCAGCAGTACAGCGATACGATAAACCGCAATCCCATTATGTTACAATTCGACCCTATTAGAGTCAAAAAGTGCTGGTACGCCTTTCTGCTTCTTACACATCTTACAGGCAACAATTTTCCACCAGGAAATAACGTTCAAATGCAATTTGTGTATGAGAAACTGTGGCTGAACAATTTCCTCATTTAAATACATTGAAGGTTTCGCTACCAGTGTCTGATTTGTCTAAATGCGCTGAAAAGGTAATCATTTGTATATCACAGCACCTTCTTCCTGTCGTTTAAGTTTCACGTCTGTAGCATATCGCCTTCTTGGTGTAGCAATTTTAATGACCAGTAGTGTATATTACACTCATGGACAAAAAAAAATTAGCGCACTAAGAAATAATTGCGGAATCGTAACGAAACTTGGCATGAAGGTACATGTCGGGGAGATATGAAAATAATTAGAAATGTAGCGTGATTGCGCATTACGTATAGCCGGTAGAGGGCGTTAAAACAGGAAACTCCGTGGAGCATAAAACAGGTAACCGAAGCTTGTTTGAGTATGCTGAATCGTTTACAAAAGAAGAGCCGAGGTATACATGCCATTACTCTATTTTCGAAAACAATATGCGCAGATGTCGCAGTTTGAGAGAGGGAGAATCATGGGCATGATGGAAGCTGGGTGGTCGGCTAGGCGAGTAGCTAGTCAATTGGGCCGTTCTGATTGTGTTGCGAGGAGGTGTTGGACCAGTGGATCCAAGAGATGTCATTTACACGAAGACCAGGCTCAGGACGCCCTCGACAGACCAGTCGACGAGAAGACCGCCACATCGTAAGAAATGCACGCGTACAGCCAACTGCTTCCTAGGCCGCCATCCAGGCACAGGTAGCAATTATTCACTAGGGGCCCATGTGTCTTTCCGAACCATACGAAGGTGCCTGGCTGAAGGACATTTGGTATCACGCGCTCCTTACGTGTGCTACCCTTGACGCCTACCTATCGACAAGACAATGCTCGGCCTAACACGGCAAAGGTGTCACAAGACTGTTTCCGCACTGTTACTACTCTTCCTTGGCCTGTCCGATCCCCAGATTTGTCTCCAATCGAGCATATCTGGGATCATTTAGGATGGTGAGTTGGGCATCCCACGAGTTTGAACGAAATAGAGGCAAGGTTACAGCAAATATGGAACGAAGTGTCTCAAGACATCATACAGAACTTATATGCCTCAATCCCCGATCGTATCGCATCGTGCATTCGTGCTAGAGGAGGTTCAACAGGGTATTAAATCCTCCGTTCTTTTGCCGTTTTCTCTGAAATAAATGATTCTTTTTCTTTGATTTTCTAATCTCATTTACTTATAACAAATTATTCATTACGAATGTAAAATTTTGTTTCATTTTGACGACTCCTTCTTGGAGCGCTATTTTTTTTTGTCCATGAGTGTACTTGTAGATCGTCACAGTAGGCTTGTGTAATGCTTTCCGAATGAGTCCAGGCTTAGTTTGGAGTCTTAATTCACGTCGGATTTTCATATGGAAGTAGGTACCGTTACCACCAGACAATATCAATGAAAGGCATCGTTACGATGGTGCAGAATTGCATGTTTGGGGGGGGACTATATTGGATTCCAAAACAGATCTGCATGTTCAAATTGAAGCCACGGCAGGTCAAATGTATCGGGACATCATTTTGAAAAAAACATGTACATTTATGTAGGGGTACCATGAGTGTAGAATTTGTGTTTTTGGATGAAAACGCCCTTTCTCACCACGAAAACATCATAATCAAAAACGAATGCCTTCTGTCTGAGGATATCATCTGTACAGAACGATCTGACCTGAATTCGATAGGAAATGGTTGGGGAATGCTTCGCCGGACGAGTTGCAGCTTGTCAACATCTTCCTACATATGCAGTAGAACTTTGGAGCGTATTGTTCCCAGTGTTATAATCTTCCCCAAGATCAGCTCAATAGTTTGATACTCACCATGCCTAGGCGGAGAACAGACTGTATTTCATCACATGGGAGACGCACTATGTATAAAGCATCACACCATCCATGTAATATAAAGTTTTTGTAAAGAAAAAAAATTTATAATTGCTACTTGGAGCAAAAATTGTATTTTTCAAGAATGGTTTCATACATACACACTTTTTTTTGTACTTTATCATTGATTTAATTAATGAACTTTATGAATAAATCACGTTTGTTTTATTTTGAAATCTTTATTTCTCGCAGCTTGCATTATTCTTAGTAAATGGACATAAGTGTGATTGAGATTTCCGTTGTATTTAACCTAATGATCATCCCCAAAGGCTTCATTTGACCAACAATTTCTAAAAATTGAGGATATTCTCTGAGTAGATTGGCCAGCCAGATTTACACATCTTAACCTTATAGAAAATATTTGAATATTCCTAAGAGAGAAATCGCAACTCACTTTTTCCTCCTATAACTATTGATGACCCGGAAACATGTTTGTTGAGGTAATAAGATATACTTCCAAAGGCTTAGTCAAAGGCTATTGTCTATCGATGTTCTCAAACTGTTACTGTATTCACTTACTACGATACACAATAAAAGGTTTTTTTAGATTGAAGCAGGTTTTTACCGTATTTTTAAACACTACATAGATTGGATTATGTTGCGTTTTCACGCCAATATCCCATCGAAAGTTAGATTTATATAAGAAATAATAAAATGATTAATTGTTTTATATATATATATATATATATATATATATATATATATATATATATATATATATATACTTTAACAAATATAATTCAAAAATAAGCTAAATTTTTTCTTTTTTAAGGAGAATGTTTTTGTAAATTTTGCTTTTATTAATTTCTTTCGAGTAAGTTGTATGAATAACATATTGGAATTAGTAAAGCGTTTTGTTTGTGTCTATCCCTTAGATACCATTAAATAGAAAAATGAAATTAGGTTTGTATTAATAAGAGTATAAGACTAAATATGAAAATTTATATTCAGTTCATACTTCATTAAATAGTTAGTAGAAAGCAAGGAATTCATTTTGACTACAATATCGCTTAAGAATATGAATATTTTAATTTATAAAATTATTTATATATTTATTCTGATTTAATATTTATTTCTGTAATATTTATATCAATACATTTCTTCCCAACAAATAGTATACTTCTAGAACTACAACACTTTAAGTTCACAAGGTATGTCATTTATTTTAAATAAACAGTATTTCAGTATATGTAGAAATCTAATTTTTTTATGCTTACCTCTCTTTATTTATACGGGTGCCATTTTTATCGCGCTCCCGTAAATTTCAATGTTACTTTTGCGTTAAAAGTGCACGTTATACGCCGGATTTTACGGTAGATATAAATAGGAGAGGGGGTTAGAGGCGCCAAAATTGTCATTTAATCCCCACGACATGAGAGTTGTCGCTCAAGTAATCGGAATGCATAAAGTACCACCACTACTACTTGATCATCAGTGATTTTGTGAGCTATAAAAAGTACTCATGCTAAAAAAAATGTTTTTGCAAAAATTTATACTAAAAATCTGCAGTAATCACGCGTGTACACATTTGTACAATTTATTGATTTTTGCAAGAATTTACACTGACAATCAAATATAATCATATGCGTAGTTCACATTTATAAAGGGTGTTTTTTTAGAGGTATAGAACTTTAAATTGCAATAAAACAACGATGTATTATTCGATTGACATGAATTTTTTTTATTCGAAAGATAATCTTGTGGCATTACATTTCAAATATGATTTCTGGCATAGGACTGCCACGGCTGGCTCGAATGTAGTCCAATCTGAACGTCCAATTTTCGATGACTTTTTCCAACATTCGTGGCCGTATATCGGCAATAACACGGCGAATGTTGTCTTCCAAATGGTCAAGCGTTTGTGACTTATCCGCATAGACCAATGACTTTACACAGAAAATAGTGTAGCGGTGTTAAATCACAAGATCTTGGAGGCCAATTCACAGGTCCAAAACGTGAAATTAGGCGGTCACCAAACGTATCTTTCAATAAATGGATTGTGGCACGAGCTGTGTGACATGTTGCGCCGTCTTGTTGGAACCACAGCTCCTGGACATCATGATTGTTCAATTCAGGAATGAAAAAGTTAGTAATCATGGCTCTATACCGATCCCCATTGACTGTAACGTTGTGGCCTTCATCGTTTTTGAAGAAGGATTCCACCAGCCCATAAAGCGCACCAAACAGTCAGTTTTTCTGGATGTAACGGTGTTTCGACATACACTTGTGGATTAGCTTCACTCCAAACGCGGCAGTTTTGTTTGTTGACGTAGCCATTCAACCAGAAGTGCACTTCATCGCTAAACAAAATTCGCTTATGAAAATCGGGAACAACGGCAATCTCGTTTTGGGCCCATTCGACGAATCTACGCCTTGCTTGATGATCGTTTTGATGAATTGCCAAACCAAACTGAGAATAAATCACTTGACAGCTGTTAAATCGGTCGCCATCTTGGAAACTAATGCCAACTTAAACTTCTATACCTGAAAAAAAACACTCTTTACAATGTTAGGAAGGTAATGGAATTTGAAAATGTTGAACTTGTTATAGCTGTACGTGTTTAATGATGCTGTGCAGGTACCGTCTTTACGGGTATGTTCTAAAGAGAAAATAACTATCACTTTAAACGTATAAAAATTCTTTTATTTTATACTCGAAAGAATTGAATCAATGAAAGACTGCACATAATTATAGCATTTAAAAGTATTTAAAGTTATGATTGAATTTATTAGCGTATTTATTTCCTTTTGAATATTTTTTTAGCATTTTCCTGGTTTCCAAGTGAATGGGAATGTCACAGAAGAGACCGCCTAACATAATGCAGATAACATTGTCCACAAATACAGAACAATTCGTCTGCGTTCTTTCCACTGATGAGTCAGAATTCAATTTGAACACTCATTATCGACGCTTTTACACATGGAGAAAACCATGAATTCGGTGCCATCTATCTAAGAGGAGGGAAGTGTACCGCTATTGAGGTAATATTATTCTAGTCTGAGACGGCGTGTGATATTGGATGAGCACATGGAGCTGTACGTATTTGTTGGACATATCTAAACAGCTTTAATGTATTGGAATGAGATTTTAGAATCCTATGAGAGGCTTTTCAAAGTGATAGTTATTTCTTATGAATGACAATGCTCTTCCCCTCAGAGATCGGTTAGTCGACAAATACTTCGAGAATGAGAATATTCAGAGGATGTAATGATCGATAGATTTGAATGTCATAGAGAAGGGGTGGGCAGAGTTTTTCAGGGTACGTGCTACTTTTAACTTTTTCAAGAAGTTGCGGCTCACCCAGTTTCCGGTCTAGCTGGCGTCGGTGTTCCACAAATATGCTTCTTTTAGTATGCGTGTCTTAGTTTTTAGTAAAGGTGGTCCTCCAAAATGTCTTGGCGGTCCACCGGTTGATCGTGAGGGACTTAATACCCACCCTGCAATAGAGTATGTATGTTATACTCATGGCAGAGCAATTGTAGCCTGTCTCCCAAAACACTCCTGGAGCTAAGAAATGTATTAGGAAAAAATTGCATTTTTTTATTCAATAGATAGCCTCGTAAGACGATGAGAGTTTATTGTGTGAGCTGTATTGCTATAAGAGGCGAGCCTACCCCATGTTAAATCTTCCAAAAATTTTATCCTGATGCATCATTTTTTTTTAACTATCATTTATTTAGAGCCTTAATCATAATCTTGAGCAAGTACCATTAATTTTTATAGTCATATTTTAGTAATATTTTTATGTTTTTTCCATATAAAATTTCTCTTGAACTGACTTGGTAGTTTTTAGCTTTTGCACAACTGAACATAATCATAAGATGTTTTCTGCATCTCGTAAGCTCTTGCAGCTGTTTTGGCCAATTTGAAACAAAACTTTGCATCTAGTCTTGCACCAGCGTTCAATCCTATCGACAACTTATAAAGAATACTTTTTTATGTTTTGCTTGTAAAAACCTAAACCTTTTTTTGCAATCAATAATTTTTTTTTTCAATTGTGTTTCAGAAGGGTAGAATTATAATAACATCCAGATACTCACATGTTCCTAAATGTTTGCATTTAGAAACTGTTTTAGAATTTAACAGAGAGGTATATTAATTTATATAAACAATTGTATGTTGTTAAGAAAATGTTAAAGACTTGTGATTAGTGTGATAAGGAAGTGAGGTGTGATAGATATAAATCATATGAATGCAATGAAATGTGCTTCTATTTATTTGAACTATTTATTCTTCTAATATTGGTTCTTTTAAGTCAGTATATTTCTTTAAATTAAGAAGAAATTCATGTTAAAGGTCTTAAAAGGCTTTTTTGTCGTGATTTTAGAATATTTAAGAAGATTTTAAAAAAAGATTTTCATTTTACCTCTGGTTTCACCCCATCCTGTTGCATAGCATTCCCATCCAGGCCGTGCTTCCCAGCCAAGGTGAGGTAGACAAGCTGGTTGGACACCATCGTTGTACGTGACAGGAGCATTTAATTTTATAAGCGTAATGTCATGATGAATAGTGCCTTTTCTGAGCTGAAAGAGAATTGGGATCCATTCGTTACTCTTCGAAGAAGGCACTGCTTATCTTTATTGATGAATCACGAATTATTCAAAACTGAATTTTAAAAGTGTATCTATCGCAACTAAAAAATTCTGACAATATCGAGTCTATATTTTTTAAAGTACTTAAACAATGTAGTGGTATTAACAATTTAAACATAGTTGCTGTAGGATACAATAGTTAGAATATTTTTGACAAATAAGCACAAATTTTTTTTCTACAAGTATTTATTAACAAGTTCAAAATATTAATTTCAAGATATGAACTACACTGCTGGCCACCGTAAATGCAACGCCCTTAAGGAAGCATGCAAATAACATGAAATTTACAATATGCATTAGCGGAGGTGAGATATGCAAATGATTAGAATTTCATCGCAGACACACAACACGCGCACCTGTGGCGCCACCTCAAAGCGCTATTTAAGACTTGGAGATTTCGACGATTTCAAGTTCGGCCGTTGTGTTTCTCTTATGGTTTTTTTAAAAACGATCAGTTATGTCTCGTAGAAAACAGCGATCAGCTTTTCATCAAGTATCTGTTCGACAGAGAAAGGATAGTGGCTTACCGAGATTGTGGATTATCTTTCAGGGAAATCGGTAGTCGTGTTCGACGAAACCAAACAACTGTCGTGCGGATATGTGACCGTTGGATGCAGGAGTGTACGACGGATCGACATGGTCGATCGCATCCACCTCAGTGCACCACTTTACGTGAAACAGGTAAATTGTGCGCATAGCAGTGACGGATCGCTCAGTTACATCACGATCCATAGCACAGCACATTGAGTCTGTAACGCATCATTCAGTGTCTGCGCGTACCATTCGACGCCGTTTACAGCAGAGTGGTCTGTCCGCAAGACGTCCATTGCTTGGTCTACCCTTGACGCAGAACCACAGACGTCTCCGCCACCAATGACGCGATGAAAGAAGAATGTGGGTGGCAGAATGGAATGAAGTTGTCTTTACTGACGAGTCACGCATCTGTCTGCAACACCACGATGGTCGGATTCGAGTCTGGAGACACTGTGGAGAGAGGATGCTGAACAGCTGCGTTATGCACCGCCAAACTGGTCCTGCACCGGGTATTATGGTATGGGGTGGTATTGGATATCAGTCTCGCACTTGTCTAGTACGCATTGATGGTACTTTAAACAGCCAGCGCTACATCTCCAAGGGGTTGGAGCCGGTTGTCCTTCCTTACCTTCAGGGCTTGGCCACAGCCATATTTCAACAGGATAATGTGCGACCACATGTGGCACGCATTGTCCAAAGGTTCTTGGTCAATCACCAGATTGAATTGCTTCCTTGGCCGACTCGCTCTCCGGATCTTTCACCGAAAGAAAACATGTGGTCCATGGTTGCTCAACGATTGACCTTGATTACACCCCCAGCTGCCACACAGATAAACTTTGGCAACGTGTGGTAGCTGCTTGGTCTGCTGTACCCCAAGAACACATCCAAAGTCTCTGAATCAATGCCGAGGCGTGTGGCAGCGGTGATCTCGAACAATGGCGGCTACTCTGGCTACTGATTCTGCAGAAACCACACTTCACAGAAGTCTATAAATTTAATCATTTGATACTTGGTCAACATGTTATCTACAAATTAAATTTTGTTGTGCTATCTCTTGTCTTTCTTGGTGTTGCATTTATGGTGGCCAGCAGTGTAATTCATTTGAAAATAAGGTAAAGTTAAGATTAAAAATCTATAAAATAATATAAAAATATAAGTTTTCACGATATTATCAGAAAAAATAAAATTATATATCCAATGAAAGGAAAATTATTAGAAGATAAAATTTAGAATAATTTGCTAAAAATCAGAACAAGATTTTGTATCTGCAACATGTATTTATCAATTTTGCAGCGTTTATCACACACACACACACACAAAACATTCGAATAATTATTTAAAGATAATAAAAATTAAGCAAATACATAATATAAGCAAATTCAATATATATATAATAGAGCAAATTCATAATTAAAGTCAAAAAGTTTATGCTTGTTAAATAAATAATGCTTTTTCACCAATTAATAGAATATTCATTATAGCATAAAATATACTTACTCAAAATTCAATTCATTTATTCAGAATATTTAATTCATAAACCCAAATACCCTATTGCAAAACACGTTTCATTTCATATCGTACAAAAGGATTAAAACCTCTATTTTGATATATTTATTAGTGATTTTTCGTTAAAAAGATTAGACCTTAAATTTTTGGCAGATTTATTGGAGATTCAAATAATATATCGAATATCATAATGGCTTACAAGTGTCTTACTAACTGATTGTAACTGTTCCCTAAACCACTGATGTAATTTTTAAAAATAAATTTATTTTCCTTAACTTTAACAGGTGATTATATTTTTACATTGTTTTACCTGGTTTTAATTGTGCATAAAATATGAAATTTGAATAATTTTCTCTCTTGTATTTTTGCTCGTGAGAGAAGCCTAATCTCGAAGTAACTCGATGTTACAATTAAATAAACGATGATGTGATCAATATCAAAAAGTTATTTTCTTTTGCGACGACTAGAAAGTACAAAATAATAGCGTCTCATCGATATAGTATATATATATACTGTCGGACCTCTAACGAAGTAGCTAAATCCTGAAAAAGAGCTCGTTATATTAAAAATTCGTTATATAGAGGTTCTTCTTTTAATATACTTAATATACCACATAAAACGAATTTTAAATTCATAAACACTATATATCAAAAAAGTAAATATTTACACTTTTTTGTAAATTAATATTTATGTATTTTATGTATCTGAACCATCAAAAAAGAAAGAAAGAAAAACTGCAAGGAAAACAAGAAAAAGAATGTCGAAGAAAACACTGTATTTTCAAGATTAAGAAGATAATTTTAAATTAAAATTAATGGAGTCTTAGAGAGAGAGAGAGGACATTTTCTAATTTAAAGCATACAAGTAATTTTAAGCATGCATTATTTTATATAACTAGAGATCCTAAACATACATTACCGCATGCATCCTTAAATTTACTCATAAAATCTATTAATTTTATTTGAGTTTTTTATTGAAAGAATATTTTGTTTCATACTATTTTTTTATATATATATACGCCTCACACATCTTTCAATGCACCAAAACTCCCTTTATTACCACCATAAAATGTGTTGAAAGAGAGAATAACTTGAAATGTCCAGAAATAGACTAAAAACAAAGGAAGAAAAAAATTAAATCAGAAGAAAAAAGTTCGTTATATAGAAAATGCACTTCCCTATTGGGAGGTTATTTTACGAAGAAAATCGTGAAATGTTCATGGTTCCAGGAAAATGTTCGCAATATAGAGGTTCGTTATATGGAGGTTCGACTATATATATATATATATATATATATATATATATATATATATATACTGAAAAGCTATTGCATTAAGATCACCTGTTTTAACATCAAGTTGGAATACCTTTCGTCCTCGAGGCCGCCAACACTCGATAAGATGCTTATAGTTACTCTGTGGTATCTGTTACCTGACAGTGGAACCCTAAATGTTCGATTAGATTCATATCAAGTGAATTTGGACTTGACTTCAAATACATTGGGAAGTTCCTTGGACGATTCGATCCTTTTGGCACGGTGCATTATCCCATTGGTAAACATCATCATCTTCCGAATACACTATTGTCATGAAGGGGTGCACCTGTTTTGCAATGATGCTCATATAGCACAGAGATAGACTATGAAGCTGATGGGCCTGCGTCACATGAAAACATGCCTTCACCATACCGCCGCCAATATCTTGTATCCGGCCAACCGTGAACCCTTGTGAGCCGTGGTTTTGTCTCCGGGAGATCTCATCGCTAAATGCCAGGAATAGTCATAAAGTGGTTCTTCGGTGTAGATATATATATAAAGTTTTAAAATAAGTATGCGAATTTTTTTCTTACATTAAGTGCATTATCAGTTTCTGGACCTATTTTTTGGAATATTATTATCAATGATCTCCTCTCTAAACTTAAAATTCTTATCTGCTGTGAAATCATGACTTTTGCTGATGGCCTCTTAGTTTGTTTCCAAGGTAGAGACCTTCCTTCTACTTTCCTGCACTCACAGAAAATTTTGATCCTCACTTCCGACTGGTCAAAAGGTTTTAAATTGAATTTTAATCCTGATAAAAAACCAGAGTCATGGCTACTGAAAAACGAAACGTTTGCTGTGATGCATTTCAGATATATCTCGACAAAACTCCCTTGACTATGGCAAAACAAATGAAATATCTTGGGTTTTTTCTTGGTACTAAACTTTCTTCAAAGCAACGTACCTTACGTAGTAACAAATTGCAGCGGGGTTTAAATTGGATTGTACACAACACGTTCGCTATAAGTTTTAATGTATATTAGGTCATTTGTAAGCATGGAATCGAACCTTTCATCAAGTATGGTCTTAGAGTTTGGGATTAGGCGCTTAAAAGAACGATTAATTCTAAATATCTGCGATAAAGAAAGATACTTTTGCGGGTCATATGCAGATATCGTACCATAAATTATGAGTCAGTTTATGCTATGCTTTTCAACAATCGACGTTGATATTCTTCATAATATTCCCTATAGGGAAAATCTCTCTTCATCTTTTGTCTCTAATTATGACTGAATTCTGTCTCCATTTTTTCTCCCTCATCCCTTAGAGAGGAACGCTGTCGATATTATTCAATTTAGTGACTAAACCACAAATGATTTTTCTGTTACTTGCTATACCGATGACAGTAAAATTGATGACAGAGTTGCTTTCGCATCTGTTGTCTTCAGGAGACGTATTGAATCCGAGCGCTTTCAATTTAAAATTCGTGATGAATGCATAGTTTTGTAGCTGGATTTTTATGTTTAAACTTTGCCATAATATAGATCCCTGAACAAAATAGTCATCTCAATTATCTCATTTGCTCAGATTCTCTTTCCTCCTTGGATTCTCTGAGGTGTATTTTTTTCGTCACACAACATAGTCGTTGAGATCCGAAAGCGGCTTAAAAGCCTGAAAGATAAAAACATCTCGATAGTTTTTTGCATTTGTTCGTAGACACACCGGGGTTCTTGGAAATGAGCGAGCTGATTGGCTTGCAAATGCTACCACTAAGCGCGAAATTGACATTACCGTTAATATTCCTAAATCCTTTTACAAGAAGATAACTCAAGAAAGAATGGTGAAGTCTTGAAACCTAGAATATCTCATTTCAAATAATGGGAGCTTAACAAAGAAATTTTTTTCCAACCATTAATAAGAGAAGAGAGGCTGTCATACCATCCTTTTTATACTAATTACTAAATAACCCAATTTCTTACTGGTCATGGTAACTTTAAATGTTATTGGAACAGATTTAATTTGAATCTCTTTTGGTCTTAGGTATTTGATTCTTTCAAATTTAGATTATTTTTGGTTAAATAAAGAAATTTAATCCTTCTGCGAGATTGTAATATTGGTGGCAAAGAAAATGTAGAACATGTGCTCCTTCTGTGTTCCAAGCATGTCAGAGAAAGAAAAATCCTAAGACTGGCTCTCAAGGGCATTAATATAAATTGACCTCCAGAATTTCACCGGAAGTGCATTTGAAAAGTTTTGTAAATTTAATGTAAATATTTGCAATCCTTCACGACTCTATAATTTTGTTTTTCTTCTTTCCTTTACAATGGGCGTTCCATGATTACTTCTGTAAGACTCGGGTAATACTTGGTGGTTCACGGGGGTGTATAAACGTTTTCAATAAAAAAAAATAATAAGTTCATTAAATTTGATGCTGACTACGTATAGACTTATTGCATTTTAATTTTAAAATAAGTCAAATTTGATGTTTACAAAGAGAAAATCAACCGATTTTAATAAAATAATAAAAATTTGATTACCATACGATACTCATTAAGTGCATAGAAAAATTTTTAATAAGGGTATTGTTATAGTAGTAACAATACTTTTATCGTCTTAACATACAAACATAACACTTTTATCGTCTTTTATGGAACATAAATCTAAATTTAAAAATTAAAATAAAATAAACATTCTTAGCGTCTAATTTATGTAGATTTATGTTCTAGAAAAGAGAAAGAGAAAAATATAGAAAAGCAATGGAGTATTATTTGAATTTTTGCTTAATTATCTGGAAGAAATGAAGATTGGTTAAGGAAATAAAATGACAGTTCGTAATCTTTTACACATAATCCTTTACATTCTAAACACTTTTATATGTTTAGATTGGACTGTATTCTCAAAAATGCTACTTTTTGTTGCTACCTATTAAATTTTAATCCCGCACCGAAATGTTTTACATTCTTTAAATGGAATATTAAAGGAAATGTTTGTATTTGTTATGGAAAAATCTTTAATAATCAAATGTAATACTTCAGGAGAAAAACTTACATCATCTCCCTCAAGATCAGGATAGGATATTATTTTTTCTGCAACTCTTGTTTGTTGATATTTCGTTACTTGATATTTGTTATGACTTCCGAAAACCAGTCTCACACTCGACGGAAGAGGATTGCTAGAAGAGGATATAACGATTTCACTTCATATTAAGTATAATATCATTGTATTATATCGTATCACGCTAAGATTTAAATGTATTTCTGTTAAGGTATCCGACTACTTGCTACAACTTCTTTTTAAAAAAATGGAGATATGGGATTTTTTTGTGATTTTTAGATTTAATTAGAATATTTTAAGGAAAAATCCTAAAATTGAAAACAGAAAAAGAATTTATTATTATTAACTTGGAAAAACTGGCGAAAATGTACAAAAAATTACATAAACGGTGCCCACTCTGTACAAATATTTTATGGAACAAATTCTTAATTTTTCATTTTTGATATGTTACTTTGTTATTCCTCCTTCAGGATAAGATATATTTTAATTTTTAAAATAAATTTTTTTCTTGGTGATTATTTGAAATTGCTTAAAAAACAGTGATTTTATTCGTATAAAGGAATGCAAATTTTGAAATAAAACAGTGATTGATAAATCTGAAGGTCAAAACACTTTTAGAGTTATACAGAAAATACACAAAAAAATTCAGCAAATTATTTTCAAAAGTTTTTCGAGCAATCGCTGTTCCCGTTTGAGTTTTTCGAAAGAAAAAAACACATTTCGAGTAAAACGCATTTTAAAGTTTGACATGTTATATTAAGTTATAGCATCTGCTTTTACTAAAACACTTGTTCTTGTGAATAGAAAATGAAAAACTTGGTATTTTTATTAAGCTCTAACAAGATGGCCTATAAAATAAAATGATAAAAAAATTTGTCGAATATTGAAAAAAATCATGATTTTAGGGTAGTCGGATACCTTAAAGTCTTTGTAATTCCTTTTCTTCCATCAGTATAAATTACAAAACAATATAATTAGCAGTATTATTATACGAAACATTTACAAGGATCATAATTTATAATATAATTTTTTTTACCTGAAACAAATTCATTTTTGGTAACATATTATTTTAATATATTTACTCTATATTTTGAAAATAAGCCATCATATTTTTGCTTAAGCCTTCAATTTAATATATTTTACTCGTAATTACACCATATAATTTTTATTAGAAGAATATATTTTAGAAATTAATGGAAATCTTTAAAAATTATTTCTTATTTCCATTATCTTACTCATCATTTACACCTTACTAAATTGGGAGTATTTTCTATTTTAAAAAAAGCAAGCATTATATATATATATATATATATATATATATATATAGAAGTACATAACTGATATCTTGGAGATTTTAAAATAGCGGTTGTTTTTCTTCTGTACAGATTTTAATAAAAGGAACTATAAAAGTTCAAGATCAAAACAAGCTATTTTTCTCCAAGGCAGTGCTGTAATTGAATAATAAGAGTAAGTATGAGAATAATTTGAAGACGTTAAAAGAAAATATTGATTGTAAATTCTTCTTCATTCAAATAAGTGGGTTGATTTTAATACTCATCACTAACCGTCGAGAGGGTATACTTTCTCGTTCTGCCACTGCGTATATATATATATATATTTTCCCCTGCCATATATATATCTTAGTTATCCCCCTTAAGTTTTGATCTTATTTTTAATATTTAAAAGTGCGCGTTATACGCCGGATTTCACGGTAAATATAATTATTAATTACTAATTGTATATAAATATCATTTCACATAAAATAAACTCAAAGAAATAGCAATTCCCAAAACTAAAAAAGAGTTATAAAACTTAATATGCTATTTCGACAGAGAATTTCCATTTTAATTTAAAACATCAAATGACTTGTAAATCTTCTTAACGATCTCCGTATGACGCGATTTCGAATTTTCTCCCAACATACTCTGTTGTTGATTCCTTAAGGTATTCGACTATATTCGGAACCGTGATTTTAAATAATTCGTGATAATTTTCGTGATATTTAGTGTCACTTAGATTAGAATACATGTATAAAATTGTTTTAAGGACATTTTGACAAAAAAAATTTATTTGAATACAATATTTTGGCAAAAAATTAACTTAAAATAATCTTTTTCAAAATGTTCTCCTTTTATAAAAAATGCTTCTAAAATAATAATAATATAATATATTGCTTATATAAAGTAGAAACATCTCCAGAGAGTCTGAACTACTTTTTTTAAAAAAAATTCACATTATTTTCAGAGTTACAACCAATGGAAATAATTATCGGCGTTTTTTTCTTAAAATTTCTCCCCTCTGTTGTCGTAAAACATGGATAAACCCACTTCTAAGCCATATATTTTAAAAATTCTAGTTGAGTCTCTGTAGAGAGGTCTGAGCTATATACAGGCAAAATATTATTATAATAGAAGCATTTTTCACAAAAGGAGAATATTTTGAAAATGGATCATTCTATGTTCATTTTTTGTCAAAATATTCTACTTAAATAATTTTTAATTGTAATACTATCTTAAAACAATTTTATATACATTTTCTAATCTAAGTGCCTCTAAATATCATAAATATTATCCATCTATAAGCTTTTGCAAAATCACGGCTCCGAACGTAGTCAGATACTTTAATGGAAGAATTTTCTGAAGAGAGTTTAGTTTATTTTTTATAATTAAGTTTCTTACTTGGCAAAGCAATGAGCAGCACTAACAACCCATTGTGGACTTATAAGAGTGCCTCCGCAGAAGTGACCATTAGGTTCAATGTGTCCCCGTTGAACGGATACTTGCCACGGCCAACTGTTAGGGACAGCTGGTTCTCCACCGACAATGCGGTCTGGTCCACCATATATGGTATCCGGTTTAATGGGGGGTTTTCCACACTCTTCGGATAACTTAGCTACTGTTTTACCTACCCAAGTATAAATGACATGGTTATTCAAAAGCATCTCGGTGTTTATTTAAATACTAGCTGGTATACCCGTTCTTCGCACGGGTGAATTGAAAAATTAAACAATACAGACTGAAGGATAAAGAAGTTTTAATGAGTTAATTTTACGTGAAATGTAAATTAAACAAAAAAAGCTTTTTGCATATCTCAGCTGAACATTTGCTAAATTTTAAGTCTGTAGATATAATATCTAATAAAATTTTTTTATTTATAACGTCCCTGTAACTCTCTTGTGGGTTGATTTTTTAAAACACCTTCCTTCTGCTCAGCAAAAGTAACACATTGTTACAAATTTTGTATAATAAAAGCCTAAAATAGTGCAAATAATTTGTATCCGGATGTGTAATACGTTAATACTACTTTTTACCTGCGACTTCGTCCCCGTGGAATTTAACGAAAATGTGTTGATTCAATTCGCAGAATTTATGAATACTTAATAATTATGTATTCCACGTAAAGAAATATCTATGCTATAAGTATAATGTCATTTCTTCTACTTTGTGAATCGATGTTTCTTTCTTGTTTTATTTTTTCCTTTGGTTTTTTTTTTGTTAATTTTTAGTTTTTTTTTGTATAAAATTTAGTTAATAATCTCTCTATATACAATATTAAATTTAATGAAAAAATCTCTCTATGTACAATATTAAATTTATGAATTTCAAAGTAAATAAAAATTAAACTATTTTCATGAAAGAAAACCTAATGATGTTTAACATTGATTTCTAAGTATTACTTAATCCCTTCCAAGACCAGCATAAGGAGAAAGAAGCATTTCTCCAGGCCCACATGTTCTGAGAGTATACGCACGCACGGAACCGGGCGAATTTCCTGGTTAAGTCTAATTTCATCGGATATTGTTCACTATTTCATTGGTTTTAATTTTGTTTTCTGGGAACCCTAATTTTTTTTTTAAATAAAAGTAGCCTAAGTTTTTCCTTATAACTTCAACTATCTGACAGTGAAAGTTCCGTCAAAATCGGTCCAGCCGTTTCAGAGATTAGCCAGAACAAACAGAAAGACAGACAAAAATTTTAAAAATTAATTTTTTGATATAAGTACCAGATATACTTATAAATGCATTTAGTGAAAAGCTGTTAATTCCAATTTACAAACAGACAGTTCAATTTTATTTATTTGTACAGATTTGGTATGTTTTCTTTATTTGTTACAATCGAAATTTTAATAGTAAAATAAAATTTGAGCAGAGAGAAACGTAACTAATCTAATATTTACACAGCATCATTTGTATATTGAGTGATTCGATACTTTTCATGTTTAATAATAGTAAACTAATATGCTCTTTTTTCAATCAAACAATTATTATTATAGTTTGAACAGTTGGAATAAAAGAATGTTTACGGATTGGAATCAATAAAGCATTAAAAAGAATTTTAATATAAAAGAAAATATCTTAAAAGGGATCTCTTACACTATGAACACATTATGAGAACAGATACTTTTCAATTAATGTAAAAAAAGGTTTGATAATATGAAAAAAGGTAAAAATGAAAAAAAATTAGCAAAAGCAGATTTTTTGACGAAAAGAAAAAAAAATTGCTAAAGGCAGAATCAGAGAAATCTACTTGATTGCCACTATTGAGATAATCGAAAATTATTTCGCAGAAAATGCTGAGAATGACTTATAAAAAACATAAATTTCAACCAGAATAAAACAGCTACTTAATAAAATAGTAAATACACTGTTAAAAAGTACAACTTTAACATTAGTTTTGATCAAATCTGCATATAAATGTTTTCTTGTTTTTTAATCGCGTAATTAGAAAATATTTTTGAAAGCATTTAATTTGGGTTATTCACCGGCAGATATTATCAAAATCTGGTATAATGTCTATTTTAAAAATAATTTTGCATTTGTTGCTGTTGTTTTTCCTGTATGAAATGCGCGTCTTATATTTATTAGCAATACTAAAGGAATTTTTAATATTAAAGCTCTTAATTATATTAATGTGGTTTTCAATGTAGTTGTAAATTAAGCTTTAAAACTTATGGTTTTGCAAGATTGACATAAGTAATTTTCAATTCCTGAATTTAAGAAAACTAAATATTTTATAAGTTTAAAAACCTTTTTAAGTACTTTAAAACATGGATGAAACATTGCATTCTCATTATAAAAAGATAATTCTTAGTTACTTAATTAAAAAAGCATTGAACTAAAAATTCGAAAAAAGCAAAGGAATTTTGTTTAAATGTTTTCATTATTACCGGTACTACTTTACCGGTACCGGTTTTACTTTATACAAATACTTATTGTTCTAAAATGTTCAATATTATTAAAATTTCTATAATAAAATAAAGAATTTCTTAAATTAAAAGTAATTAAACAACTTTCTAATAATTTACTTCTACGCACCACAGTCTTCTTCATCAGTACCATCACCACAATCATCCACATCATCACATCTTTTATCTTGGTGATAGCAATTACGATTGTGACAAATTCCTTCGTCTTCTTTGCATAGCTCTAAATCAAAAATTGATGCATCAACAATGAAAATAAATCTACATTATTTAAGTTTTGTGAATTAAAAAATACATTTGTATAAAAATATGGTAGTTTTCAATGTGTTCTCCAAATATTAGTCTATGCAAGGGTCTCATTTTCCTTTTTTAAAGTATCCTAAATTTTTAAGAAAACACTCATTTTATAAACTGCACAACCTTCTTTATATTAAGCAAGAAAAAAAATTAAATCAATTCCTTCTTAGGTCAACAAAGAAAAATTTTATTTTAGTTACTTTTTTATTAAATAGTTACAATTTTATTATATAAATATGTATATACATATGACAGAATCACAATAAAAAGTGGCAAAATATTATAGAAAATGATTTTCCTTGCAATTTCCCATTTTTCTTTCTATATATGCAGTTGGGCTATTTTTTTTTCTTGTTTGTTACTATTCATTCATTAATTAAATTTAATTTTTCTAATAAAATAGTATAGTCAAAAAGAAATCACATTCTCAGAAATTAGGCCATCCCGGGTGGGATTCGAACAGATACCCTTTGGATTAGAAGCGCTATCCATTGCACTACAGGGACACAACGAGCAATTTTCCTTTATATATATGCCGTTGGACTATTATTTTCGTTTGTTATTATTTATTCATTTTTTAATTTAATTAGTGAATTAATATTGAAAACACTGTATTAACATCAGCCACTACAAGTTTTAAAAAATGTATTTGAACTTGAATGGATGAATAGAAAGTATTTATTAACGACTGAAAATTTGAACAAGATATATATAGGGAAAGACTGAACTAATAGTAAGAATTGAAAAAATAGTAAAATATGAATTATATATGTAATATAATTTTACTGGTACTTTAAATAATAGTTACAGTATTCAAGAAGTTGATTTAAAACGTAATTAACATTTGGGTACCGCAATTTTCTTTTTACAGTATTTGATTCTGAATTTATGTTAGTATAATTATTTCATTTATGCCGTATTTAGTTAAAGCAAAAATATTGTAAATTTTTTAATAAATTAGTTGTTTTTTCAGCTACAACTCACAAATAAAAACGATTTTTAAGTACATTAAGGCTTATTGAAAAAATAAGATGTGGCATCTTGATTAATCGGTTAACTAATGTTTAGACCAGTTTAATAGAAACTCAAAAATATAGACGTTCAACAATCCTTGGAATTCCCAAAGCATTTGATATTTAACCCTCCTAACACCATTTTGTAATCAAGATACATAAAAAAAATTTCCATTTCCATTTCATTGAACTAGCTCCAATATTTTTGGATATATCATGAATATTACCTTACTTAATTTTGAAAATCTATTGAGAATATAATCACAATTTTCTAATGATATATATGCATGCTACATATAAATATGTATATATGGCTGTGTAGTTACAAATTCTCTTATGTTATTCAATATTTATTTAATTCTTAAAGTCTTCACAATTTAAAAAGGTCGTCTTAATTTTTACACTTCAAGCAATTGTTTCGAATTTAACTCAACATTTTTCATTTAATTCTTTACTGATATTTTACTAATTAACATATTTTTAGTTATTACTTTCTAGCTGCGTTAAAGTGTTAACGCATTTCCTGATAGACAATTTTGCTAACACACAATAGAATGGCCACCCCATTCAATATGCTGTTAACAGGCTTAACTCTTTGGACTTGAATATTAACATACCCCCGAGGTTCTCGAGTTAATTTGATGTCACGAACAAAAGGAGCGTGACTCACTGTTTGCAGTGCTTACCAATGTCGGGGCCTGACTCGTACTCGAGGCGGAATCCCCTGCCCCCAACCAAGTAATCAGATTGGAACAGCAGTCGTATCTCACTTTCATCTTCGTGAGATATCACCGGTCTCGGGATTATGTGCCCACAGAAAATCCCTATTACAGTCTCTTTGTCTTTGCCGTACACAACCAGTTTGTCTGTTCCGCAGCTATCAGAAGGATCGATGTCAAAGTCTAAGAAAGTCAGTTTAATCCTCTGAAATAAAAAGTTGATTAAGATTTATTTTATATCCTGTAAACAAGCAATGGGAGATAATAAAGTTAAAATTTTAAGTTGTGAGCGACTTCTCCCTGAAGTCGTCCCTCACCGGCTTGCATACCTAAGGGTGTGGGAGGGAAAAAAGTATGATCAGGAACTTCCACAATAATTATTATTTATTATTATTCAAGCACACTAATCAACCACAAGAGGATGCCCTAGGAGTGATAAAAAGAAAGCAATAAACCCTAAGTGAACAAGCGCAAGTAATCAGTTTAACCTAATCTGTCTTAGACTATAAATTCCCAATACACTAATTTAGTACAGTGGCAAACTCCGTTCTTAACTAAAGTTGTGAAAATCTATTAAATATCACCTTCTTAACGCCGCAACAGTTTCTCCGCTCCTTCTATCTTACAATTACAAAACCTTGACATCATACAGTCGAACTAATTTCCATATCAGGGATTCTTCTTGAGAGGGATGGCTGAGAATTAACGCGAATGCTAGCCCAAAGATTCCCCATGAGGATTAGAGTGAAGGTCGCGTAAAGATCCGTCACAAAGTATCAAGCTTTTGCAAGTATAAGTCAACTATTTAAAATAAAAATCTTCTTTTTTTGTATACGATATGTTTTCCCTAGGGCCGCCTGGGTGACGTGGTTGGTTTGTCGCTGGCCTTCTGTACCTAAGGTTGCGAGTTCTACCCCGGCCCAAGTCGGAAAGTTTTCATGATGCAGAAAATTGACAGCGACCATGTCGTATGGTTATACGACATGTTAAAGATCCCTTGAGTGTCTATTTGGCTTGGGTGCTCTCGACAAAATTAAAATCCTAGTGCAGGTTCGTATCACCAAGAGCTCAGGTGCCACCCCTTGGGGAGGAAACTGTTCATTAAAATTACTTGCGGCGATTAGTATCCGCCTATATGGTGCCGCGCTAAAAAAAGAAACCAGCTTCTGGGGAATGTACTAGGTGTGTAATGGTAAAAACACCAATCGGCAGCTTATTAGAAATTTAAAAAATGTTTTTCCTGGGGGGGAGGAGCTATTTCTTAGAAGAATTTTTTACAGACCTGAGTTTTTAACTTTATTTATTTATACTGGTCCAAACTTGATACTTTTGATCAAATCGAAGAACCCTAACCCAACGATATATATATATATATATATATATATATATATATATATATATATATATATAATATATATATATTATATATACACTGGTGTGCAAAAATTAAGGACGAGACGGTTTTTTCAATATAACTTTGCACAAAAGCTTTCCAAATCAACACATTTAATACCGTAAGATCCCCAATACGTAAAGACATATGTAATATGTAAGCAACACTTACTAAAAGAGAAATCAGAGGGAGAAAAAGAAGCTTTATTGAAAAAGTAGCATGGAGCGCAATGCGACTGAAGGCCGAAACATCCCTGTGATGGGTATCCAGCAAGAAACATCCGGTCTTTAGTAGGGGATATGATCTCCCCTGACTGCTAGGCAAGTTTCACAGCGTCTGCCCATGCTGAGAATGAGGATGTCAATGAGTTGTTGAGGCATTGCTGCCCATTCGTCTTGCAGCGCCAATCGAAGCTCCCGAATCGTTACTGGTGGTAAGGTACGAGCTGCCAAGCGTCTGCCTAGAAAATCACATACATGCTCGGAGGGATTGAGATCCGGAGATCGTGCCGGCCAATCCATACGTTCAATATCCTCACTCTCTAAGAGCTGTTCGGCAACTACTGTGCGATGACATGGTGCATTGTCATCCATGAAAAGGAACTGCAGACCCATAGCACCTCTAAAAAGACGCACATATGGAAGAAGAATCTCGTTACAATAACGGGTCCCGTTGACTGAACCTGCGTCGAAGATGTGAAGGTCTGTACGACTACCAAGCATGAGCCTCCCCAAACGAGAACACCGCGACCTCCATACCTGTCCCTTTCAATGATGTTCGAGGGATGATTGCGGCTTCCCCGCTCTCTCCAGATGAGTATGCGATGAGAATCGCTACTCAAACTGAATCTGCTCTCATCTGTAAAGAGTACTCGTCCCGATTCATTGTCTCTCCATTTCCGGTGTTCCCGGCACCGCAGAGAACGCCTTCTCCGATGGGCAGGCGTTAAAGGTACACACCGTACAGGGCGTCGTGCAAACAGACCACCACCGTGCAGTCTTCTGGCTACGGTAAAACGCGATATGGGTCGTCCAGTCGCCTGTGTCGTGTGTCTAGCGATTTCTCCCGCTGTCTGCCGCCTGTTTCTTCTGGCCTGTAAGACAATGTGTACCGGTCATCTGCGGGTGTGGTTCCTCGTGGACGACCACTACTGAACCCCCGGATAGCTGTTCCTGTAGTTTGAAATGGTCTCCAAAGTCGTGAAACGATGCTGTGAGCAATTCCAAACTCTGCAGCCACACTTGTCACACTGCGGCCTTTATCCAACTTCTCCCAATGATTCGATCTCGGGTAAAAGCATCCAGATGTCGTCTAACAGATTGATTATTCGCCATTTCTCGCTGAGGCAGCAACTCGGTGTGATTTTAACTGCTATACGGCGTGCAATCTCTTTGCCAGAAATACTGATCTTACACCGACAACATGCTTTATACTACTCAGACACTCCCCCATTACGTCTACCTGCATATCTGCGCATGTGCTACCGTACATCACCTTACTTAATCTCCTGATTGGTCTTTCTGTCCGCTTTGCCTCTTCGTTCAGCTGATATGCTAATGTTTCGACTTCGTCCTTAATTTTTGCACACCAGTGTATATATGTGTGTATATAGCTTACTATTACTATTTGAAAGCAATCAGGAATGTTGTAAAAAGTTTCATATTCGAAGTCATAATATTATATATTTCAAAAATTCTAGTTCCGCCTCTGTAGAGAGGTTTGAGCTATATACAGGCGAAATATTATTATAATAGAAGCATTTTTTGCAAAAGGAGAATATTTTGAAAATGAGTCCTTCTATGTTCATTTTTTTTCTAAATATTAATAATTAAATTAATATTAATAATAATCTTAAAGAATTTTTTATTGTAATACTATTCTTAAAATAATTTTATGCATGTATTCTAATCTGAATGACACTAAATATCATAAATATTATCCACTTATACGCTTTTGCAAAATCACGGTTCCGAACGTAGTCGGATACCTTAACGTTCAGTTTTTGTTCAATAAATACCCCAAAATAAAAAATAATAATAAACGAGGAATTAATTTCAATCCTAGATATAAATTAATTGATATAGTATTGCAAAAAAATAAATAATAGTGATAATTTATAACTAGATTAGTTTCGAATGCAAATTTGTAGAATTTGCTGTTGTACTTTAATTTCTCTGATTTCAAATTAGATAAAATTCACTTTGAACTGTTTTTATTACATTTCATGTTGTAAGGGTTCTCTTAAACCATGTTAAAATAAATCTGTGCTATAAAAGCAACATATAATATGGGTACGCTCTCAATTTTCGAACAGTGTTAGAATGATTCCGTACTATAGATGTGTCGTGTTATGCAGGGATCACCTGTATTTATTATTAAATAAATATTAATATTGAAATATTTGAGTGGTAACGTTTCAAGTGGTACGTCAAATTTTTTATTATTTAATTATAGGCATCATACTGAATAATATTATTTCATTGAATAGTGATTTTTATTTTACATGCCTACAACAGTGTGCTGTGATTTATTTGTACTATTTTATCATTTAGCGACGAAATTTGATTAAGCAAAAAAAAAAAAAAAAAATGGCTGCATATTGAAGTTGTTAAGATACAGTCAGACCCCGATTCAACGAATTCATCGAGACCGAATATTTTATTCCTTCATTGGGGTTATTCGTAATTTTGGGGTCCAAAAAAACCCTTTTTTTTTTTTTTTTTTTTTTTTTTTTTTTTGCTTACTTTTTAAAAAAAATTATTATAAGCTACTACACAAAAAATATCCTAAGAAATTACACATTTTTTATTCAACAGCTAAAAATACCTATTTGAGAATTATTACGCACTAGGTAAATTTGAAATTTTTTTAAGTTCTGACTAATTGATATTTTACAATCTTACATCATGTATTTTCTTAAAACTGTCGATCCAGCTGTTGGATGCAGAAAAGTATTTCATATTATGCTCTTCGGCAAGTTGAAGAACTTTTCCTTTAATCAGAAGTACGCTAAGAGCTATTTTCTTTGCACGGATGATGTTGAACCATTTCAACTATTCAGATTCAAGAATAGAAAAAAGGGGTGGATTTCAAATGACTTTCTTGTTTTCTAAGATTTTTCACCACATTCTGCAGAAGCCTCTTCAATTGCTACTCGTTGTTTTATAATTGTAGTTGATGTCGACGTTGAAAAAAATATCCAATTTTTTTCAAATCCAAACTAATAAAAAAAAAAATTCAGCTGTTGAAATAATCGTAAATTTGTGGTTTATTTTTCATTAAATAGAAGGTTTTTTTTCATGTTATTCGGCGAAAGAGAAAAATTCGTTAAATAGGGTTTGAGTAAATCGGGGTCCAAACTCTAGCTTCTCTACCATTCTCTAAAAGGAATTCTGGAGACAAATTTATATATATATATATATATATATATATATATATATATATATATATATATATATATATATATATATATATATATATGTATATATATATGTATATATATATATGTATATATATATATATGTATATATATATATATATATATGTATATATATATAAATATATATATATATATATATATATATATATATATATATATATATATATATATATATATATATATATATATATATATATATTCTAGTTTTTTTTAAAATTCTAGCTTTTACTCACATTCCCTTCTGGAGCTGTAATTTTGTATTCACACCATAGATCATTTGGGTATGAGGATCCATTTTCGGCAGAGTAAAAAGGACTGGTTATTTCTCCCTTTTCAGTTGCGTCAAAGTCTTCTAGTTCATGGCATTGGTAAGGTTCTTCTTCTGAAGCTGAAGCTTTTAATACATGAAGGAATAAAATAAATTATTATGTTTAATAAAGAATAAACGGAAAAAATATCAATGAGTGTTGATTAAAATTAGTAGATGACAATAAGAAAAAATATTGTATGATATAATTTTTTGTAAGATTTAATAACAAATAAATTAGTATATTTTAAAGTTCTCGAGTAAGATCCTTAAAGCTCCTAATTAGTGTAATTTTATTAATGCACTTTTTACTGCATATGTGATAGAGCAAACAAACATTCTATACAAAGTGTTTTTTGAGATTTTTCATTTTTATTTGTATTAGAATAACAGTTGATAATTTTAAATATATTTTCAGAATACGTCTAAAAATCTGCTTAGAATCTTATTGGATGCTCTATATAACAAACCAATATAAAAAAACTTATTCTAATTTGTTTCTTTTTGGAAAAAAAACACTTATGCAATATTACAATACATTGTAAAATGTTATACGTTAATAATGAAATGAATTTCTAATTTTTCCAATTTAGTTGCATTTAAAAAAATATTTTCGCAAAAAATGAAACTATAAAATTGTGATAAAATTTTTCTTATATTTCATAATAATATATAATGAATGAGAGTGAATATTAACTAACTTCTCACTAAAAAACAACACAAGGACTATTGACGATGGTCCTCGTAATTTTGAACCATGATCTAGTGAAGAGAATGACAACTGAGTTGGGACCTCTTCTCTCAACTTCCACACCACGCCAACGTGAGTACTTTGATCCCGACAGATTTAACGGGCATCAGCCCCTCTGCACGGCAGACTTTCAATAACATCAGGGCTCGAACTCATGAGTGAGTTAGCCGTACCCACCATACCCACTAGACTACAGCGACCCAGTGACAATATATAAGAATATTTTGAAATCTATGCAATTATAATGTAAAATATAATTTTAATCTGAGATTAAAACATATATTCTGCTCAAAATTATAATACAGTCAAAATCGCTTAACACGAAACTGGGAGACTAAAATATGTTTTCGTGTTAAAAGATATTGCAAAAAAAAAATTCAACAAAATTAAGTTTATTAGAGTACATTTTGTTAACATAGATGCATATATATGCATGTATTAAATACAAATCAAAGAAACAAAAACATTCACAAGAAAATGAAGTTTAATACAAAATTTTCAAGTTCTTATGTTTTTGATCACCAGCCTTAAGAAGCTCTATTTTCATTTTAAGGAAAATAGCAGTTTGTTTTAGCCATGAACTCTTTGCCACTGCCCTGGTATGAAAAAATTTCTGAAATAGAAAAAAAAATACGAACCAAACGTACTGATTTTTTCTCACACTGCGATGTACTCGTCCCCAAATTCCAAAGCCAACTTATATGATGTGAGATGTTTTTATGTGGCGTTTGTAGGGGTATAAGCGAAAGTAGCTTAGATAAACAAAATTGGCTTGTCAGAGGCTATTCTGAGAGTATTTAAAAGCCGAGTTATCCTCCTTTCTACAAAACATATGAAACCATCTCTCTTTCATTTTTTCTCACCCCTCTTAAATCTTTCCTACGTGGCTGGTGTTTTCCGAATATTGTTCCCATTCGTGTTAAGAGAAGAAAAAGGCAAGAGCAAATGAACAGTAGTTTGTGGGGACGGTCGTATTATTTCGTCTTAACCGATATTTCATCTTAAGCGTTGTCGTGTTAAATGTATTTTACTGCAATTAATCTAACATAGATATAACTTTCCGTAAGTATCATTTGATAATACAATTTTTTTGAAAAAAAATTTCTATCAACATGTACTTTTAATTATTGCATTATGCCAATAAATTTTTTTATTTGTTTAACAAAATTTTCTTTTAAATTAAAACTTGAGAAATTTTTCCTCCTTTCATAATATCTAAATACAAAAATTAGGGAAAGAATTTTTTTATAGGCAAAAGCATTTTTAAGATAAATATATATATCAAAATCAATAATTAAGGGAATGTCATATTATTGAAACCTCATGTTATCATGTTAAAAAAATAATATTTTTCACCCCACCTCCCTCTTCCTTTTAAAATTATGATCGATATGGCCCGTTGTTCGAATTTCTGAACCTCAAGATCAGTAATATTCAAATCGAAGAGTTTCAGTCCTATTTTCATCATGTACAATAAGAGATTTTCTTGTTATAACAAGTTAGACCTCGAAGTCCACACGTACGGTTATATCGAAGTTAGGAGAAATACAAAACGTTCAGGTCTCATTTGCTTCACTTGCACCATAATTGAAACACCGATTCTGGAACTAAACAACAGTTCACTTGAAATTATGTTAATTCCAATCAAGTTTGATTAAAGTTAAAATATATAAGTATTGAAAATGTACTTATTCATTTAACTTTTAATAATTATTTTTACAATGTTAAAAGACGAAAATGTTACAAAAAATTATTCAAAAAATTTTTAACAGATGATCAGCTAAACATCATCATCATTATTTAAAAAATAATGAGAAAACAACTGTGTGTGGATTTAAGTTTATATCAAAATAATAATCTCTTTAAGGGACACAATACAATTTATAAAAAAGGTCTTTGATTAAAAAATGTTAACTATTTTTTTTTGCTTGTAACCCATGCATATGTATTGCGAAAAGAATTTATGTGCTCAAAATACCACAACAACTAATCATTTAATTTTTTAAATGAAAATTTTAAAATACTACTACTATAATAATTGACGTATATCAATTTGAAATTTGATTTACAGTTATGTCAAAGCATGTATAATTAAAGTTCATAAGGGCTCTCTGCTAACATGATTTATATTCGTAAAATACTTTTTTTTAAGAATATTTATTGAAAATCCCTTGAAAAATGTGTATCAATTCTAAATTCAACTATTTTTTTAAAATATGATTATTGTTTGATTCCAAAATGCATGCCAAGTTTTGTTATGTATATTAATAGCAATAGGTAGAAAAAATATCAAAGCATTTGACACCAAAAAAACCTTAGCATTTAAAATGAAGATAAATTAGTTATTTTTTCCCTTTTGAGATAAATCGCCATGAAGATTTGAGTTGCCATTTGAATGAAAATAAAAACGAACATAAAAGTTATTTTTTGATTTTTTTAATTTAGAAATTTCCGAATTTTGTGAGATTATAGACATTTATATATATATATATATATAAAGAAATACTTAGCACAGAAAAATTTTATTTGAATTTTTGACTGGTTTTTGTAAATTAAATCGCACTGTGTTCCCTTTAAGGTATCCGACTACTTGCGGCAACTTTTTTTTGAAAAAAAGGAGATATGGAGATCTTTTTGTGATTTTTATATGTATTTAGTATATTTTAAGGAAAAAATCCTAAAATTGGTAAAAGAAAAAAAAATTATTAATATTAAAATGGGAAAAAACTAGTAAATATGTACGAAAAATTACATAAACGGGGCCCGCTCTGTGCGAAGATTTTATGAACAAATTCTCAATTTTTCAATTTTGATGTGTTACTTTGTTATTCCTGTTTGAAGTGACCTTCAGGATAAGAGATATTTTAATTTTTACAAAAACTAGAGCACTTTATCTATTATACGAAATTGCTTAAAAAAACATTGACTATATTCATATAAAGAACTGCAAATTTGAAATAAAACAGTTATTGATAAATCTGAAGATCAAAACACTTCTACTGTTATGAAGAACATAAGCAAAAAATTTCAGCTAATTATTTTCAAAACTTTTTGAGCAATCGCGGTCCCCGTTTGAGTTTTTCGAAAAAAACACATTTCGAGTAAAACGCATTTTAAAGTTTGACAGCTTGTGTAAAGTTATGGCATTTGCTTTTACTAAAACGCTTGTAGTTTTTGTTCTAGTGAAGGGAAAATAAAGTACTTGGTATTGTTATTAAGTTAATAAAATGGTCTATAAAATAAAGTCATAAAAAAATTGCCAATTTTTGAAAAAAATCATGGTTTTAGGGTAGTCGGATACCTTAAACAATTAGAAATGAATTAAAATCCAAAGCAGCCTTAAAATATGACGCACTTTTAAATTTTTACTCGTATAAATAAATCAAAAGTACCATAAAATCCATCGTAAAACGCGAAATTTTAACACAAAAAATTGGATCGAAATTTGAGGGGATGCATTATACACCGAGTATAAAAACGATAGCCTTAAAAATAACAAAAGAAATTAGTGTAAAAAACTTTACTTCGACACATATCGAAATACTGTTTATTTAAAAGAAATGATATGCTTTATGAGTTTAAAGAGTTGTAGTCTAGAAGGAAACTATTTTGTCAAAAGTCTGGGATAATACCTCGAATAAATGTGTGTGGCTTTTGAAGCCATTTATTCGAGGTTTAATATATTAATATATGTGTGTGTGATATATTTACACACACACACACATATATTAATATATTTGATATATTATAATAAACACAAGAACACTGTATATTAACATTTCAGAATTCCTCGTAAAAAAGGAAGTGCGCGTTATACGGCGAATATACCTAAAAATTAAAAAATGCAGCTTGAAAGTACAGGTGCGCGTTATACGGTACTTTACATTTTACTAAGCCTCAACTCAAATCATAATTACATCAAAATAACATTTATGAAATATGTTAGCGTTTACCTAATTTGATACTCTAATTTCGGTTTCGCCTAGCATTTTAAAAAACAAAATGTTTTTTTAAACGTTTATAATTAGAAAAAACTTACTTTGTTGATGAATTAAAAGAAAAGTAACGAGTAGAATACTAAGGAGAGTCATCTTTTACAAGACACAAAGACAAGTGAAAAAAAGTGATAGTTTGGTGATCAAAGAGATATTTTATCGATAACAATGTTTTACGTCCACACGTCTGTTACTTTTCTCACGTTATCAGATGTAAACATCTGTTAAAAATCTAATTGAAAATTCAAAGTGCGTGTCTTAGTATAATTTATTCATGATGTTATTGAAAACCATTGCAAGGTCTCAGCACTTAATTTTATTTTATAGCATTTAATTTTATTTTAGTATTTCAGTTGTATTCATACAATGCTTTCAAATTGTGATGGCTTAATTTTATCACCTTAATAACAATTTCAAAGGTTGTTCGTTTATTATTTAACTATAATTGTTATAGAAAAAAGTTACATTGTCACATCGAACTTTGTACATCAAGTTCTCCAAATTGTCATTATCTTAGTTTCCATTGTTTTTATGATATTGGTATTTTTGACGTAAATTATTTGACACTTATAAAAGAATTTAGGTAGAAATTAAATTAAATAAAGTGCTTATTTTTTTAAATGATCTTGTAAAAATACATTTTAAACTGTCATTCAATTCCTACTATTAGTTCACAATCTCCCTATACCTTGTTCAAAATTTCAATTGTTAATAAAATACATTTTAAAGCGCTCAATTGAGCTGAAATTTTACACATACGATTATTTTAGATGACGATACTGTAATTAAATTATAATTAATAAAATTTATTCATAAAAACTAATTAGTCAAAGAATTACAGATACAGCCACGTGGCATCCTTTTTGGCGACTTGTGTCAAAACTTTAAAAGGTTTTTTTTCTCCCATTTTAAAGTTCTCATTTGAGCGGAAATTTTTTATGTACTATTGCTTTGGGTGATAATACGATAATTTAATTATAATTAATTAAAATTAATTGACTGAAACTAATTATTCAAAGAATTACAGATACAGTCAGGTTGGTTACATTTTTAGCGACTTTTTAATAGATTTTTTTTCTCACGATTTAAAGCATTCAGTTGTACTGAAATTTTATATACACGATTACTTTGGTTGATAATACGATACTTTAATGATAACCAATAAAAATTAATCGCAACTTAATATTGTGATTCTGTCATACATATATACACTGGTGTGCAAAAATTAAGGACGAAGTCGAAAAATTAGCATATCAGCTGAACGAAGAGGCAAAGCGGACAGAAAGACCAATCAGGAGATTAAGTAAGGTGATGTACGGTAGCACATGCGCAGATATGCAGGTAGACGTAATGGGGGAGTGTCTGAGTAGTATAAAGCATGTTGTCGGTGTAAGATCAGTATTTCTGGCAAAGAGATTGCACGCCGTATAGCAGTTAAAATCACACCGAGTTGCTGCCTCAGCGAGAAATGGCGAATAATCAATCTGTTAGACGACATCTGGATGCTTTTACCTGAGGTCGAATCATTGGGAAGTTGGAGGAAGGCCGCAGTGTGACAAGTGTGGCTGCAGAGTTTGGAATTGCTCACAGCATCGTTTCACGACTTTGGAGACAATTTCAAACTACAGGAACAGCTATCCGGGGGTTCAGTAGTGGTCGTCCACGAGGAACCACACCCGCAGATGACCGGTACATTGTCTTACAGGCCAGAAGAAACAGGCGGCAGACAGCGGGAGAAATCGCTAGAACCACGACACAGGCGACTGGACGACCCATATCGCGTTTTACCGTGGCCAGAAGACTGCACGGTGGTGGTCTGTTTGCACGACGCCCTGTACGGTGTGTACCTTTAACGCCTGCCCATCTGAGAAGGCGTTCTCTGTGGTGCCGGGAACACCGGAAATGGAGAGACAATGAATCGGAACGAGTACTCTTTACAGATGAGAGCAGATTCAGTTTGAGTAGCGATTCTCATCGCATACTCATCTGGAGAGAGCGGGGAAGCCGCAATCATCCCTCGAACATCATTAAAGGGGACAGGCTTGGTAGTCGTACAGACCTTCACATCTTCGACGCAGGTTCAGTCAACGGGACCCGTTATTGTAACGAGATTCTTCTTCCATATGTGCGTCTTTTTAGAGGCGCTATGGGTCTGCAGTTCCTTTTCATGAACGACAATGCACCATGTTATCGCACAGTAGCTGCCGAACAGCTCTTAGAGAGTGAGGATATTGAACGTATGAATTGGTCGGCACGATCTCCGGATCTCAATCCCATCGAGCATGTATGGGATTTTCTAGGCAGACGCTTGGCAGCTCGTATTTTACCACCAGTAACGATTCGGGAGCTTCGATTGGCGCTGCAAGACGAATGGGCAGCAATGCCTCAACAACTCATTGACCCCCTCATTCTCAGCATGGAAAGACGCTGTGAAACCTGCCTAGCAGTCAGGGGAGATCATATCCCCTTCTAAAGACCGGATGTTTCTTGCTGGACACCCATCACAGGGATGTTTCGGCTTTCAGTCACATTGCGCTCCATGCTACTTTTTCAATCAAGCTTCTTTTTATCCCTCTGATTTCTCTTTTAGTAAGTGTTGCTTACATTACACATGTCCTTACGTATTGGGGATCTTACGGTATTAAATGTGTTGATTTGGAAAGCTTTTGTACAAAGTTATTTGAAAAAACCGTCTCGTCCTTAATTTTTTTTTGTACAAATATATATATATATATATATATATATATATATATATATATATATTATATATTAAAAAACCGTCTCGTATTAATTTTTATATACCAGTGTATATATATATATATATATATATATATATATCAATTACACATATTTGATAAAAAAGTAACTATAATAAAAATTTTCTTTGTTGATCAAGTAGGAATTAACTTTGAAAAAAATTTACATTACTTGCTTTTAATTAAAGTAAACCTTCGAATTTCTTATTTAATGCTAGTTTTCAAAGAATATTTTTTGTATTTATTAAATGTTTTATGGATATTTCATCATCAATAGTTAACTTGGTAAGCTTTTAAAGTATAATGTATTTATTTGAACTGCGATATATGTTTAAGATATTTATTCGTGAATATTGACTAATTTTCTTTTTTTTTGTTTTTAATTTCGCATACTTGATTTAATTTTTTAAAGATATATAATTTCGTTATAAAAACAAATATGGCGATTTTCTCTTATTTTTTAGATATAAAACGTAAACTTTTTATTGATATAAAAATTATTTCTAATTTGCAGCCAAGTAATCCATTTTGTTTTTACCGTTTTACTGCAAATAAAATTTAATGAGAACAAAAGAATAATTTTAACCCTTATGTATATTTTATTTACAAAATATAGTTTTTAATACGCCATTAAACACATTAGAACAGACAATAATAATTTTTAAAGGGTTAGGATCAAATAATTCTAGTTTTATAAAATTTGAATTCTTAGAATTATATTACAAAATTTTTTTACATAAAACCTGCCATGATAATAGATTAGCAACATTTTTAATTATAAAACTGCAAAATCTTTGTTAAATAAAAATTAATATGTTTGAAAGTCTTATGATTTTTAAAAAAGTAATAAATAAAATCTACATATTGGTTCTTTTTATAAAGTTTTTAGTATTAATCACAGAACATATTTTTCAGGTTGTTTTCGAAATATTCTTTTTCCCCTCTACTTCTGTTATGATAATTAATTAACTTCCATATTTTTTCTGAGATGTGCAATGTTTTAAAAAATTCTTACAAATTTCCTAATCTTTTCCTTTACTTTTTGTAACTTTCTTTTTCTTTGCTTGAAAAATCAAGATTACAGTAATTCTTAATCTTTTCAGAATCCTTTAATTTTTTTCTTCTTTTATTGCTTGAGAAGTTCTGTTCCTAAAAAATTCCTTCGGAATCATGTTCGGCAAAATTAAAACCAATTATAAACTGCTTCGAAAAGAGATAAATGCTTAAAAATCACGGAGACTGGTTACATAAAAATGATTCGAAAAAGTAACTTAACTCATTAACTAGAAACTCATGTGCTTAGAATGATCAAAGGAAGAGGATCGATTATAGTAGTGCAACATCACGCTCAGATTCTTCTAAATCTAATTATCGCTCATGAGAATTTGGGAGATCATAGAACAAATTATTTTGCGGGGAAGAACATTTTTTTTTCAATTTCATTTAGAGCGTCGTAGTTGAGAAAAAGTTTAGATTAAATTCTAGAGACTTATTTCAATATTAAAAGGAGACTATGTGTTGCTATTTGTGGCCATGGTACCAAGTTGTTATAATCGTGAACTTGTCATAGAATTTGTTTCGATTGAGTCATGTTATTTTGATTCTTTTTAATTCGAATCTGTGCTGAGTCTCCACCCCTCGTGTGGAAAATTTGATGCCCATTAAAACCGTCGAGACTCAAAGTCAGTCCTCACGTTGGCGGGGTGTGGATGTTTGAGGAATGGGTTGCCAACATAGGTGTCGTCCTCTTCACTTCAACGTTGTACAAAATTATGGGGTTTGTCATCCTTTTTTCCCAAACTCTATTTAGATATCAATCCTAATTCCAGATACGTCACGCAATTCTTAACAAACCATGGCCAATTTGTTTCTTATTTCCATCCATTTAAATTAAAAGCTACTCCCAATAGTCTTTGTGGTTCTGTTGGGAACACTGACCATTATGTGTTCTCTGTCTAAGGATTTCCATTTGGTCTCACCATCTCAAAATGCTTAAAAACCTTGGTTCCAATCTATCATTAAAAATCCTTCCATTCACTCTAAACTAAATATCATGCATTAAAATTGCCTCTACAATTCGGGATCAAATTCCTTAGATGGGATTGGATCAGTACTCTTATGTGATCACAAGCGGGGTTTCCCCCTTTATCCCAAGTGTTTCCTGTCTTCCCCTCCCCCCTTCTTCTTTTTGTACGGTGCATTTGTATTTTATATTTTTACTACTTTTGATGTATTTGCAAGAATACTCGAATAATGTATATTCTTTTTCGTTCTCTAACCCTTTATGTTCCTTATTATTACTTTCAGCTTTGTATGTTTGTACCTTGCAATTACTTATGTATTTCATTTCATTTAACTCTAATTTGTAATATGTAAATTTAATGCATGCTACTGTATAAAGTGTAAACTATGATTTTGTTTTATAAAGATTCAACGCGGGGGTGGTTTGTTTCCCAGGAGACCGTTTTGTAGCTCTAAACATATTTCGATTGAGCTCGGTTCCTATGGGCATTCCGCCAGTAGTTCTCATGTGGCTCTAAGTGCAATTTTAATAAGCACCCAGTCGATCAATGAATTTAAACTCAAAATATTTTTGAATTCTTTGCTTAGCTAAAATCTTGTCTCGCATCAAATTTATTTTGTGTCAATAAATATGTTGTAACTTCACTGTTATTTTCAGAAAATAGAGAAAATTATTCCTCAGTTAATTGAAAAAAATTAATAGCCTTAGAAAAAACATCTAGTCATAAATTAATTGCTACACCAGCAATTTCCAAACAATTTTTAAAAACTAAGACCCCCCCCCCCTGTTATTTTACGACAATGTCATTTTCGAGTTCCAACTGAATTAATGTAATTTATTGCTGAGAACGAGCGGAATGTGTATCTCTGACAGAGGAAACTAATCTAAAGTAGCTTTATTCATTACATTAGCTCTGAAATGTTGTAAATATTTGATTCACTAATTCTGAAATGTGATACGTATGTGGAAGAAAGCTATAATGAATTAATTTATTTGAAACATCATGGGGGGATTAATTTACACTAACTTTCAGAATTCATGAAAGATCATGGTTATAATGTGCACATTTATTTCGGAAAATTTTTAATTAAAATTTATTTTTAATTCCCTTTGTGTAATATATTATCGCAAAATAACATATGATCAGAAATTGTTACAAGAGATATAACATCAAAAATTTCTTAATTTATGTGTATTATTACACACGTCTCTTTAAAATATAAGTAATAGTAGGGCACAAAAAAAATTCAAGCACCAAAAAAGACTTGTGTTATATAAACGAAATTTGGTAGGTGTGTTTATATATCTGATAGATAACAGCGATTCAAACTTCGCAATTAAGTGTGGCGCTAGTAGCGCCACTCAGAACTTACAAATCAGGGTTGCTTTAAATGCGTGTTGTAGAGTTCGTGCAAATTTGTACGTCGATCTGGTAACTCATCCTATAGTAATGCCTGTGGCATAAAGAAGAAAATTTGGGCCACCTGCAAAGTCAAGTTATGGGCCCAGAAGTTGGATTTTATAAAGGATTAGCGGCAGTCAAGCTTCGGGCCTTCTACGGGCTTCTAGGGGGCACGTTGCACCCCCCTAGAACCCTGACCACCTCCCACGATGTGAAAGTTGCAGGGGTGTACGTTACGCCACTGAGTACTGCCATTCATGAACAGTATTCAAGGCGGAGTTGTCCAACAGGATAACGCTCGCCCTTACATCACTGTTGAAACGCAACGTGCTGTATAGAGTGCTGACATGTTACCTTGGCCTGCGAGATCGAAAGTTCTGTCTCCAATTGAGCACGTGTGAGATATCGACGTAAACTCATTTCGAATGAATTGAGTGAAGTTCTTTTTTTCTCCCGTGCAAGTGGAGGGTCTTAACCCCCACCCTTCCCCTGCGGTCGTTTTTTTTGACCGTAGGTTTTTCTCTATTTTATTTTTTTCTACGATAGGATCAAAGAAGCTAATTCTGTTAGACGGCTCTAAGAAACATATAACCATGCATTCGAAGACAACTCCAGCATCATCCACAGCCAGCACTGACCGTCCTAGTGTTGACACAACAAGTACAACAAGGATGGAACTCCATACCACAAAGTGACATTTTGGTACCTGTATGACGCAATACATGCAGGCTTGTATTCAAGATTCTGGAGGTTACACCGGCGATTAATATAAGCATTTCACATTTGAAATGCATTTTCTTGAGCTTAAACTAGCATGGGATCTTGAAAATTGAATCAATTAAACATGTTAACTAGACAATTGCATTGTCCAAATTTCATTACTCCACAATAGTTTTTTCTTGGTGTTGGGAGTTTTCCCCACCATTGTGTTTTGGAGGATACCTCTTTAAAATGTGTGTGTGTGATTGCATTCATTATTAAAAAATGTAAGTTAAATGAAATAGGGGTAGTATTATTTAATTTATTTACTGTAATAATTGTATATCACCTATATAGCTACAAGCCCATTTAATTTTAGAAGCAGTTATTGAGACAAATGTACCCTATCAATTTTTTCTAGAATTCCTTTTTTAAATTAATAGTGGGTTTTTGTTTGTTGAAATTCTCATCACAACCGGGAAGTTAATGAAGGCCAACTTGAATTTATATTTACTCCTGTTCATCTACATAGAAAAAAAATACTTACAAATATTTGTTGACTAAATATAGAAAGCATTTTCCGACTATTTGGTTTTCTGATTGACTTGCCAGAAAAACTCTTTGCGAGTCGCTAGTTGCCCATCCTTGAGTTATAGTATACATCCTATTTGAGAAAAAATTATTTCTCTTTTGAAAATTTGAAAACATGATTGTTTTTCTTATCTCATTTTTAAAAAACAGCACATATTTTAGGTTTGTATATATTGAATATTCATTATAGTTAAAAATATAAATCAGAGCTTCAATATGGACTACTATAATTTTTTTATTCCTAATATTCTCTGCATTTAATTTTTTTTATTTAGAAAAAAAACTCTTTTGCAACTAAAAGAGCTTTTCAAAATTTCGGAATGAACATTTTTTTTTCATTTCTTTTATCAGATAATCATTTTATTATTTCCTTTCCTATTACAAAAAAAACCCCTAAGAATGAATAGAAATTATACCTTTCCATTTAGCTCATTTAGAGGATATGGAATATATAATCATTCGTTTGCATTGTGTGATTTTATTATGGCTGTGGGACTTAGAAAGCGTATCATTTCCCTCATTTTGTAAAAAAAAATTAATAGAATTTGATCAAAAGTACTCTGATCTCTTTCACAACTGATCCTTTTAAAAAATATATCAGAAAATGACAAGCATTCGTAGTAAGCGATGCACAACAAAATAAATATAGTTTCTCAAAGCTACATAAATAGGTTGTGGTAGGTTTCAATAACCCGCAACATCCTATGTATTGTTTACTTTCCGGTGTTAGACTGAGTTCATAAAGCAGCGCATGCGCGAGAAAATGAAAAATGGGTAAAAAATGTCCAGTTTTGATAAATTTCATAATATTTACTCATAGATTCTGAAAGTAGAAAATGGCAGTTACCACGAAAATATTTTTATTATTTAAATAAACGTTGCAATAATTATATTTTTATCAAGGTGAGTTTTTTCTTCTTCATAATTTAGATAGAATTGGTCTTTTATTTCCCTTGTGTTTCGTATTGGGCAAAATCAAGTTATTTTTATCAATACGTTTAAAAATTTTTTTAATTAAGTTATATTATTCAAATAAAAAGTAAAGAAACGTTTTGTAACTACATGTATTTTATGTATATGAATTTCGCATTTCATACAGTTTTTAAAATATCATTATTTATTATCCAGTTCAAAATTTCTAATAAGAGCTGTTATTTTTTAAAAATTATGCAAAACATAAAATTTTAAGTAATTCTAATATAAATAAGACATAATTCAGTTTACCAAAAAAAATACACAATTTTCTTCTGAAAGATATAAATACAAGTTTTTACAATTATTTTATTGTAATTAATTTGTTGTGACTGTTTTATAATTATTTTAGTTTATCTCATTTACTTTGATTTTTTTTTCAAATTGTGATTTTATCTTTCTGTCCTATGCGGATAATACTGTAATGCTTTCTTATATTTATTCTAAATTGAAGAAGTAAAAAAATCTATGAACTTTTGATCTAAATTAAGCCATTCTCTCGCTTCTATTATTTAAGAGAGTTTTTTTTTATGGAATCATATTTGCATTACTTTACGACTTCTCAATGGAATGCAGACTTTTCTGTTTAAAAAATATAATTTTTTAAATATTAGAATAATGTGCTTCGTTATTATCAATTACCTTAAAATCCAGGTTATACAGGTGCACTATACACCGGATTTTACAGTAATTACTTTAACTACTAAATTATTGATAAACATATTAAAAAGCATTTTCTTTTCATTTAAACAGTTATTCAAATTTTTTTTTGTCATTAGTGATTGGTTGTAAAACTTTTTATTAAAAATTATAAACACATCTTTCATTTTTTTTTTTTTTTTTTTTTTTTTTTTTTTGCTAATTTGTTTTATACATGCTTGCATTTCATTTTGTATTACATGTAATATTTCTGAACTTTTTAATAATAATCCTTTTCTTATATCATGAAAAAATATACACCCATACAGTGATATAATTTATAATAAGTTTTAAAATTCTAACTCTAATGGACAATCCAAATTCCAGAAAACTTTTTTAGATTACTCTTAATGTTTGAAATTGTACCAGTAAAAATTACTTGTAAAATTATGTGTTATTTTTCTAGACAGTTTTATAATTTTTTTTTGTTCATATTATTAATTTTAGTTTCTTTTATGTAACTTTTTCCATCGCAAAGAGAACTAACTATATTCTAATATTTAAATAAGTAGAGATTAATTTCTTTCCTGAAGTAAGAAAACACGCAAAGTATTGAACTTTCAGGATACCAAAATATGCGATAGTTATTGATGTAATCATTACGAAATTTTAATAGATTTTATTTTGAACACTTTGACTAAACTTATAAAAAACTTATATAAATGAAGTTATTTTTTAATATAATTTTTTTAAGTATTGTTTTATTGAGTTTTTTATACCGGATCCATTAAAACAAACTGTACTTCAATTAGATGCTAAAAAGTTTTTGTCATATTTATAATGTATAATAATTCCAAAGTTTGCTTACACTTGTTATCAGATAAAATTTTAAGAATCTTTTATTCATTATATTTGAATGTGTTTTACTTTATTTATTGCCCCGATCTCTGCTCTCTTAAATAAGCATTGCATAACACGTGTGCGTGTTTACTTAATAAATTTAAACTTTGGTATAAATCAACAGAAGCTGAAAAGAAAATTGTATTGCATTAAGAGAAATGATAGTTACTTCAAGAACACACACAGCCCAAAGATGGTTTAAAAAAATTGTGGGGTGTTGAAACCCTGAAAGAGAGAGAGAGAGAGACGATACCATGTCATTGGGATAATAATCAAATCTTAATATTGACAAAATGAAGATAATGGCTGAAACCAATTACAGTTTAACCAACCACAGTTACTTGAGCAATTTTTAGAAGTGTTTAAAATAAGTGACGAAACAATACGGAAGCAATTACATAAAATAACGTAGAGGTTAAAAGTAAGTAAATGGGTGGCCAGTAAGTAACCAGTGGCATAATGAACAACTCCGAGGGAGCAGGGTTCTAGGGGGCCCAAAGCCTGACTGCCGACAAGTAAAATCCTTTGTAAAATCTAACTTTGGGGGGCAAATGTTCTCAGTTACTCCACTGTGCACGGCCACAGGCTACGGTACAGATCAAAATAAAAAATATGCCTTTTAGGTGAGAGAATATCCCGCATTCCTTCCTTTTTTCATTGCCATTCGGGTCCTTGCCTATTTTTATCTTTGGAGAACATATGCATGATAAACTATTTAGTAATAAAAAAAATTCAAATGAGAGGTGTTGACATTTTTTTTGAAAAGAAAAATATAATTTTACAAAAATAGAATTTATAAATTAGCTTCTCACTGAGAAAGGGTTGTTCAGTGTGAGAGGGTGGATATTTTAATTCATTTATATATATATTGTATGGAGGCCCCCATCCATACATGAATTGAATGCAATAATAATGCAATATTTGACGCTAAATCTTTAATACTTCTTTAATTACAAACCGTACAAATTATCTAGATAAGTATTGAATTTTGTATATGACAAGCCCATGGGAGTCACTAGTAATTATTAAACTTGTTTTTAACTTAGTATTGATTGATTATTAAATACATTGAGCAGAACTGATACATTTATATTATATCAGTGTAAATGTGTATTTTATTTTTTTATATCAGAATGTATTTTGTTTTGCTTCCTTTCAGTAAATTAATGATTTTTTTAACAATCTTATTTTCGACTTTTCGATATACTCACACCCTCCAGTGTGGAGTTATCACGCCCCCCCCAGGGGGCGCATTTCACAGTTTGAGAAATGCTATTGTAAGACTTAACAAATTTTATTTAATCTTATCACAATATCTCAAGGGGCTATGGCAATGGTAGCAAATGAACCTCGATTCTTAACTGCTAATAACATAAAGGATTCTCTTGACTCTTAAAAGATGGCTTCGAGGCATAACCACGAGGCATAATGAGCTTCAATTAAACTCACTAATTCTAATTTCAAATGACATATATATCTCCAAGTTAATATTACACCTTACAATTGCAAAAACATTTTGCAATGATTGTCTCAACATCCTCTATTTTCTTCCGTCATATTTATTTGAACAGCAATATATATCGGCTCCTTCACAATGCGATGTTCTCAAACCAAGGAATCAATAAAATACATTTCCCTAAATAGTTGAAAACACGCGAGAGCCTACTGCAAAATTATCACTTTGAATTTTATGATTATATCTACGATTTATATATTGTTTTCTCTCACAGTGAATTGTTTCTATTTATATTCTTTTATTGCAGAAATGAGGAAAAATGGAAATGCAAGCAAACACCACAAGTTTGTGCATGACAACCTTAATACAGAAAATTGTTTCCTGTTTCGTACGCAATAGACTTTATCGATTACTGTTGTTGTCAATTGCAGCTTTTTTCGTACTTTCCTTCAGTTTGCAAATCTTTGACAAAAATTCAAAACTAACCTTAACATCTTGCAGAGACCCCGAGTTTCGAGACTGGAGGGAAGAATTAGTCCAAGGGCAGGTTCGAACAATTAGAGTCAAAATAAACAAAACTAAAGAAGCAAAAGGTCCACCGAAAACAATCCTTTTATGGACTACATATTTCGGAGAGGCTTTTTCGAATGATTTTTATTTTTTCCAAGAAGGAAGAAAAACGTTCGATCATTACAATTGTAAAGTCAGCAATTGCTATGTGACTGCAAACAAATCAATGCTATCTTATACTGATGCAGTTCTTTTTCATGTACCGGACCTTGTTTCATCAAATATTCCCTCTCGGTTTCGTGACGATCAGATATGGATTCTTTACAGCATGGAGCCTCCTAAATATACGATTCTAAAATGGCATTTGATTAGTTCTCTGTTCAATTGGACAATGTCATATCGGTCCGATTCTGATATACAAGTGAAATACGGTGAATTCGTTCATAGAAATAAATCCTGCAGTGAAAATGTGTATAAACACAACAATGCTGTCAGAAATAAAAGACGTGGTGCTATATGGATGGTTAGTAATTGTCGAACTGAAAGCAAGAGAGAAGTTTACGTAAAAGAACTTCGTAAATATTTCAGTGTAGATGTGTATGGTAAATGTAGTCGCCGTAATAAATGTGAGCCATCACAATCGGAAAGCTGTTACAAACTTTTAGAAGACTACAAATATTACCTCTCATTCGAGAATTCTATTTGCAAAGACTACATAACTGAAAAATTTTTTAATACTTTAAAATACAATATCGTACCCGTGGTATTTGGTGCAGCGAGTTACAAGGAAATAGCTCCCCAGAATTCCTACATAGACGCTATGCATTTCTCCAGTCCTAAATTACTCGCTGATCATTTACGTGCAATTGCAGAAAATTCTTCGTGGTATGATAGTTTATTCAATTGGAAAAATAGTTATTCCGTTCATTTACATCCATGGATGTGTGACTTATGTGAACGTTTACATCAAGTCCAACCGAAAATTAAAACCGTACCAAGAGATTTATGGTCATGGTGGGTACCAAAAGCCTCCTGTCAAAAATGGACGAAAAAAGATGGTTTTCAGTATATATTTCCAGCTTTCCCAAAAAGAATGTCACTTTGAAAATGCATAAAATTCATATATTCTATTTTTAAATCTTTGAATATATAAAGTCATGCCTGGTTAGCACAAAATAATGATCTGATTTAAAATATTTATATTTTCGAAACTATATTTTACGTATTAGTACTAGTGATTCAGGAAATCAAATAAAAATGTACTAAATTTTATTTCCCTTTAAAAATGCTTGATGTGTGTCTTTTTTTGAGATATGACAAACATCTAACCTGTAATCGTTCCACACATTTTGTAGAATCACATTGTGCCAATGGTTTTTAAGGCTGCACAGATGAGTTCTTTAAGTTTCTGCGTTGTTTTCGGCTTCGGTAGTCGAAGATGGAAAAAACACTTTGTATGTTTTTCTTCAATCATTTATTATAATATTTGCAATAGTTTCGAAAATATAAATTTTTAAAGCAGGTCATTCATTTGCGCTGCGTTGTATATAGCATGTATGATATCATCTTTATGTGCACCAAATTAAAACCTCAATTTTATCTGCAGAAAAATGAGCATTTGAGATATTTTTTCTTGTTTGCGTTCTAAGAAGTGCATGAAACATTTCATTGAGTCAACGTTTATTTTGACCGCAACGAATGTAAGGAGAGATTTAAAATTTCTCTATAAAAATTTTGCATTTCATTTCTTTTATTTACATAAAAACTTGAATATTGTTTGTCAATTTTTTAGTACCTTGTTTACATTGATATACATTTTTGTATCTTGCTTTCATAGGATATCATATTATATTTTAGTTGTGATATTTTCTTGTAGTATATTATTGTATTTCAGCTCTTTCAGAATCTAGCCTCTCATGTGTCAGCTAATTTAAATTTATTTATTTAATATTACTTATACAGAATCCTAATTATACTTTTTAAATCTTAACAATTATACTGATTCTCATGATTATACGACTGATTCAATTATCAGTGTTTAGATCTTTTTAAGAATACACTGCTGGACATTAATATTACAACACCAAGAAGGAAAGCAAATGACAGAAATTATAGTATTTAAACTGCATCGTAAAAAGAATATGTGATTGTATAAATTTTTAGTCTAAATGGAGCTGTATACCATTTGAAATCTTTGGCAGCTATCGATTAGGCATAGTGTGAAACAGATACAGGTACGTCATTCCATGCGCTTCAAGTTTTGCAACACTTCATCAATTGTAGGGGCTGAAGAGCAGTCTCTCAATAACCCATTACCAGTTGTTTTCGATGGGTTGGAAATCTGGAGAACGTGCTGGATAGCGCAACAATCGAGCACTCTCTGTGTCGAAATGGGTTTGGACACAATGGGCAACATGCTTTTGTGTTATTTTGTTAGAAAATGACATTTCCGAGGTCTGGAAGGCAGTGTACAGCCAGCGGTTTAAAATCTCAGAAATGTAAAGTTGGCTATTCAGATTCTGATGACTCAAACGAAAGGTGTGCGTGTCGTGTACCCACAATAACTATCCATACCATCATACCAAATGCATGTTTTAATTTTCTTTATGTGAAAATGTTTTTAAAAAAATCAGTGCTCACACAATATTTTATTTTAGTGTTTATTTTAACGATTCATAAATTTTTATTTTCAGTATTAATAAGAAATAAAAGTTTGAATTTTAGAAGTTTCTGAATTAAGCAAAATTTTACTTAAAACACTATCAAATGCGGAATTTTGTTTTAAAAAAATCGTATTAAAATAACTAATCAGGCGACAGATTATTAATTCCGATAGAAGATTATTACAGAAGGGGTTTTTAAATATTTGTTTATACATGTAATTAAAAAAGATTTATGGGTGAAAGAGTACATAATAATTCGTGTATCTTCTTGCTTGATTCCATGCGTTTTATTTATTTCGCTTCACATTTAAATCTTTATGTTATATTTCTTCAAGAGTTATTTTTATCCGATTGTGACTAATCATCAATGATTATTTGTATGAGGATTAGTTTCCAGGACTTGAAAAAAATATAAGTGTGAAAATATAAGATTTAAAATTATAAACTTCACACAAAAAATGAGATGTATAAAATATTTTGTTTCATTACATATAATTTTTTTCATACACGTTTTTATGAACTACATCTACATCCATAGTTTTAATCAAATGGAATTTCTAACTTTATCAGCTGTATAAAAAACGTAATTAACGTTGTCTTTAACATAATTAACATTTCGCTGGAGCAGTAGCAATAGTACTGGTGAAGGGCCTGTCATTTGAACAATGGTCAACTGACAACAACGGCACCTAAACTCAAGTATCTTTTCTTCTTACAAAAAATTTCCCACCTACCATATAGTACGAAAAAACAGTACGTGTTGTTGAAATCATATCGAGCAAGAACGGTTATTACCAAACCATATTGTTTAATGGTATTTATGTATTATGAATACCTGTATTTTTTCATTGACTAAGTCACCCACTTTGCCGGGTTATAATTTTGTCTTTCCATTGCTATTTGTTGTAATATTACAACACACGAAACATCGAAATGATTGGAATCTTATATTAATATCGAATGAGTGATCTTATATTTCTTGAAACTCCATAAGGCAAAACCTAAATTTAGGGAAACTTGTTATTTTGTCAACAATGGTGAGAGAGAGATTATTTGTTAGTGCATTCTTATGTATATTTATCAAACGCTTATAAAAGAATATAGAGATTTAATTGACACTAGCAAAATATAGGAACTTTTTTTATATGCCTCTATTTACCTGCTTATAAGTTTTACTGGTCATTTTCTCAAGAAAGAGACTCAGTTAAATGATAATGATTTTTTTTCTCGAATATAATACTTGTTTAAATATATGTCCTTGAAAAAGACTATTGCTTTGTCACTTCAAAAATACAGAATTAAGTATGAAATAATGTTTTCTTTCGTATGCTTGCTTATTTTTTTGAAATTTAGAGTAAATAAACATCAACTGGTATTTACGGCTAAAGTACAGTTTAATGGTGGATTATTAAAAAGGCATCTAAGATATTAAAAAATTGCGTTAATGTATGACTTTAAGAGTTATTTTTTATTCGTAATAAAATTAGATGTTACATGATTGGTATAAAATGATCTTGACAATGGCGTGTGCAGGTTTTTTCTTTGATTTGCAGTTTCTTACTCGCTGATATTCATATGTATTTATAAGTTAAATAATGCATTTAAGAAACAAATTGATAGTTAACAATGTGGAGGGGAAGAAGGCGGGACCAACGGATTCCCATCGAGTACGCCTTAGGATTCTGTGAGTACATGTTAATCAAAATACAGAAAGCAAAAGATGCATTAAAAGAGGAAGCATATTTTGTTTCCCAATAGGCGGAAATTTATTGAATTTTTTAACATGCAAAAGTACAAATATTTGCAAGACAATCACCCTACGCAGTTTGTTTTTCTTTGGTTATCATCAGCATCAGCACAACCTGTGGCTTTCCAACACTTGTTGCGGGCGATTCCCGACAATCTATTCGCTTCTGTCTTATTCAATCAACTTAAAGAATTATTTTAAGCATTGAAATGAAAAAAGTATAATAATTCCAAAGGATAAAAGTATAACACATGAATTCAGATCTTTTTAGTTCATATGCGCTGAACTCTTGAGCTTTACCTGAAAGCTTCTCTTTCAATACATTTGTTAAGATTAACAGAACTTAAAACAATCAAAGGTTGATTCCTTTTTTGTTTGTTCAGGAAGTCATTTACCAACAGTGATAAATTACTTTCTGTCATCAGTGCACAATTAAAAAAATACCAGAGGTATTGTAATTTAACATTCAATGATTTTGTTTTCAGCGCATGATTTCAATCGTGTAACTTTTAAACATTCTTTAAATATCTGGTACAGACTCTTGTTGGAAAAAGCGAATTGTAAATCATGACAAGCAAATGCGTATTAAAACTGCTTGGAGTGGCTAACATTGAAATTTGCAAAAATTGAAACAAATGTATAATATAATATGGGTCGAAGTTCCAGTTTCTGTTAAACACACGCACCTAAACTTTCAGTTGGTAGTTCTAATATCTTGTAAATATATTATGTTCAGGATTTTATTATTTCCACGTCTTTAATGGGCATTTCAGAAATTTAAAATCGCATCTGTCTAGCAATTCACATATTTTTTCTATACAAGATATATCAATTCCTTTTGGAAAAATGTTTCATATTTGAAACAATGAATATGAATTTAAAATATTTCAATTTTTAGCATTCAGAATGTACTTTTACATACCAGGAAAGATTATTTCATCAAATACATTTCAAGACAATTAAATTTTTGAAAATTTTCTATGCCCATGCAGCATTTTTACGAATTTATCAAGTTTAGAGCGCTATTTTCAGAAACTGTTACTTTGGTACCACAATCTACATCAACATATTGAAAAAGTATGCAATCACATTGGTAATAAGTAATAAATTAAGTACATTGTAAATTTGACACTAGAAGCTTCTAAGTGAGCTTAATAAATAACAATAAAACGAATAGTTTCTATACTTAGTATACCTACACATGCACAAATAATTGTAAAAACGCCACATATTCATTAAAAACAAGACAACATTTACAAATTACATACTTAGCATTAGGAAAAATACGACAGAAAATGCTACGAATTGTACAGTTTTCAAAAACAAATAAAGCAATTAAATACATAATAAATACACATAAGTTTAGCTTCTACTTTTTAAAGTATTTTACTTAGTCCACTCTCGTTCTTATTGGTTGAAAAATCTCGAGTGTTTTTTCAAGAAGCACGAATAAGTAAATAAATATAGTAATGTGGAATATCTGGAATAAATAACGATAAATACAATAAGTTAATTAGGAGACAGCAGAAATATCCCAGAATTGAAAAGCACGGTGTTTTTTCTTCATTTTCGATTATTAGAAAAAATACGATTGCGGTCAAGTACAAAGTAAAAAGTCGCGAGTATGCGTAACAATTTGAGCAGTTATTTTGTACATGAGATTCTCAATGTATTTGTACTTGAAGAAACATTTTTTTAAACAGATTGTGAAAATGATAGTGATTTTCACTCCGAGTGATGTGTAGGATTTTGCAAATCAGTAGGGATCTATGAACATTTTTAACAGTACTCATATGTTCAACTGCTTATTCAAGTAATTTAAATAGTATTTATAAATACTGAACATTTTTTAGAATAAAACAAGTGACTGAATGGTCGCCATGTTCTACGTGCTTTCAGTAAGTAGTTTTTTTAATGTTACACCTTCATGTTTTCAATTTTAGTACGTTTCTGCAATCAGCAATAAATAATGCATAATCATGACTAGAGGTTATAAATAGTATGTAATATATTTATAAATGGAATGTTCATAATCATCATTCACAAAGTGCTCAGAAAAAGCTAAGGAGAAACCTAGCACTCACTAAAGATATCATTATAATCTCACATTTAGAAAAAAGTTCGAAGAAAATAAATTATACAATATATGAACAGTTAGAAGAAACGACTAAGTAGGGATAGCCTAAGAAAACTGATCATATATATCGAACAAATCCTCAAAAATTCTAAAATCGTCGTTTCATCGAGGTATTTACAACTAATCCAGCGGTATAGTGATAAAAAATGACAGCCATCAACATGGCGGCCAAGTTGGAATAGTTAGAATGAAGGTTAATTCACATAGATCAACTTATCCGAAGAATTTTAGGTATCTAATGTACAATGGTAGCAAACTTATCGCAGCTGTAAAGGATGCCATACGCTTGCAGAATGTTGAATTTTGGTTGATGTTTTGTTTGCAATAAATGATACCATCTAACATTAGAGACATTCTATTACAATGCAATTCATCCAATACGAACCAATTTGCTTCGGTTTTTTCGTATAAACGGAAAACATCGTATCAGGTATTATTTCCATAGTCGCAAATGATGTGTCATTGATTTATTTTTACTACTAATAAGAACTGTTTTATTAGTTCGTATCATATTTGAGTATTTAATGAGTTCGTAACATCAAAAGTTTAAGTAAAATATTTACCCTTAAGAACGTTTTCCGGCAAATCATTAAAGCTATTTTCCGAATGCTTAACCTTTAAATATGCTTCCCATTGTTAAATAGTTGAAAAATTCTTTAAAATTCAATTGGAATCAAAATAATGTTTTGAATTTTTTACCTTCGACAAAGACAGAGAGGCTTCCATTAAATGAAACTTTAAAATGCGTAATAGCACCACTGTAAAATAAGCCTATTTACCTCAGTTATTTATTTTTAAATAATCACAGTATAATGCCAATTATTACAAGAGTTTATTTTATTTTATCTTTTCAATTTTATAAGAAATAAATTAAACATTTTAATGTTTAAGCATATTTTCAGTTTAAGCAATTGTGATTTAGATAAATATATGCACCAAATGTTTCTCACAAAGAAATGTATATAGGATTTACTCGGAAGATCCTATTAATACTTGTCATTCTGAAATTGAAACTTCCAAATTTTATAGGCTTTACTTATCAAGGGTAAGCATCTTACTTCATTAACTTCTGAATATTCGAACTCGAGTCACATTCTCTTATTGGAATTCTCTAAAGCGATGCACTTAGTTTTCTCAACGATTGAGAGAAATAGCATTCGGTACTTCGAGAATTTTATGTTTTAAAATCGAGAATTCAAACAAGCAGTGCAGGGATTATGAAACCAAAAGGCCACATTAAATGGTCGCATCCTATACACATAAAAACTAGTGCATGATAATGATTTCGGTTGTTGATCATTTTTTTCCTCGGTTTTTTTTTTTTTGTTTGCCCAAACATAACTAGTCAACATTCTGCTTCTAGCCTACTTCTGTGCGATACACATTTTTTTTAGTGAACAACAATAACAACATTTTAATTTTCTTGTTTTCTCACAGTTGCTCACTATTTCCGTTCACTTATCCTTCCGCAGATTCTGCTTACTGAAGACGAAGTTGCCTTCGTAGATTCCCCTTGTCGCTAAGCCTAAAATTCCATTTTAAGAACATGGTAAAAACACAGAATTTTTATCGACAGTAGTTTATTTTTGTCGCCTTTAATTTATCACATGTTTAAATCCCAATTTATTCATTAATATATAAACTTCAAATTATGAAGATTTAAAAAATTGTGCAACAAAATTTATCGGCTTTTCTTATTCAACAATGAAGCATCTCAATTTAAAGTTCCAGATATATCCCTGAAAACAAAGTGGCTTTTAATTCGACAGCAGATCTGAAATGCGACAGGGCAAAATAATAAAATTCTCATTCGCATATTCTCTTTTGAAACGAAGCGATCCGTCATTCGGCCGTTCGCGTCTCATTTCTAACTTCTCCACTCAATATTATTGCCTGTGAAAGAGTTGGCGTTTTATTTCGTCTCTAAAAATGCCAGTTTGAAACGAAATATCGAAAATTGGGACCACTTACATCACAACAGGTATATTTATACCGATAGTAAAAAACTTTAATCAAAAGTTTGTTTAAAACCTTAAACATCTCAGATGAAAAGATTTTGTCAACTAAAAATATTCCAAATCAAAATTTTGCATTTTACAGATTTATCTGAAGAGAAATATTCTTAAAACTGCCTACACCAATAAGTATAAATAATAAGTGTTTTACTTTCAATACATTCATTTGTTTTAAACATAGATTTGAGATTTTATTTTCTTAAAAACTTATTGGTCTTGTTTAGTTAGTTAAAATACATTGCGGTAAAATATAGACAATCCATAGAACATCAGTCATTTTATTAAAATCTCGAGTTAAATTAACTAAAAGACTTAAAAACATTAATGTTTTTGAAATAGTGCTGGGAATTAGTTATGAACATAATCATACCGAAAGAATTTAAAGTATTATATAAACATGTATTTTTCATGTCAATCTCAAAACATGAAATCATCGAATTATAAATTTGTAAAAAAATGCAATGGTACCCGAACTACTTTTATTGCTTTTAATAAATTTCGACATTTTGTTTCATTTATATCTTTTCATCTGAAATTGTTTCAGTTCATTTAGCGTTACAAAGTAAAAGGCAATATTATTACAACATCCTTGATAAACGACCATCATTGATTATTGTGATGTATACGAACAAGAATATATATAATATATATTTATATATATATTTCTAAATATATATAGAGAGAGATTCATTCATATAAAAATTGACTTTTTTAGTTTTCAATTATTTACTGAAAAAGTCTCGTAAACGTTTAGCAGAAATCGCGTACAGTGGTGTGTTTCTACAGAACACACCGTAGGAGCACCTGCGATATTGTTAGACCGAGCACCAGCAAGGATGTCAAAAATGTTCCTCTGTAGCAAAACTATAAGAAGGAAAATCACAAAGAACACATTTGAGGAAGTCTATGTCTGTGGAAATTTCTGAAATTTTAGACAGTATTTTATTTCACAGGCTATTGTTTGTCGCGAAACTTAATACATAAATAGTTTACTTAATTCTACTTCCGTCAGCACTATTTGCAGTTGTATTGAATATTAATAAGCCAATGGTGCCATATTTGTATATTAATATGTCAATACATTATATAAAAGAATTTCGAAGATGTGTCTCTACACATCTTAAAAATTCTAATAAGTTGGAAACTTGTTGAAATTTTAATGTGTCTCAGTGCTGTTTTCCCTCCTTTTAAAATCATATATGATTACGAATATACCTGTTTTTTGTATTAAATTATTATTTATTTAACATTTATTCCAATTTTCAAATAAAATATTAGGAATGATTTAGAAATTCTTGTGAGAACGTGAAGTTTATTATTTTAAATTTATCTATGTTATTTAAGTGTTACAGATTTTTTGTATCTGGTAAGTGAATCAAAATCAAATTTCATCTAATTTAACATGAGAGATTTTGAGAAGCCTGTGTATGTGTGTAGCCTGTAAAATAAGATTCTGTCTAAAATAATTCTTACCTGAATGAGATGTCGAAGTGTCACGTTTGGGACAAATGTGTTTTCGAACAACTGTTTAAAACTACTACTATTCAAACCCCTTAACACACATGAGTATGACACGTAACATTACCTTGTATCAAAAAAGTCTTAAAATGGTACATCCCGCATATGTACAATTTTTCAATTTATATATATTTATATAAGTATACATATCCCCAAAGCTTCGTGCTACACTTGATCACGTGAATTTTCTACTGTATAGTTTTTCCTACTTCAAAATTCCTCAAAATTTTCTTTTTAAGTTAAGTGTCGATTTTTAGATCAGAATATTTTTAAGACATTTTACGTCAAATTCACTGTCCAATATTTTTGTAAGCTCTGAATTTGTCAATAAACTTACTGTGCTTTGAAATGCCAAAATTTATTATCAATTCTCTAATTAAACTTGATATTGCAGATACGTGTGCAAAAGGTGTTGAAGTGGTATCTCATTTGCTGATTGATTACAATCTAAGTAAAAAAATTAATAGAGCACACACACTGCAGTTATTTTAAAACTTCTTTGTGAGACATTTAAATTTCTGTTCGAAATAAAATTAGTTTTTCTAATTAGAAAGCAATGAAGTTTCATCCAAATGAGTTTGTTTGACTGAGCATTTTTTATACATATTTTCACGAGTGCAAGTGCAGTACGTCTTCAATTAGAAATTCCAACAAGTCCCACCACCTTATTGATTTTTATGTAACACATATCTTGTCTTTAGCTTCACGTAGGAACGACAGACAAATCAGTTTACATGTGACCAGTTATGAGAGCCTATGTCAGAAAAGCAGGCAATTTATATTTTCACAGCATGTTTGCCATATCATTATGGAAGATTGGGTACACACTTCTATCTAGAATGAATCATATTTCTTCACAATAAAGGCTGGATAATTTAAATAAAAAAACTAACCGAATTTGAATTGGTCTTTTTTAAATAATTTTTTTCAAAGCTTTCTTTTCATTAATGTTTGAATTACACCGTCAATTTTAAAGCAATTGCAATTTGAGCCACTTAATTGAACATTGCTATTTAAATATGAAAATCAAAATTAAGACCTTACGATTTACAAACGTACATTTCATTAACTGTTTAAATGTTAATTTCCTGGGTTTATATATAAGGAGTTTATTAATATGCAGCCTTTATCGCTTTTAAAATGAATAGATTACATCAAATACAAAGGTACAATTTCTTAATTGCGATGGAACTACATTAGTTGGAAGTGATTTTTTTTCAAAAATTACAATAAAATTCAAGGAATTATTTCACCATCCCACACATATTTTGTAATTCCTAAATATTTTAATAGGTAAATTGAATCTTAAAATTTACGAAAACTTTTTTGAATCCATTGCAATAAGCCCGGCCAGAAATTGATTTGAAAGTTACAATCATTGAGCATCAAACATCATAGTTTTTAAATAAAATACAAACATTACCATACAGGAAAATAAGAAAGATCTCCATTAAATGTAATTCAAAAGAAAAAAAATTATTATCTTTACAAAACAAAAGCAAACAAGTAAAATTAAAAATTATAATTTATATAAATAGAGAATGATGTTAAAGAAAAATGAATTTGATATGAATTGAGAAAATTTGTTGCATCGCCAAAGAAATGAAACAAAAAGTAATTTGGTGTACATGCATTTTTAGATTCTATTTGTTGGCAAGCATGCATTAAAATTATGAAATCAGGGTTGAAAAAAAAAATCCAACGCAAAAATGTTTAACGCAAAATAAAAATCAACAAATATTTAATTTCAAAATAAGGAGATTCTACAGTTCAAATAAAAACATAACTAAAATAACACATAACCATGCAAAAGTAAAATCAAAACGAACTAAAAAGATTTTTTTAAAAGAATTCAAAATACACAATTCAAAGTAATAGGGAACTAAATGCTTAAGACTAGGAAAGTCATACATTAAACAATAAATTATCATTTTAACAACTTTTAAAATATCGATAAGATCAACGACATATTTGCAGTCAAAATTAAAAATACCTCTGTTCAAAAGTTCATTGGTAATAATTTCACATACAAAATATATAAAATATACAATAAAAATATGACATTGCTTTCCGATCAAAAAATGACTATGAAATATGAAAACAAGCGATTGATCCTCATAACGATGAAATCTAAAAAAATGAGCACTTCATATTTAAAGCGACATTTACAATGTTTCAATCATTCAATATTTACACAAATTACTTCACATAAATAAAGTTGTTTACAAGTTTAAAAAACATACATAACTAAAAAGTCTATTTATATTAATATCTATGATATCTTCTTATTTAGCAAAATGTTAAAAATTTATCTGTGGTTCCAACTAATTTGTGTAGTTCGTTTGAAATATGTTAAATCCAACCTTTTTTTTAGAATAGAGTGTCAAATACTACAGCATTTAAACGAGTTATTTTAATTTAAATGATTGCACTCCTTTTAAATAATTTTGTCTGTTATTCCAGAATCAAATTTATCACCGTAATAGAGATAAATTAATAACCCTATTAAAAGAAAAATTTTGCGTTATTACAGAAAACATTGAGAAGAGCTGCATTTCGAGTGCCAATAAATTATATCCCCCGAAAAACGAAGGAACATGATTAAAAATCAAAACCGCATTAGAAAATAATGTGTTTAGTTAAATAAATCAAAACAAATTAGCAATTATATCCCTTGATAAGTTGAGAAATTTTTAAAAAATGACTAGATTTATGAAGTTTTATAGCGGTAAAAAATTTAATAATTTAGGCAGCTAATAGTTACCGCGTTCCTCCTTTTGATAAATTAATCGAGGGGAAATAGGAATCAAAAGAGTGATTAAAAAATCTTAATAAAACAATTTGGATACATTTTTTTTCGTCAAACGAGGTAGCGGTTTTGTCAAAGATTTATGAGGGTCTTCTCCAGTATTTAAGATTTACATTTATTTGTCTTGAAGGACACCTGGAGCACTCGATTGCCCAGAGTATACCCATTGAGACTCTGGATAGCAACGAGAGCTTCATCGTAGTTAGTCATGGTGACGAATCCAAATCCTTTGCACTTGTTGGTCTGGAGATCTCTGATGACCTTGACACTTTGCACAGCTCCAAAAGGGCCAAATAATTGCCATAACAGATTCTCCTCGGTGTCCGGGGCAAGGTTGTACACGAAGATACACCAGCCCGAACCATTAATAGCAGTACCAGCAAGCAGAGGATTAGCCAAGAGATCTCCGGCTAGAGGAGAGTACCTGCAGATATGGACACACGATTTGTCGAGCAATGTTAGTAGCTGCTTAAAAACCATTCACATACAAATAATACAAGACATTTAATGCACTTATATAAGAAAATTAGTTACCTGAAAAGAAAACTTAAAAGACATTTCATATAAATAGTTTTATAGAAAAATAGTACAAGTATATATCTCAGTTTTAAATACAGTCGAACCAGTTTTTGTGCTGTCTTTTTTTATGCCATTTCCTTTTTGTGCGGCTTTTTATGTGCGATATTTTTTATGCTGTGTATGAATTTCAATGGCTTTGGCGCCACTGTAATGTTTTCTATCTATTTACTAGTAGTGTAACGGAGAATATTAGGACCCCCTGAAAGTCAGGTTGTGCCTTTAATATTTTATAAATTGGGTAAATACGTATTAGGGCCCCTACAGTCCTGCCCCCAGTGATACAGAGGTGTACGTTACGCCACTGAAATGTAGACACTTCAAAACGCTCTATTCATTTGTTATAAACAGTCTCCCGACAATGCACATTCAGTTGCTTTCTCTCATCGCTCCAGCAGCCCGCGTTTGATTGAAGACGAAACTTTCAATGACAGTGACATTATCAATTATTTGATAAATTATGAAGACGGACAAGAAGCCAGCTTCTTCGAGAGCGGTAAAAAATATGCAGGGATCCAGATTTCTAACAATTTGGAAAAGCATTTTCTTAAAATAGATACCAGTTAAAAAAGGAGTATAAAATTCCAAAAAGGGCTTCAATCATGTATAGCTGGTTATCGTGATATTTACAAGTAACTGACCACCCATCCTTCGTCACAAAAACTTATCTCTTACTTTACGTTGCCAAAAAATAAATCAATTGAAATTGCACCTTCAAGTGACGAAAGCGATTTTGAACTTATTCATTACAGGACTATGAATTACGATGAGTAGCGATGAATTATGTATGTGCATTTTAAAGACTTATCCGTATATACAATGAGAAACTATATGTTTTAAAAATGTTTCTATGTGTAATATTTAATTATTTATTTGTTACGGAAGTACTCTTACATAAATTTCGTAAATAATTGGCATATTTTATAAATGCGACTTTTTTTATGCGGTCCCTATCCACCGCATAAAAAAAGTTTTTTGTAGTATTTCCACGAATTAGTTGTTATATGTAAGAATTTATGAAATTTTTGAATATTTTATTTGTGTGATTTTTTTTATGCGATCCCTATCTCCCGCACAAAAACAGGTTCAACTGTATACACTACTATATGACAAATTTCAGAATATATCATTACCTAAAGAAAATATTTCATGGTATTAATCTGGAAATAAGTAATTAATTAAAAACATGATAGATTATAAACACAGATTTTTAAATTCACATGTAAAATATTAACAAACTGAACACAAAATGTGCTCACTTCCATTTCTTATGATTTTTATAGCACCATGTCTAATTTAAATTACCTCATTTACCTTTTTGAAAGCAACCTTAAGCCGTGTTACTGGAAGCAATTTCAAAAATTTTGTAGAAGATAACAAAATAATTAATCGGAAGTTTCAAAAATTAGCCTCTAAAAATAACAAAAATATATTTTTTAAAAGAATATGATGATTGCATAAATCTTTTTTCCTCTGAAAGACATATTTTCCATGTTGAGTATCACAATTCTTCGAAATTTTGAGTACGGAGCATTTCTGAAGATTGTACAATAGCTAAACAGTATTTCTGTCCTAAAGTAAGGATGGACTTTCTTTATTCTGCTGTTTTGTACAATTCAGAAGCCCTAAGTGATACCAATAAAAATTGTATATCTTGAGCTAAAATTTTTAAGATTTAAATATTTTACTGAATATATCATTATTTACACTCATTATTAACGGGTGTGAAAGAATAGTCCCAATGTACACTCAAAAGCCAAAACATTATGACCACCCTTACATTTTGCAATTAACTCTCCTGGATGACGTGGAAGGCACGCGATCAGGTGGAGGTGGTATTTAACTGCTGCTGGAGAGTCTGAAGAATCATTATTTCACTTACTTCTGTGTGTGATGGGAAAGGCTGTGGATCTAAGCGACTTTGATAGAGGGCATATTGTAATGGCTCGAAACAAGTATTTCCGAAACTGCACGATTCGTGGGTTGTTCGCGATCTACAGTTGTTAGTACTTATGCAAAATGGATGAATGACGGTGAAACCAGCAGTAGACATGGTGTTGGGTGTCCAAACGCTATCAAAGAAAAAGGTCGTCAGAGACTGTCTTGCATGGCGGAGCAGAACCGGGGTCAGACAGTGGCTCAGCTGACAGCCCAATACAATGCAGTACCAAGTAGAATAGCATCGGAGCACACTGTTCAGCGGACACTGTTGGATACGGGCTACGCAGCAAACGTCCCACTCGTGTGCCTTTGCTGACCAAGCGTCATCGCCGCCTGCGCTTGGCCCGGGAACATCGCGACTGGTCCATGGATTAGTGGGAGAGAGTTGCTTGGTCAGATGAATCACGGTTTGTCACATTCATCACACCGATGGCCGTGTCAGGATACGCCGTCATCTATGAGAACAGTTGTTCCCTCAATGTACAGTAGATCATACACAGGCCGGTAGTGGCGGTATTATGCTTTGGGGGATGTTCTCTGGGGCGACTCTGGGACTCGTGGTTGTGGTAGAGCAGACAATGAATGCTACAGGGTATCTGAAAATGATTGCGGGCCAGTTGCACCCTTACATGGCCTCTGTTTTTCCAGCAGGAAATGGAATGTTCCAACTGGACAACGCCCCGTGTCAAAAGTCTAAAATTGTGTTGGAGTGGTTCCAGGAACATGATGCTGAATTCCAGTTAATGTCCTGGCCACCTAACTCATCGGATATCAATCCGATAGAATACATTTGGGATGTCATGGGACGGCAACTACGAGTTCAAAGACCACCAATTCGCAATATCTCGGATTTGTGTGACCGTTGCTTAAACATCTGGTACAATCTGCCTCCGGCCATCTACCAAGGACTTGTGGCATCCATGCCAAGGCGGGTTGAAGCTATGCTGTACGCCAAAGGTGAGCCAACTCGTTATTGGTCATAATGTTTTGGCTCTTGAGTGTAGTTCATGCATGCCGTAAAAGGCGACTAAAATGTGTACCAGTACTCGGGGGGTAGGACAGCTAAGTACCCTACTTCAGAGCATTATATCAGGGTACTGGTCCTCCAGGTTGGAGGTTGGGCGTAGGGCTATCGACCTACCTCATAAAAAAACCTTGTTATGAAATAAATCTCAGAATTCTTGAGAAGGCCAAAGCCCAGTCGGGGCTGTCGCTCTATTGAAGATGAAGAATATTATTATTTGTCCATGCGCTTCAAAGCCTTTGTTCTAAATGTTCATAACATTTCTAAATATTGATATTTCTATTAAAAATTTTTAATTCATTATTGTCAAGTGTACTTTAACATTTGGTCCTGTTGGTACCAAATTGTTAAAAACACGATAGCATTTTCCCTTCCATTCTGAGTAAAAATGGTGTTTTACAGAGCAAAATAATTATCAATCTGGAAGTTTTATTAAAAAAATCATTCTAAAACTACAATTCTTCCAGTGATTTTTGGAACGAGAGAGAGAGAAACTTTTTTTAAATAATATACAGACAAAAACTTTTCTTTAAATGAAGAAAAGAAACAAACTAAGAAATGGCAATCACATCCACCAATGAGTGAAATAAATCTTTGTTCACACTGAATTGTAATTAATATTCTTCAATTTGTGATTTCACTTCCATTCTTAAATTAAAAAATAATAATAATAAAATAAGTTCTGTTACTAAGCAACAAATTGATCAGTAATAAAATATTTTAAAATAATTTGAAAATTTTATTTTAATTTGCACATGGAAAAATCATCGTAATTAAATGAATATTTTTAAAATAAGGAATATATGCAACAAAACATTACAAAACTAATTAAAATGATGACAAAAAATATTTTAAAATTTAAAAAATAATACGAAGTAATCGAAAAGTTTCACTCTTGTTTTTAAATATTTTGATTAATATTTTTTATAAAAGTACAGAAAAATATTTAATTTTATTTATAAGTTAAATAAATAATGATAATTTCTCTCTCATTAATGTTACTATTTTAACAGTCTTTTTTATTGAATTTTAAAAAAAGTATCTTTTCATGACAAATGAATGTATAATTTCAGAAATTAACTAATACATGAGCAAAAATAATTAAAACCCATTTCAAGCTGTTTCATTTAGTGAAACTTTTCGATCTGTCATTAAATAAATTGATTTCTTAATTCAAAATGTGTGTATTAATAATTATTTCATAATTTATGCTTACAGAAAATAAACTATTTATTTTCGTGTATGCAATGGTTCTACAAAATAAGTTAAATAAACTGCAAAAATATAACCTTACTTCTTGAAATGAAAAAGAAACTCATTATTTCTTTAAATAAATAAATTCTTTTCCATTCTTCGAATTAAGAAATAATTTATTCATAAAATAAAATACAAATATAAAAATAAAATACTGAATATTTCAACTTCTGAGTAAAAAAATATATAAAAGAAAGGAATTCAAAAAAATATCGCCTTCGTCAGGTATAAAATAAAAGAACTTTAGCTTTTTTTTAAATCTAACGCCAACTAAAAACATTTTTCCTCATCCATAAACGGCAAAGAACCAATAAAATAAGCAAATTCTGGTGAACATAAGAAAATTGAAGAAAATAGAAAGTATAATCCGATAACAAAATTATACTTTACAAGAAGAAATAATTTTAAATGTTTAACCAATATAAAACATGCCAAGAATTTGGATTATGCTACATAAAATAGGTAGCTTCAAAAAAAGTTAGAATTACTTAAAAGGATAAAAATGAAAATCTGCCGTACAGTAAAATTACATAAACGAAAACAATTTGAAGAAAATAAGAAAAAACCTGTTAAGTTCAGTGATATCACAAAGTTGAAACATATATTTAATATTTCATAATAAATACTTTTCAATAATGTATTTATATAATACATCTAGTACTATGCACTACACAAATTTGTATGAAATACAAATATTTTCAAATTCACTTCTATAATTGCAATTGCTGCAAAAAATATTAGAAGAATCATTGAAATAATATATATAAAAACAAATGCGCAAGTAGCATAACCAATGAAAATTGAAATTACTCAATAAAATAAAGCTGTGCAGATGGAATGCCTTTCTATCGTTAGCAACGAAATTCTGTAATAAAATAATTCCTCTTTACTGAATGAAATAAGCCATGTATAAGGGGATAAATTAGTTACAGAAGAAAATAAGCGGAGAAGTAACGAAATTTCTTTAATCAAAATTAGCGCAAAGAAATTATAAATTACTTGACTATTTAATAATTTCCTTTCGAATATTCAATTTTCTCTTTTCTCACAGGGATTATTAATTCAAAAATACATTTAATATCTCTTATATCTAATAGTATCCTGTCTTTTGAAGCATAAAAGTGAAAATTTGAATAATTTTTCAGTAAAATAAATTGGGCTTGTGAACTTAGATTTGTTACAACTATAAAGAATCCTTAATTTAAGGACTTTTGATTAGGGAAATACCACTTTAATATATGTAATATCCATGTTTTAAAAAATTTATCCATTATAATGGGATGTTATTCTCCATCTTACTTTGATTTAATGTAAAAATTTAGAATTAACAGTCTGTATATATTAATAAGGACAGTCAAAAAAATTTCTTTAAAAGACATGGGGTTCGGAATTTGGAAAGCATAAATTGCGGAATATTTTAAATCCAAGCATTCAGTGACACAATTATGAAAAAACATATAATAATGCAAACCATAATAAATACCAAAAAGAGAACAGCGTCAAGCCAAAATAAAGGATCGAAAGCTATGATCAAAAACGAAACTATATAGAGGATTAGGAATAGGAGCAGCCACAATTTTTGTTTCTTCAACTCTTAAACAAGATAAAAAAAGTAATTAAAATCAAAGAAATAAAGGCTGTTTAAATATAATTAAAAACCTTAATAAAGGAATTGAACGAATCATCGACCACTGTCGCAGAAGTACGCAGAAGGAGAAGAAGAAGCAAAAACCAATACTGGCTGAGACTGGAAGTTCTTGAGAATTCCGTTTATGGATGGAGGATGGCGTAGTTCTCGTACCTTGACGAAACGGCAGGAGTCACAGGTATATACCTGAAGCGGTTAGCAGGGTGGTGTATGGGCCCTGGGAACCTGCGCTGGGGCGATAGGTATGCCGCCAAGGGAGCCAGTGCCTTAACATTGTTGCTAGGGTTGTTGGCGAACTTGACAGTGATAGGGTCCGTGGCTCCTTCGGGTACGGTGTTGTTTAGATGTTTAATTGCACGTTCAGCTTCCATCCTTTGATCAAACCGAACAAATCCGACGCCTTTAGACAAGCCTGCAGATGAAAAAAATGCAGTTTCATTAAGAAAATTGAAACTATGAAATGTTCTCCATAAAAGGAATTTAACTCTTAAAATAATTAGAATTATTAAGCTAACATAGTTGCAAGTCTTGAAAGAATAAGAATGACTCAAATACAATAGCTTAAGTGTTTAAGAGGGTTCACCCAAGTTAAAAAAATCAAAAAAAAATTTTTTTTAATAAATTGCTTCCGTAACATGTCTAGAATACGGCGGTAAAGTGTTTTTCTTAATTCTAAGTCGCTATATAGAAGCAGGTGCTAGAAGAGCAACTGTTCGTAACGCTGAGTTAAGATTTTCATTGTTGTAATCGGACTTGAAACTTTAAACGCTTTTTTTTTTCAAACTTTCCTCCATCATATCTCAAGAACGGTTCGACCGAATGACTTCCTATTTATAGGGTAGAACTCAGCACAAGTACACGCACAAAATGAACTACGATCATTCCAAAATTCAAAATATTTCTATTTTTTATAACAAAAACATAACAAAAAAACCCATGAAATTCGAAACTTTTTTTCAGAGGTCTACCAAAATTCCTTGATATTTTCAATTGAGTGTAGTTCATTTTCTTTGCATTTAAGCTTATAGATTTAAAAAAAATGCCGTTAATTTTTTTTAAATTTCAGATAAGTCAATCAGCCGGAATCGTGGAGGAAGTGAGAGTCCATTTTTTCGAGGCGGGTGTGTTCAGACGCTATAACTCACGTTCTATTGGATATTTTTGATTAAAAATTTATATACATCCTCTTAAGATACATATAAACAAATAATAAAAAGCGTCAAGTTCTATCATTTTACTCAAAAAGAATTTCCTAAAAATTCTTAACAAACAGGCCTTCACATGGGTTCACCCCTTAAGAAACTGATACCATGCAATATTTGGTACTAATTTATTGTACCGTCGACCAATTTAGTCAACGATAAAAGACGTTGTCAAATGCCAGAATATATAGCCTATAATGAACACCATTCCTAGACAGTGATAACACAGTAATAACAATAGCGGTATTTGGCGAGATTTTTAGAACTGGCGAAATGAGTCGACGATATAATGCGTAAGTACCCAATATTTTTAGACTACCAGTAGATTTTGAACTAGTAGGGATTTTTTCTCGTATGAGTAATAACTATGATAGAAATTAAGTTATATAAGTACCCGAGAGAAGCATTTCAGTTGAAATTTCCGGACTTTCCAATATTGAAGGAGTATTCTGAAACCCTGAAGCTTTATTTCGAAATTCAATACAATTCGTGATACATGATCTTTACAGGATCAAGAAAATATATGTCAAAGTAGAGGAAAGGCAGCTTATAATCTTTTTAGAATTAAGTAAGGTTTGTTCAAGTTATTCATGTCTTGAAAGAGTTATTTTATTAATATATTTCTTTAGATTTGAATTTTTAATTGAAACTTAAATTGGATATATTTTAAGATAGAGAAAATAATTGCATATAAGTACACTTTTTTAGGAAAATAATTGTGCTGAAAATCCTAAAAAATTGAGTCAAAATTTGTGGTTCTATGATCAACATGTTCATTTCCCGCATAGGAAATTAAAGTAATCAAGTGGTAAAAGATTTTCCTTCAGTATAATGTGGTAAGGTACCCATGACCAACGTGATTCTTGCGGCGCAGAATGAAAATTTTTTGAGTTCCACATGTAAGGCTCATGCCAGTAAACATGTTAAAGAGTCAGATAAACTGACTAAATTAGATTCTTTTCATTTATAATGTAATACAAATTTCATTAAATCTATAAAAAGAAAACTGACCAATTTTAATAAAGACTATCTACACTAGATAGCATAATGTATATTTATAACATTTTATACTTTAAATGTGCTTTTTATATAAAGTTATTCTATCAAAATATTCCTCATAAATCAACCCTAAATTGCCTGTGAATGCAAATCCCATTCATATGAAATGAAATTTTTAAAAAAAACCTAATTAAAATAATCAATTTTTTTATTATATTTTCATACAATGAATCAATTAAAAAAGTAATAATGAAATTTACAGCTTAAATATAAAATGGTACTTTCCTAAAATTTTGTGTTTAAATATTTCTTCTATAATATTAAAATTTTAATTTACATAGATACAGCACTCCTAAGACACAAATTAAAATATTAACAAATAATGATTAAAATTAAAAATATTTTAAAGGAAAAATATCATGTTGCATTCAGATGCATTATGAATAAAAAATAAACAGCATGCTAGACAATGTTTAAAGTTTTAAAAATATAGATTAAAACTTCAAACTGATAAAGCAACAAAAATATTGAGGAAAAAAGGGAATTATAAAATTATGCATTCTGATTTTCTGTTTCAAAAAAAAAAGTATTTTGTCAGTTGTGAATTTAATTCCACAATATAATTACAAAAACTCAAAAGTTATTACTATTACAATTTCTTTCTCTTCGGTGTAATAAAAAATAAATTAAAAGAATTAACTAACATGCATAAAAGGAAAAATAAAATGCATAAAACATTTCTTTTGTGGGTATATATGTATTGGCATTTTAAAAAACTTTTAATAATTTTAACATCGGAGAGAAGCAAGACATTGTCTTTAAATTAAAATATTTTTCAGTAAGCATATTCTATATCATCTTGTAAATTTACAGAATAATTGTCATTAACAAGATGGAAAATTTCTAACACACATGAAAAGTTATTTTTTTAATTCCTTAATATTTTTGTACGCTTGTCTAGAGAAAATAAAGCAGTAATAATTAAACTGATCACGTCATTAATGAAATTTTTTTTTAGAATTTGCCTAAAGTAAATTTTTAGTTAAAAACATTACATATTTTCTCGAAACAATTATGTCTATTAAAAAGCCAATTATAATTTCCATTATCAAAGTATAATATTAAAACAAACTTTATTTTGAACACTAAAGTTTGTTATAAATATTTTTAACTAATTACTAAAAATGCTGTGGGAACACAATGCCAGTTAATAAAATATTTAACTCAAAAAAAATTTACTTTTTTTTTAATATTAATCAAAAGTTACAGAGAACAAGTTTAAAAATGTCTCTACCAAATTCAAATTTTCTAATATCAATAATTAAACAGGAAGAAACATAGATTTTGGTGTAACATGCTAATTGATTTCATTTAAATCTTATTCCAAAAAAAAAAGATTTTTCAGTAGAAAAAATTAAAAAGCAATATTTCTACAAATCATTCCCATGCAAAATTCGTGCAATTTTCTAACGAATAAAACTTGCTACATTATAAAAGAGGGGGAAAAAATTATCCCTACAAGTTTTGCTAACATCTCAATATCTTAATATTAGCATTAATAAATATTTTTGCTTAATTTAAATTTTAAACAATAATTTTTTATATTTGAATTGAACTGAAATCAGGAATATATTTGAAAGGGGAAAAAAGTTTTTCTAATCTAATTTTTAAGTAATGAAATGAGAGTGATCAATTTGAATTACTTTGCTTTTTTTAATAAATGCCGTCAACGGATGTTTTAATCTGAAAGAGAAAACGTCATTTGATGAAAGTGAAAGATTTCTACTGACCGCCACTATTACCTGTGATGTTATCACACAGAATTCTGGAGGTGATAATGCGCCCGAACGGGGAGAACTGAGCCTCCAAGTCCTGTTGAGTGAACGCCTTCGGAAGGCCGCTCACATACAGGTTGGCACCCTTGATGGCTTCGCTGCTCGGACGGGCATACGACACCTGCAAAACCCCAAACCCAAAGTATAAGCATCTCTAATGCAGGAAAGTACTATTACGATATATAAGATGGACCAAAGGTTTTTATTGTAGTTTATTAAATATTTATTGTGTTCCACACGCCTTCGGAAGGCCGCTCACATACAGGTTGGCACCCTTGATGGCTTCGCTGCTCGGACGGGCATACGACACCTGCAAAACCCCAAACCCAAAGTATAAGCATCTCTAATGCAGGAAAGTACTATTACGATATATAAGATGGACCAAAGGTTTTTATTGTAGTTTATTAAATATATTTAGGTTGCACCCTTGATGGCTTCGCTTCGGACGGGCACAAAACCCCAAACCCAAAGTATAAGCATCTCTAATGCAGGAAAGTACTATTACGATATATAAGATGGACCAAAGGTTTTTATTGTAGTTTATTAAATATTTATTGTGTTCCACACGCCCGCTCACATACAGGTTGGCACCCTTTGATGGCTTCGCTGCTCGGACGGGCATACGACACCTGCAAAACCCCAAACCCAAAGTATAAGCATCTCTAATGCAGGAAAGTACTATTACGATATATAAGATGGACCAAAGTTTTTATTGTAGTTTATTAAATATTTATTGTGTTCCATACCGATATCTATTCACCAAATTAAAAACACGCCTCAAATCTTTTTAATTATATAGATAATCCATCAGTTTCACTGAGAGTAGCTGCCTGCTCCTTGTGTGAAGAATCTCACTCACTAATTTCTCAATGAAATTCAAAGAATTTAAAACATTTTGAAATTTACTTGCAATAAGGAATTTCTAAAAATCGGTTGAAAGTGCAAAATATGGAAAAGTGATGTCTATCCAATACGGTCATTCTAGATAAAATTGTCGGCCTTCTGTAGTCAATTAAATTTTTTAAATCTCTTTTATTTTTGTCGAAGATGTACCTGAAATCACACTTCCGAAATCTCAGTACTTCTTTTTTAAAATTTACTTTATTTTTATTTCTTACTGGTGTACAATTGCGAAAGCTGTAGAAGTTCATAAACCTGTTATTTTTTTTTAATTAATATGTTTACTAAAAACTACAAACACAGTTGAGTAAACAGAAGAATTTTTCGATTTGGAATTACCTAAAGCTGTTTGCGTCTGTATAAGAGATATATACATATATAATGCGATATATCTCTTTGTGGTGACTTTTCCTTTAGAAAACCAAAAAACCGGTTTTCATCTCCCATAGGCTTTTCAGTTTCGAAATTTGAGTCTCGGGTTTTTCGTTACCTGTTTTTTCTCAAAGTGTTTTTCCAATCGCTAGATACGGACTCGTAATTCAGATTTTGGCTCCAACAAAGATCATTATTAAGAATAATGATAGCTGCTGCTTATCTATTTATGTTTAGTTTCAAAATCCTAACGCATCATGATGTAAAAGTGGGGAGAGGGAGACATTAATTAAGGTGTCGTCCTTATTATCCAAAATACCAGATTAATTGCTGGTATCCCCATATGTGGCTCAGAACGACTTGTTTCAAAACCACACACACCACAACTACTAGTTTCCAATTCATAATTTTTTTTCCGATTAATCAATACGTTTTTATATATTCTTCTTGTGGAGAGATGCATATATATCTATTTGTACTCTCGCTAAAAATCTTTAGAGCAGGGGTGTAACGGAGAATGTTAGGACTCCTTGAAAAGTCATATTTTGGGCGCCAGGCACTATAACGTACTTGGCGTCAATCAGACTTTGGGCACCAGGCACTATAACGTACTTGGCGTCAGTCAGACTTTGGGCACCAGGCACTATAACGTACTTGGCGTCAGTCAGACTTTGGGCACCAGGCACTATAACGTACCTGGCGTCAGTCAGACTTTGGGCGTCAGGCACTCACTATACGGGCACCCTAAAATCCCTGCCTCGGTGCCCCCGTCCCAGAATGCGGGGTTATACGTTACGCCACTGGAGAGGTGCAAAACCGGTTGTTATGGTGACACGAAGGTTATGAGAACTACAAGTTAGAGTCCTGATTTCTCTCAACTAGACTGTCGTGTGAAAAATGAAGAAAAGTTCTCAGTAAATTCAACTGAGCTCCTAAGTCAGGGGTAGAGAACCTTTATAGATTAAAGTGCCATTTTTTCTAAGGAAGGGCTTAATGAGGTATAGACGTGCCGTCAAATAATTTTGACTTGCGATAAGTGGTCAAAACTCGTTATTCATTATGAAAAAAAAAACCTTTTGCACTGTATAGTTGTAAATATTTTAGTTATACGTGTAATTTAAATTAAAGTAACACTGTGACTTCTGTTGTTGCAGATTCGATGATAAATAACGCATTAAGATTGTAAGATGTTTCTTTTAGTAGAATGCATATTGAATTAGAGTCATCTGCCAAATGATTTCTAAACAATTAATTATTTTTGCTGTGGTTCACTTTTTTTGACAAGAGGATTTGTGATTTGCTTCAAAATGCCGTTTTATAGACGATGTTCTGCATACCACTGTTCCAGAACATAAAACGCACACCGCTTTATTGCCTTTACTAATAATGTCATGTTTCTAGATTCGTCAAATAAGAAATTCTTTGTTACACTTACTATCTTACACTTTTTGTTCTTTTTCTGAACTAGTCATGTTAAATCACAATTAAAAATCGTAAATATAACACAAATAAACTTAAACTACAGTTGTTTCAACGAAATTGACTATGCTTAAACAAATTTTACATCACAAAGCAACTCTAGTCCACGACGTAACTAAGGCAGTACAATAACAAACGATTGTGCTCCCGTCCGCGTTTGTTCGAAATACTTCATACTGAACCTTGTTATTTTGAAATAAAATGCAAACCATTTTGATTGTTGGCGTGCCCAAAATATTGTGTTGTGTGCAATTGGTTCGCCATCCTTGTCCTAAGTCCTCACAGAAAAAGGCGAGGATATCACACATAGTTCTCATCACTTGGTTGTGGCTTAAAATTTAAGGAAAATGTATATACTAACTCATAAAAGAACGTTGATCCCCTCCAGATAATTGAATTTTTTTTATATTTAGTTCCTATAAAACTCATTTTTTATCACATTTATTAAAGCTTTTTGCATAAGAAAATTTTTTTTTATAACAGAGTAGACATAATTCACTGGTAAAAAGACAAAAAGATTAAAACAGAAATATAAAATCCATTTTAGCGTGAATGTTTATTTATAATGAAGTCTAACTAATTCGGAGAAACGTTGATCTGGATGAAATTTGACCTCAAGCGGAACGTTTATTCGAGGATTAAATAACTAATTTCGGATGTTTTCTCATACTTAAATCGGTATCTTGAATTATCAAAGAAATTTATCGCTGAACTTATCGCGATTTATACTTCCAAGACACGTGCGATTAATTACGAATGACTTTATAACTTCAACTTTCTCTTGTAAATTTTCAATTCATTTAAAATTCTGAAACTTTAAAACATATTACTGAAAATATTTAAGAGCTTCTTGCATTTAATTAAGTTTTTACTGAATTTTTTTATTATAGTTTTTTCGTCTCTTTTCTTATTTCTAAAATAACAAAAATAAGTCAAGATATTTTAAAAGTAAAAAAAAAAGACGCAAAAGAATTTTAATATTCATAATTAATATTTCCAAAATATACTGATACACATAAAATAAAACTATTCATTCGGAACTGAACCAAGAGCCGTTGTATTAATCGGAACGAAAACCGGAACTGAACAGATATATAAATTTTAGTCGAAGAGGAACGAAAACCGGAAAGAAAAAACTTACAGTTTGAAGCCCTGGTTGCAACATCAAACAAGGCTGAGTAATAAAGGAAATTATAAAGAACTCCCTTTTAATACTAAAATCGTGATATTTTTTGCTTAGATGCTTTTAGAATAACTACAACAGGCAAGCTCTAATAAAGAATCAAAACATCATGACGTGCAGTATTTATAAAATATAGAATCAATTTAATAAATGCCCAGCCATAAAGTGACCTCTTAACTTAACTCAATGGAACTACAGCCCATGAGGGCTAAGGCCTAATGTGCCCATCTCAGGTTTCGTGACCATGGGCACTGAAGTGCACGAGCAGATGTTCCGATCAAGTGGTCAGTCTGACGCGAAGCCCCTAGTGTTTAGTTCCCAAGCAAGCTTGGTACTCCTTTATCGACCCATTGAAGGGATGAAAGGCTGAGTCGATCTTGCCCAGCCAAGGGTTTGAACCTCATACCTATGGTATGGAAGTGGGATGCACTACCACTCAGCCACTGGGCTCTCAAAGTGACCTCTACTGCAGCGTACATGACATTTCTGACAAATTATTTTGTTGCTAATGACAGTTGTATTAGACTGGATAAATTATGAATATTTATTAGCGGTTATTCAAAAAGAAAACAAATTTTAAATGACATTTCTATATCAATGATAATCTGATTTATTATTTCTCCTTTACTCACCAAAGGATCATCGGATTACCATAAATATAAATTTACACCTTCCTTCATTAAAGTAATGAAAAGTATTTAAAAATATAATCTATGGAATTATTTTCTAAAAAAATAAAGAAGTGGGGCATGTGAGTCTACTGCCAATACCTATAAAAAATTTAAATAACATTGAAAAAAAAAAAAATCTTTAAAAATTCATTTTTAATTAGGTTTGAAAAGGAAAGCAGTATACCTTTATAGTTTTGTTCTGCAGGCGTAGGCCGTTCAGTGTATTGATAGCTTTTTCAGCATCTTCAGCTCGAACGTAATTTACAAATCCGTAACCCAAACTCTGACCTGCTAAAACGACAAAAAGGAGTATTCTAGTTACAGCAAAATTACAAATGAAAACATTGTAAGAATAAAATTAAGTTTCGGAGTAGTTTCCAATAAATATATGGTTTTCCGTTATTCAAAAAAGAAAAGTTAATTTTCATAGTCTTAAATTATTTAATTAATTTCACACAAAAAATCACTAAAACAATTGTAAGTTATCCAATAAGAATATTATTAAAATAAAATTAATTCGCTGTAACTAATTTGTTTACAATGAAATGAGATCTTTACAAATAGCTTAATAAAATGCAAATTTTTTTAATCAATCAATTTTTAATATTTTTTGAAGGACAATATGATTATTTAGAAAAAGTAAATCTTTTTGATACTTTATTCACTCAATTTAACATTAAAAAATCAAATTATTTAATCAAAAAGTGCTCAAAACATGCTTCTTTTATTTACTTCAAATATTACAGCACTAAAGGCCAACAAAATTTTAAGTATGACTTTGGTCAAAAAACAAAAGGAATTACCAGTATTTAAAATTTAAAAGAAACTCATTAAGTGAAGTATCATTTTTTTATGTTTTGAATTTAAAGTAATTTAAAGACAATTGAAGTTATTTTATTTTACCTTTAAGTATTTCAAAAATATATTAAACTGTCTACAATTAAAATAAATCTTTATACGAAGAGAGTTAATGAATTATTTTTGTATTATTTTAATAAATCCAAAGCTACACATAAAAGAAAACAAAAAAATTCTTATTAATATATTGTTTAATACATCCTTATTTCATATTTAATCGTAAATTATATTTTAACCCATGTAGCTTTTAAAGAAATCTCATAATGAAATGATAGTTGCCAAGTATATGGTTCACAAAGAGGTAAAATGCTGAAATTTATTTTGAATTTTTTCAATTTATATTTAAACTAAAGCGCTACATTATTAAACAAAGCCTTGTACAACAGGCATGTCAAACTCATAGGATATTACGGGCCGTAAGTTCTATTTTATATTAAATTGATGGCCACATGTTTTTAATTTTTTTTAAAAAATTAATAAATATATTAGAAATAAATGTACGCATTTTGTGTAACAAAAAAAAAAAAAAAAAAAAAAAAAAAGAGTATGATTAAAAAAAAGGTTAGCGAATTCTATCTATTTTATTTTTATTATGCGTCTGTTTGTTATTTTATTACCTATTATTGTGTGCCAATATATTGGCCATCTCTTCTGTACAAGATTGGAAAAAGTCTTTTTAACGTAACGCAACTATTATTACCTATTTAGTTTTTATTCTTTGTTATTTTTCGAATAATATTACTCAAAAAATGAATATTTGTCACATTTAACATTCATTTCAGAATTCACAGAAACTTTTTTTGTATGACTGTGATTCACCGATTATAACATTTATAGAAATTTTTTAAAAATAAAATTTTTTTTTACATGTATTGAAAATAGATTTGAGAAAAAAAAAGAGAAAATACATCTTGTAACCTATTAGTGATAGAGGTTTTACATACATATACATATAACCATTTGTCCAATTAGATTAAGCGTTATATATATAGCTACATACATTGTAAATCATTTAACACGAAATTGAGGGGAATGAAATATTTTTTCTTATTATAAGAATTTAGTGTTAAAGGATATTGTAAAAAAAATCTATTCAACAAAATCAAATTCAATAGAGTACATTTTATTTACATAGATATGTATATATGCCCAGATTTAATAAAAATCAATGAAGCAAAAATCTTCATAAAAACTTAATAAAGTTTAATATAAGTTTCAATTTTTTTTTTTTTTTTTGATAAACAAAACATTCATTGAACTTTGAAAAAATAATTTGATATTTTTCTTTGCGCTGCCTTCTTTAGCATCAAATAGACAACAAATAGTTCGATGTCGTTGATTTTGCTATTAATTTGACCATCGGAATGTGCGTTTAAATAATTGCGTATACTTTTCATGATGTTCTTCATTTCAGATGATTTGGGAACAGGAGCTGCATTATTCATTTCAATTTCGTCGTCGGAATTTACATCAAAGACATTTTTTGAGCTTTGTTCAAACTTCAAAAAACAAACCATTCATTGAGTTTTTGGAAAATAATTTAATATTTTTAATTATATCTGCCAAATTGTTCGATGTCGTCCATTTTAGTCTAAATAACTACGCATACTCTTCGTGATAATCCTAATTTCGAATGACGTGGGATCAGGAGTACCATTATTCTTCTGATTTTCGTTTTCATAATCTGCATCAATGATATTTTTTGAGCTTTGAAAAAATTCCAAAATGATATTGTCTGCCATAATTGGGGCTGTACATACCTTATCATCATCTACTGCAACGAATTGCTTCGATGATACAGGACAGTCCGGTGTTTTCCGTATTTATGCATTCTCAGAAAGGAAATCTTTTCGTGTTAATCGATTTTCATTTCGTATCAAAAGAAAAAAATGCATAGTAATTTGTCGGGACAGTTGTATTATTTTGGTGCCAACCGATACTTCGTCTTAAGCGTTTTCGCGTTAACATATTTCACTGCATATCTATTTACCCATATTTTCTTCCTCTCATCTTATTTACAAACCACTCATTTTGCCCCTCATCTGCAGTTGCGAAAAATGTTGTTTGGTCTCTTTTATCAGCGTCATAAATTAATTCTGTTCACGTTTCAAGTTGTTTGTGTCCTTTTTGAAACACTTAATAGGAATGACCTCTTGTTTACGCTGAAAGAATTTGAGAACTGATACTTTGAAAATCTTAAATGTAGTCTTTCTACTTGTTTTGATTCAGATGTTTTAGTTTTAAATACCGAGAAATATTCGATGACCTAATTTTTACAATTCGAAAATTCTCACAAATAATTTTATATATTTCTTAATACATATTAAAAATGAAAATTAATTAATTTAAAAAATATTCATACCTTAAATTTTAAAAATATTACATCGAATTTATTAATAAATTTAAGTATTATGTAATAAAAGTTTTCAATAGATAAATTCTTAAATACTATATATTTGCAGTTACACTAATGTGTTTAATGAAGCAAATCTTAATAAACTCGTTAAAACTAAAACCTGGTCATCGAAATGAGAAAATTTCTATTTATGAAATTTTGGAACTGATATTTTTATTGTAATACATTGGAAGCCCGTTAGTTTAGGACTGTGATTCCCAAAGAGGTCTATAGCGACCCCCAGGGGTCTATGACGACTTGCAAGGGGTCTACGACAGCAGAAAAATAATTTGGGGGGTCCATAAGGTATAAATGGGGGTCTACGATAGTGAATCTCATTAAATCAGATCATGACTTTAATTTTTAAAAAAATTTAATCAAGTGAAAACCATATTTACTTATTCAACAGACATATTCACCAAAATTTAATTTATGTGAGTGTGACAAGGACCCTCATTTCAGCTTTCCTTGCTAGAATTAAGCTAAAGGAGTATACTATAGTGCGTCGCTAATTTTCCCAGAGTTTCTCAATATCAATTTGTTACAAACATTCTGCCAGGAAAATGACGTTTTAATCTACGTTCAACATTTAAATGCCCCTTATTCAGATTTTGAAACTAGATTTGAGAATGCTTTGACTATGATGATACTACAGTAGGCAGAGGTTCATACGGTCACATCGAAAAAAGAATGTCAGATTCCGAGAGGAACTGATGACACTAACAAAGGTCTTAAGGTAAAGTTTAGAAATTGATGTTAGTATTTTTGGCTTTAAAAAAATATTCCTACTATTTATTCCGAATTATGGAGTGTTTTCAGAAAGTTTTTAATTGCTTTTCCCAGGTAGGAGTTTCTGCGTGGTTGCCAAACTGCAAATCAAAAAAACTGTACACTTGTAACCGATGAGATTTAGGGTTAAATCTTGCAATTGATGTCAAAAGTTGAAAATTTGTTATTGAAACACCAGATTCATCTTTCCCATTAAAAGCACTTGTTTGTTGATCAGTTATTTAATGTAACAACATTTTTATGTATTAATTAAATTTTAATTTAATTAATAAACATGTGCTTCGTAAGTTTTAAATACTGTACTTCACCACAGATAGAAATTTAAATCTTTTAAAGTAAGTAGCTCTATATCAGCTGTCAAAAAGATATTTAAGTTCATAAATTTCCAAAAATTATATGAGGTAACCCCAAACCGAAAAACATGGCAAGGGATCTATGAAACAAAAAAGTTTGAGAACCTCTGGTTTAGGAAGAAGACTATTATTTGCACAAAAGGACATTTTATTTAAATAATAAGCTTCCGCCAATTTATTCAATTTGGCAAATTATGTGTGCCTCGTTTCTTTAATAATTTGAATGACTTTTAAAAAAATATATCAACCTTATGTGAAATACAATTAAAATATCTTTATTCAAGCATACATAACACAATTCATCCTTCTGGGTGAAACACGTCTGCAGAAAAAAAAAGTTTAAAAAGTTTTTAGGGAGCCTTTAAAAATTCAGTAAAAGTTTAACAAAGTAGTCATAGGTATAACTGAAAGCAATCTGCAGGTATCTTATTCATTTTACAGTTCTTAAGTTAATGTTGGTTTTTTTGTAACAACAGACAGATATTATTTTTTTAATAATTATGCAAAGAATTTGATTCAATATTTATGATTTTCTTTCACTTATTTAACAGGAAAAAAGTCTCACAATATTTTTATTTCACCTGTATTAATATCAAAACACATATGGTAACAATTTATACCTACATTACGATATCGCAAGCTATTTATTTAATAATCAGTGTTATTTTAAATTTATTTTTGATATCTTTGTCGTAAATCGATTTGTAATATTATACACGAATAATATTTGTGATATACCAGTAATTTGAATAGTTTGATGATATATATAGAATCACATATTACTAACCAAAATATACTATTTGAATCCTCAATTCACCAAATAACGTAGCCTGAAATGGTGGGAGTTGCTGGATTAATTTATAACTAGTTCAAAACTGGCAGTATAAGATGACAGTTTAGAAAATAAATTGTAATACAAATACCCAAATTAAACATAGCAATAAAAAAACTCTTTTGCGCATTATATATATAATCGTATGAAATCCTTATATTTTTAAGGCATCGAAAAAATAAAATTTATTTTACACACATTGTTTTAAAAATATCGTATGATTTTTGTTCATTCATATTTTATTCTGAAACTATTAAAATTTTATGAACTTCAATATTTCATGAAGTTTTTGAAATTGGATGCATTCAATGATGTTGCATCGTTAGACAGAATTACATCAATTCGTAAGTCATCGAGATTTTGACAAAGAGTTACAAATTTTTTTAGACTTTAGTCACTGCGTATTAGTATAATGTCCATGTCTACAGTTAAAAAACAAAATGTAAAATCAGAATATTTTTCAAATAAAGAACTGATCCAATATTAGAATAAGCTTGTTTGTTTAGAAAACGTATTATGGTTTATTCTGCGCCATATTGAAAAACATTTTCTAAATATGCAGGATTTTTTTCATTTTAATGTTAAGTTAAACATTTAACTTTTTATAACATAATCATGTTTAATATGTTACATCGAAATATGAAATATATTGAATATAGGAAAGAACTGCTTGATTCCAGCAAAAATACGTAGTATGTCACAATATACAGATCTCTGAAATTTTTAGTGAAGTTATATAATCTAGAAGTTTTTTAAATTAATTATAAAATATCCAGAATTCGAACTATCAAACGTTTACAAGATAAACTAAGAACTAGATAGTTATTCTTATACAAACAAACTATATTTCAAATGATCATATTGTGAATCATGAAAATATTAAGTCTTTACTTGACAAAAAGATAGTAAACTTCCGATTTGAGTTTTATTTTCTAACATTAGACATGGACAACTTAAAGCTAAGCTAAACGTTCTAACTAAGAAATATGTTGTTTATGTGTTACCTGTGACTTTGTCTCTGATGAGCTTACAGGACTCTACTTCCCCTATTGAGGAGAAAAGAGACCTAATCTCCTCTTGAGTCATAGTCTGAGGCAGGTAATTGACGATCAGGTTAGTTTTGGAGTCCTCACAGCCACCATTCTGCTGACCGCCGCCGCCGCCCTCCATTCCGTTCATGAGGCCGGCTGGTAAAAAAAACACACACATTTTTAGCCTTTTTCTACAACAAAAGAAACACAAATAAAAGGAGAGGTTAAATAATATAACTTCCTTGCGTTATTTGTTATAAGAATTCAGTAGAATTCTCTCTGGTAGAATTCAGTAATATAGGCACTGGCGTTGCTAGTCCTGAGGGGGCTATATCAAAATTCCTTGATTGGCCCTTTTTTGGGGGGACATTTTTACGATCTTTTCTTACAGATATTTTGCCCCCTAAAGCTTGGGGGTCCCGTACCATTGATACGCAGAAGATACCATTGTCAAGAACGCAGCTACCTCCGTATCAATTATACGGGGCCTCCATGCTACAGGGGCCCCAACATGTGTAGCTACAGAACCACCAACAAGCCTTTCATTTCTAAAAAGGGCCCCCGAAGGAGAGGCCCACTCAGAACTAGCTACGCCAGTGAGTAACGTAGACAAATATCTTCTTTTGAAATTTTTTAATTTATAAAAAGTAGTAAATTTTTTATTTTACTGAAATACTGGCCGTTCTAAAAATTTAATTTTATAGGAAGAGATAATTAACCAAAAACGGTTCATTTAGATCTGTAATCAGGTTTAATCAAAAAATTTCCCTCTGTGTTTTGGCTGCTATGAAAGATTGTTTCAAAATATATATAATTCTCAGTGTTTTTTTTCTTTTCTTTTAGGGTAACCTCTTTGCAATAAAATGCATATCTAACTAAATATATGTAGGAACTATTGAATTAAGACATTCGTTGGTGGGATTTATTAATTTGTTGCTGTTGTTGAAGGATGGAGAAGACTTCTGGTTGTTTCAGTTGCACATTTATTTAGTTATTTAGAAACACCTACTGTACAAACAGCGGCGAAACACAACAGAAAGACTCGTGAACATAATATCGTTAAACCAAAGCATTCATGCTTCGCTTCGGAGGTTTAAGCTTTTTATAATTTTGTCAACTGGAAACTTATAGAATCAAATGTTTTCGGGTAAAGACTGAAGATTAAAAAATTGCATCATCTTGTTTTGAAAACGCGAATGTGGCAATTTTCTAGGAGATTAAGTTGTGATTATTTCCCATTAAACTTAATAAACTAAAAATTAACTATCACACGAATTCTTGGATGACTCAAGACCATTTATGAATTAAGCAAAATCCTTCGAGGGAAGTAAATTATTACATATATGTGTCCCTTGAATATATAATCAATAAGTAAATTATATTTTAAATGTGAAGTGCTTCTTTTTCACATATTTGCTAAAAATTGAAATTCATTCTTTACTAAATTTTAAATTGACACTTTAAAAGACAAAGAATTAGGAAATAAAAGATATTTTGTAATAATTTGCTTTTTGTTACTTTGATTTAGTTCGAAATTTAATTATTCAATATCAGGAAAATATCGTTCTTCGATCCAAGGTTATTATTTTCAAAACATTAACCAGTAAATAACAAAATCATGATAAGATGTAATAAAACATACTTAATAAAATAATACAGAAAATTAAGTAATACTTCAACAGATTAGGAAAATAAGTATACGATTTAAGAAGTGAATTTTTAATAGCATGAATTTTATTTCAAGAAAGCAATGTTTTTAAGAAAATTTGTTTTTGGGGGAAAATACCGAAAGTTCTAATGCAGACAAATTTGAGGAATATTTAAAATTTTAAAAAAGTAAAACAGTGAGAAACATTGTTGATGATGATTCATACTTTTTTCCCATTTATAACTAAAGTACTTGAGCAATGAACTGAAACAAGATTCTGACAAAATTAAATAAGGCAACAAAAATGAATACATCTCATTTTTTTTTGTTTGAAACATAAGTATCAGGTAAGCTTTATTGAACAAGATAAAAGAGTACCATTAAAGTGATTGAAAGTATTCAAAACATGTTTTTTCCCCACATATTACTGAAATGAAAATAAAAAAAGAAAGAAACCTATAGCAATAAATTTTCCCAAAACGAGTATGCTAAGTGATGATTGTCGAGTTCCATTCAGTATGTTATTGTGGAAAGGTTGTCATAGTAACGCTGGCGTCGTAAAGACTGCGAGTATAGTAGGTCACGACAAAGCCGTATCGAAAGACGAATTAAATTTGTGTCTATGTTAAACTTTGCGTGAATCATAACTAACGCCCTTTCTTCACTCAACTTAGATATTCAGTTTGATTTATAAATCGTTTGCTTCTGTGACGAAAAGTGATAGTAGTCTTTATATAAATATCAATGTTCGAAAAAAGGTTAGTTAGTCAAACATATATCAAAAGCAAACATTGATTTTTACACGCATTCGTATTTTTATGAAACAGACTTTTCTTTTATTACACATATTTTAGTTGTAACTACATCTCATTCGAACATGAAAAGCTTTGGAATTCTATTTTATAGAAGATAATAACAATGCAATGCAGTCTCGAATACCTGCAGTTCTTCCATCACAAACGTAAGGTTTTAATTCACATTAAAAGAATTTTTTTAAAAAAATTTAGAATTTTTTTTTTCGATTTGATTACAATTTTCACAAACATTATTACACGTTTTGAAAACTCGATTAGATGTCATACAGGGGCGTAGCTACGGCCGTATCAATGATACAAGGCCCTCTAGCAATAGGGGCCCCAACACGTGTAAGAAAAAAATCGTAAGCTGTAAGTGGCTCAAAAGAGAGCCCCCAAGAAATCTTCGATACAGGGCGCACTCAGGACTAGCTATGTCTGTGATGTTACACCTTAAATTCTCTATCAAAATTTAGACTTGTAAGAAAAGGTTTGATGAAAATCAAATTAGACCTTTTTTTAATAATGGTATTACAAAATAATATTCATACTTTGATAATGAAAAAGGAAAAAATAATTTATAAATAAAATTTATCTGACGAATACGGAAGAAAAGTGTTATACTTTAATATACACTCAGGAACATTGAAAATAGCGACACAAGAATGAAGCTAAATACAATCGCGAAACTTTGCAAATAAGTACAGCGTAATGTGAAAAGCAAACGATCCAAGTTTTGTGCCAATACGCATGCTCATACACGCCGAGGTGGCGCTACAATCAGGAAGAGGGTGCTATATATGCAAGCGCAAATTCGAAGATTCATAAACGTGACGATTACCCGCCGATTGTAGGAAGACTTTGGTAAGCGAAACATGCCAGGTAAACGTGCTAGAAGACATTTCTCACAGTTAAGCGAGTTTCAGAGAGGCCTGATCATCGGGATGAAAACTGCAGGCTGGTCGACACGCCGTGTTGCTGGCCAGGTGGATCGTTTGGAGTGTGCCGTTAGAAATTGTTGGGAACAGTGGACACGAGAAGGTACCCACGTGCGGAAAACCGGGTCTGGAGCGCCCAGGAAGACCACAAGGAGAGAGGATCGAAAGATCGTGAGGCAAGCACTTGTGGACCCCACAGTGACTCATTCAACGATACGAGTAGACGTAGGCATAGCAATTGTTCCCCAAACAATTTCCAGACACCTTGCAGAAGCAAATCTTAAATCCAAGTGCCCTTTCCGTGCACTCCCTTGAACACCGGAACATCGACAACTGCGTCTGCAGTGGTGCCAAGCCAGATCAATGTGGAATGTCACACATTGGCAAAAGGTTGTGTTTAGTGATGAATCCCGGTTGGTTTTGGGGACAGGTGATAAGCGTGTACGGGTGTGGAGGCGCCCTAATGAGCGGTACATCCCCACCACACTGTTCTACGTCTCACTGCCCACACAGCTGGTGTAATGGTCTGGGGGGCCATAGCCTATGATAGCCGGTCCACTTTAATTGTGATGCGTGGAACCTTAACGGGCCAACGTTACGTTGATGATATTCTTCGACCCCATGTAGGACCTTTCCTAAATGGTCTCCCATAGGCAATTTTCCAGCAAGATAATGCTCGTCCGCATACAGCAAGAGTTGCTCAAGACTTCCTACGTTATTTTCAGACTCTTCCATGGCCGGCCCGCTCCCCCTATTTGTCCCCTATAGAGCACGTGTGGGATCAGCTGAAACAGCAGATGCCATCGTGTCAATCTGTACATGATTTAGAGTTGTCTGTTCAAGATTTGTGGGCCCATCTACCTCAGGACAACATAAGGTCCAACGCGCTGTTGAATTTGCCCAGTATTTGTGTCGTTGCACACCCTGTATTCGTTTAATTGTCTTGTTTTTGAGATCAAGTGAATCTCTCATCTGTGTCATTATGTGTATTAAATTTCATTTCAATCCGATGCTTTCTTCTTGGATCGCTATTTTTAATACTGAGTGCATATATATATACATGGTATATTATCTTTTACAAGCTTATTCTCTTTTTTCAATGTAATAAATTGTAAATAGTCGGTTTTCTTATTTATTTTTCTTACACTGGAAACAATTATTAAAATTAAACAGATATACAAATAAATTAAAAATTTCAACAATGAATTGGAAGAATCAATTATTATAAGGTTCAAGTCGTTATGTCATCCGTGAACAAAAATAAAATATGTTTCAATCGGCCACATCATTCACGTTACCATTATAATAACCTTAAGCCTCAAAAAAAATTTATTTGATTAATGATTTCAATTCTACCCCAATACTGAGCAATTGGGTATTCTGTATCATTTTAAAAGGGGTACAGTACTTTCCCTATCACCGTAATGTCAAAAAGGACTAAGGTGAAGGTAAATGTATTTTTAAAAATTAAAAACTGATCATACAGGCATCCATTTTTTTATGAACATTAATTGTGTTATTTTTACCATTATTACTTTGATGAGAGCGTTTTAAAAAGTTTTTTAAGTGGGGTTTTTCCACCTGAAGAAATTAATATTTAGAATTGCATGCTAAAAGCCCCCAAACGAGAAAAATTCAAGTATATTTTAAATCGTAATTTTTTTTTGAACAGCTTCTTTGATAAATATATAAAATCTCTCGTTAAAATATTTATTTACATTGTATTAATGTGAATGCAAAGTTTCAAAGTTATAAGATAAGTAGAAATTTAAAAAAATGTTCCTTCCGTGTTGTAATTTACATTTTGAGTAATTACTATTTAAACACTGTTATCTATAAATAATGTATACTAGCACCACAGTTTGGATTGTTAAAATACTTTTAATATCTAAAGAGTAAAATTGTTAATTTTATTAGAAGTAGAAAAGGTCATAATATGCTTTCCAATAAAAATTGAAAAATGTCGTAAAATCCGACGTATAGCGAGCACTTTTAACACAAAAAAATAAGACCGAAATTTACGGGTTATACGTTGAGTATGAAAATATGATAGCTTTAAAAACAAAAATAGATGAGCATAAAAAAATTAGATTTCTACATATACCGAAATATTGTTTATTTAAAAAAATAATAATAACATCCCTTATGAACTCAGAGTTGTAGTTCTAGAAATGTACTACTTTTTCAAAAGTCTGGGATAATACTTCGAATAAATGACTTCAAAACATAAAGAGTATTGCATGCATAAACATTTCAGGTTTCTTCGTAAAAAATGGGATGCGCGTTATACGGCGAATATTCCTTAAAGATAAAAAATACATCTTGAAAGTATAGGTGAGCGTCACATATGCCGGATGTTACGGTAAACTTTCACAGATAAATACTTCGAATAAATGACTTCAAAACATAAAGAGTATTGCATGCATAAACATTTCAGGTTTCTTCGTAAAAAATGGGATGCGCGTTATACGGCGAATATTCCTTAAAGATAAAAAATACATCTTGAAAGTATAGGTGAGCGTCACATATGCCGGATGTTACGGTAAACTTTCACAGATAAATACTTCGAATAAATGACTTCAAAACATAAAAGAGTATTGCATGCATAAACATTTCAGGTTTCTTCGTAAAAATGGGATGCGCGTTATACGGCGAATATTCCTTAAAGATAAAAAAATACATCTTGAAAGTATAGGTGAGCGTCACATATGCCGGATGTTACGGTAAACTTTCACAGATAAATACTTCGAATAAATGACTTCAAAACATAAAAGTATTGCATGCATAAACATTTCAGGTTTCTTCGTAAAAAATGGGATGCGCGTTATACGGCGAATATTCATAAAGATAAAAAATACATCTTGAAAGTATAGGTGAGCGTCACATATGCCGGATGTTACGGTAAACTTTCACAGATTTTCATGTCTTCCAAAGAGGAATTGAATTAATTCTTACACAAAAAAATATTAAGTGAAAATTTGTTATGAAGAAGAGAAAACACAATATTTTTTTTGCTTCGTTAGGCATTTATTGTGTTTGTGAGTTGCACAATTTTTTTTCCCTAAAAATCAAACCTGTAAAACCAATATATTGTCTCATATATCAATTATAAAAAAATATATTTTTACTACACGCTGAAAAACAAGGAATCCTTTTTACTGTTTTTTTTCTTTTCTTTTAATCTCAAAAAAAGGAATCATTTTTTTTTTTTTTTTTTTTTTTGTATGTTAAACATCTAAAACATCTTTGCCTTCTTTCATTTATAAAGGCAGGTAAATTGATACCTGTATCATTCTAAGAGAAAAAGTAATGTTCAGAAGTCTTTCATGAATGAGACTACTGATTACACATAAAATTATTTGTCGTCTCTCTCTTTTTAATATAAAAAAAAGAACTCTCATCATATATGAAAAACATGAAATTGGAGAACCAAATATTTTGTTCAGGTTTTTGTGAAATACCCCTTGTTGATCAAATATTTTCAAAGTAATTAGGCAAATTACATTATATTAAAGTCACATTAGAAGTTTTACTGCGTTATAATTATTTTTCCTTCCAGAGAAAAAGTCAAAAGAGTGCGTTCGGCAAAGCACACATCGAGACTACGCCTTCTGGTGAGCAGTTATGCCGCAGTTAAGTATGTGTGTGTACCAAAGTACTGCTCCCATGAAATTAATACTATGTCACATATAAATTTCTCAAAAATTATTCTCAAACAGAATTTAACTTGCAATAAAGGTAGTTTCACAAAAAGTTACAGTTGGGTAACTTATTTGAAGAAATATTGCAACAAAATTTTGCAGTTATATTAATTTCAATAGTCAGTTAAATTTTATAATTCTTTTCTTACGATTTTATTCATAAATAAAATTCTAAAAGTAGCAGCCACTATTTCGACAATGAAGAAAATTCGTAATAAAATTGGCAGATTCTACAATGCATTTTATAGAAATTCGTTCGTAATATTTTTCTTTGTAAATATATATATAGTTTTTAGCCTAAAATTTAACTTAAGGAGAAAAGGAAATAAACACAGAATGTATAAAATCACCTAAGCAAAACTATACAAATTTTTGCCAAATAATAATAATTTAGAGATTATATAAGTTATTCTTAATCAAATTACTAATTAAATAATAATCAATTTAGAAATCTTTAAATTCAAACAATTTTCGTTTTGTGAAGAGCTCTTAAAAGAAATAAGCATTCTTTATAAGTTATTGGATTTTAAAAAGCTCAAATACTTATAAAATAATCAAAGAATAAAAGGTTAAGTTCAATAAATAATCTTTTATCTCTCTCTCTCTCTCTCTTTACATGAAGAATTAAAAATATTACAAAGTATTTTTATAAAATCAAAAATTTTAGAAAAAAATTCTGCAAAATATTTTAAAAAATTTTCAAAATCTAAAATCTTAATCACTTTTAACCTTAATCTTATAATCTTTTCTTAATCTTAAAGAGAATCCTAAAATTATTTTAAAACTTGTAAGAAATACACACGTAATCATATAGCAGATTTCTTTCTTAAATTTTTATTAAAAAAATTAGTTTAATTTTGAAAACTAGAACGCACACATTGGAATGCAGGAAAATAAAATTAAAAATTAATTCGTTATATTAAATATGCACATTTTAAGATATTCTAATTGAGTTTTAAAAAAAGGACAATTTCTTTTTATTTAATAACGTGCTATTTCTTGTAGTTGTTTTTTAAACCACGAAAATTTTAAAGGGAATTATTAGCAAAAAATATATTTACACACAATATTTATTGCTTTTGTTTTATACGTCGTTGCTGACCATTGAATTGTAAATTGTACGCATTTTCTGTAAAGTTAAAATATTTGCTGCATTTTCACGGTGATTTCTTCTCCAAACAATCCCCAACAAAATGATCGCCAAGGAAAATATAAATATTTTAGGATTTTCTTTTCATCTTTATACCTTTTTTTTCTAATTATTTAGTTTTTTCTTCTTAAATTTCTCCCTTCCGAAATGTTTTTATCATGAAAAATTAATTGCATCATAACAATTTTTTTAAAAAAATCTGTCAAATTTTATGCCTTTTAAGGAATTGAAAATTATTTATATAGATGCTTATAAATTTCTTTTCCTAAATATCCACAAGCAAAAATAGCTTACTTTTTTATACTTACATCAAAATACTTTTGTTTTCTAATACATCGATCAGTAATTAACTCGAAAATGAATTCTTGAATATTTTTTAATTACTATAAATCAAAATTATACAAAAATGTTCAAAGATAATTCTGAATCGTAAAAAATCTATCTTTTGTGTGCGAATTTAAAGAATTTTTTTTATTTGATAAATAAAATGAATCTCACATGAGATGTATAGAAAAAAATGTTGACTTATATGATTTTCCTCATATAGAAATAAAGATAAGAATTCATTTATCAAGAATTTTAATTTTATCGTTTTTGGTTTCAATTTTTGAATCAACAAAAATACAATCAAGAAAATAAAATATAAAAACTATCTAAACAATTTTTAAATTACAATTAAATTTATAATTTATACGTCTAATTCGAGCCAAATCGAATATGTAATAAAATACTATCGTGAAAAAGAAAGCCATTGACATTTTCTCTTCTAAAAAAAACCATGTCATTTTTTTTTCGATGTTCAAGGCATATTCAAATAAATAAGCCAATTTTTTTAATAAAAACGTCACATAAAACCTTCTATTTGCAGTCCCCCTTTTTTTTCTTTTCTTTTCTTTTCTTTTTTTTTTTTTTTTGCTTTTCAAGATATCATATTCAACAAGCAAAAGTCTAAGCGTAATTTGGTATCGAGCTTAAAATTAAGGTGCACAAGAAATAATTTATTTGAATAATTTTAGAACTTAATCTTAACAATTTTAAATTGCATAAAAATTGCTTAGTAACACACTTCAACGTTTATAAATGAATAATGTTTGCGTCAATTCAACCATTAACTCAATTACTTTAAAAGTGTTCTTTATGTTAATTCACATTTTCCTTTTTAGACCTTGTCAACTTAAAATCAAACTTATATAGTTCATATTAATCCTAAAGCCGTGATTCTCAACCAGTTTCACTTCAATTTATGCGCCGCCAAATTCTTAAAGTGTGCCGCCATTTTTTTTTAAAATTCCTAATTATACACTGTGATCACTGGTGTAGCTAGTCCTGAGCGGGCACTGTAGCAGAATTCTTTGGTGACCTTTTTTGGGGCACGTCGACATTTTACCATCTTTCGCTTACTTATATTGAGGTCCCTGTAGCTTGGGGGCCCCCCACACACACATATCATTGATATGACGGTAGCTGCGCTCCTTTCTATGACCTAACATTATTTTCCAAAAATAGATATTAGAAAAATTTGATTAGGTTTGTAATCCATTTGTGATAACGGATACATCTCTATATGAATTAACTTTGAATAAAGAGGAAGAACTAATTTCGCGCTCTGTAATAATCGAGATTCAAAATACTCGGAAGAGTTCATTAATTCATCTAGGATTAAAATTAGAGGCAATTATCCCATAATAGTTAAAAAAGCTTTAAAAATATTCTTACAATTTTCCTTATCTTATTTGTGTGGATTTGGATTTTCAGCATTAATAAATATGAAAATGAAAGAAAAAAAAAGATCGAGACTTGTAAATATAGATCACGAAATGAGAGTGACATCGTCATTTTTACGATCAAATATAAACGAAAATATCAGAAATCATCAAGCTCAAATTTCGCTTTAAATGTACTTTTATAATTAATTTGTAATTATCTACTCAATAAATATTTTGTTGTCTTTTTCGTACATGTATAATTTTATTAAACATTAAAAACTATTCTCATTAACTATTTTATATAGTGTATTATAGATAAGTAAAAAATTCTTTTAAACTTGTTTTATAGTTAGTGTGCAACCAAATTTCGAAATTGTTAAAAGTGTAACGCCACAGAAAAAAGGTTCCAGAAAGAGTCACTGCCCTAAAGGTTGAAATACTTGATTTACACTAAGCTGGCCTGAGACCGAAATTAAATGTTTAATGATTTAGAGTTAAAATTTCAATTGAATACTGAACATTATTTTTCTAATCTTGGTAACATATATGCCAAACAATTTTAAAAAAGAATCTCAAATATATGTTATTTTTGCACCATGTATTTTATATATGACTAATATTTATAAATAAATCTCAAGTGTTCTGGTTGCTAAAAAAATTAATTAAATCCAATTAAGATATTGCTATTTTCAATTATGCGCATCATAGCAATTCTTCTACTCAAAGCTAGATTTTACGACACGAGGTTTAGCTTCATCAGAGCCGGTCTGAGAGGATGGCAAAATATGAAAGTGCTCAAGGTCTCGCGTTTCCGAAAAGGCCCCACACCTTAGACTCTGATTTTTCATCTTCTTTTTCTTGGATTTTAAATATAAATGTATATTTTTGAATGTTATCATACAATTACCGCAAATTTTACATTAATAAATGTAAGTGAAGATTGGGTGTCTTGATTCGATCAGTGACCTCGCAGATGATTTTTCAAAATTCTAATAGGTGTACTGTAAATTTCATTAAAAACCTTAAAAAAAAATTTGAAACGTATCGGGAATAATGAAACTGCTCAACTTTGTTATGAGCCTCAATTATCTAATTTCATACAGCAAAGAGTAATCAGGTAATTTTATCTTTCGAATTCAACTTTTACCGGTCATAATCATTAGTTCGATTAATTATTTTAAAAAAAGGTTCAAAATTTGTCGAGGACAAAAGTAATCATATCGTTATATATATAATTTGGTTGATATTCAATGGAGTATAAAAGAAAAATTTTTTATTCTAATAGCTATTTCTGTAATTTTTATTCGCCCTAAAAAGTGACAAATAAAATAATTATATATGATTTCTTGACCACATCACTAAATATATTGTATAAAATAATATGTTATAATTAAATAATGCATGTAATATGATAATACTTGTTTAGTGTTGTTTATAATTATATTGTCTGTAAGAAAATGAAGCAAGAAGTGGATATTTATTTGAGTTAGTCGCTTTACAAATTGTGCTGTATAAGTAATTGATGAAACTGCATTTGTGTTGTTAAATTTATCAATAATTTCCTATGTGTAATTTAAATGCTAATTTTATTTAAGTAATTTAAATACTTATCACTATCACATAATCCTTACTAAACAAATTTGCGCAATGCAGTAAATAGCAAAATGCACTAAATTATTATTTTTTTAATACAAAATTATTTTCAATGCCCAACCAGAGTTAATTTTGCTTTGGGTCTTACTTTATTTTGGGCAGCCCCTGAACTTGGTGAATACATTTTGGTAAAGTTATTCGACAGACGTTCCTTTTCCATATTTATAACCTCTAATTTTGAGAACCAGATATACTATTTTAACACACCTCTACCATATTCTAAAGAATGTGAAATTTGACCCTTAAAAACTAAAAATAAACATAAATAAGCAGATAAGTTTAAGATAGATATTTTTTCAGTTTACAAAATTAATAAATATACCTATATCTTGATAAATATTTAATAAGATGAATATTAAGTTCATACGCTGAAAATCTATTATACTAGCCAAAGTAATTCATGTTCCTTGTAATATTTTTTGATGATAATTTTCCGGATACATCAACGGGTGATGTATCTTATCTTATATTCCTTATTCAAATTTTTCATAACAAATCAAATATTTTATTTCTAAGCACAATACCAGTGACGTAACGTACATCCCCGCATTGTGGGGGCAGGGGTTCCAAGGGGTCAAAAGTCTGGCTGAGGCCAAGTACGCATTTGGGCTTGGTGCCGAAAAACCTGACTGCCGGGGGCTAATATTCTTTGTTACGCCACTGCACAATATGCTTAGTATTTTTGACAATTCTTGTAACCCTAGTTATTTTAATGGTGATAATTACATGAATTAAAATAAATTGAGCATAATTCTAATAATTTGAGCTTGGAATTTCCCACAGGGTAATATTTATCACAATTTTTTAAAGAAAATATTATAATTGTTCTTATTCAAAAACCCTTTAAAGGTTGTTTTTTTGTTACTTAAAAACGTGATTGGTAAACATTTTTGGTAGAAGATTTTAATTAAGAGTCGATTTGGACAATTCCCGTTAAAATATTAATTTTATATAAATCCCTCATGAGAAATTTCAAAAGAAACAAAACAGAATATTTTAATATCACGTATAGTGACCAAGAACATTTTTTTAAGTTTATAAGACACTTTAGGTCGAATCATGCTGGGATGCTGATGGATGGGGGAAAAAATCCAGTGTAACAAAAAAATATTCTTGTTTTCAGAGAATAAATTTTTGTTAATGCATGATTCTCTTTCTATTTCTCAATTAGAAAGAAAATGTTTTTCGGTTTTATATTCTGATACAGCAATAGGAAATATTAATCAAAATTAATTTGAATTTATCTGCCTTCTAACATTTAACCTTTAATGTAACGCATACAATGAATTGAAACATACGTTATTTGTTTTATCTCTGTGAACTCCTTTCGCGAAACTTATCTATTTTAGCCAGATAACACGAATTTCTTTTCTAAGCATTCAGTGACACTGTACGCATGCTAAATTTTATTCATTTCTTTAGGATACTTACCAACACTTTCAATATATGTTATCTGCATAATATTTTATCTGCACAATATGCTATCTGCAATAATATTTATATTAATAATCTGCATAATATTTTTTAAATTTATTATCCACGTAAGAACAGTCTGAATGTGAACAATGAATATAAAATTGACAAATGTATGTATCAATTAATCCAAACAATTAAAAGGGTTATCTTACAGAAATTTTTTTTAAATTGTTTGAATAAATACATTGTAAAAAATATTCACATAAAATAAGATAAGATGATAAGAAGAAAGATAGGATGGGGAAAACTTTTATTAAGAAATTCAAGCTTTACAAATTTTGTATAACAATGTTATTGATTTTAAATTTGAAATAAATTTCAATTTGATTTCAAAATTTATTCTGAAATTTCCAGAGCGCTTCATTAAAAAATCATATTGTTATGCTACATAAATTATAAAACGTTTCAGTTTCATGTATAAATTGTCATTATTATAAATCTGAATTCACAAAGTGCCCAATATCAAGGATTGGAAGCTACAGTTAAAAGAGACAGAAAGTAAAATTTTATTCAATTCCTACTGTTAGTTCACATTCTCCATTTATTTTATTCAAATTTCAATCATTAATAAAATACATTTTAAAGCGTTCAATTGAGCTGAAATTTTATAGACACGACTATTTTGGTTGACAATATGGTAAATTAATTACAATTAATAAAATTAATTGAATGAAACTAATTATTCGAAGAATTACACATGCTGCCCCGTTGGCATCATTTTTGGCAACTTAGCCACCATTTTGTCAACTTGTGTCAAAACTTTAAAAAAAAATTCTCTCATCTATTAATACACTCATTGGAGCTGAAATCTTTTATACATGATTGTTTGAGGTGACAATATTATAATTAAATAAAATCAATTTACTGAAGCTAATTATTTAAAGAATTACAGATACAGAGTTACTTTGGCTTCATTTTTAGCGACTTGGGGAATTTTTTTTTCTCATTTTTTAAAACATTCAGTTGAACTGAAATTTTATTTACGCAGTTGTTTTGGATGACAATACAAAACTTTAATGATTTTTAATAAAAGGTAATTGCCACTTAATATTGTGATTCTGTCATATGTATATACATATTTATATTAATTGCAACTATTTAATAAAAAAAGTAGCGAAACAAAAAATTTTCTTTGTTAACCACAATAGGAATTGACTTAATTTTTTTTATATTACTTGTTTTTAATTTAAAATCAGCTGTTTTTTGACGCAAGCATTGTTGGAAAAACAAGGACACTTCGGCACAAGTCTTTTCCCAACAGCTAATTTATAACATGGCTTCTTAAAAAAGGAACGAGACGAAGTCAGGTGGAAAACAAGCTATTGAATATTACAAGCCTTTTCTAAACCTCTTATAGATACCAAAGCCTTTTGTGTTATCGAAGAAAAAAAATGGTATTGAGAAAGGATCCTATCGTCAGCTTGATCATCATCCGTGACGCGAAAGAGTGAGTGACGTCACCAAGCCAGGTCCATCTACGATCTTTTTTGGGATATGTTGCCCACTGTAACCTGATACCATGTTAAGCCTATCATTGCTAACCACTCTTTTCTTCCTTTGCGATAAGCTCCTCAGCCAGGGAGTAAATCCTTAAAACGGGTCATTGGCATGTTTCGAGGGAGGATGGTAGTGGGGTTCATGCCCCTTAGAGAAAAAAGGGCGGTTTTTTAAAATCATTTTTAACTGGCTTACATTGTCTAATAATACAGTAAATGATAACAAACATATTAATATCGAAAGAACAATTTATACTTTTAACCCCATGTAATAACGTTCAGACCACTCTGTGATGAAAGTCATTTCTGTGTTAGTATGGATCATTTCATATGATTAATGTAATTATAAGAGAACAACTTGAGAAGTAGCCATGTTACAGTTCTGAAATTCATGTTTTTATGTTTAAGTATATTTAATTAGTTTTAGATAATTTTAAACAAAAAATAGTTCATCGTTAAATTTTAATTTTTAACTTGATCAATTGTATCACTACATAAAGTTGTGGACATCTAAAAATTTTATTTGGAACTTAAGCCTAAAATTCCTTTCCTTATAGAACCTTAGATAATTTATCAAAAATACTTTTACAATAACAACGTATATAATCAGATAATATAATTCAAAATTACATCGATAAAATTCTTAATTTTTAAAATAAAAAATAGTGCAATTGAGAAAGTAAGCACAATAATAAGAGCAGGCAAAATTCTAAAATGATCACATTTAATAATTGCGTATAGTTTAGGCATATTATTTTAAAGTACAATTACCAGGGGCGTAGCTACCGCCGAATCAGCCGTATCAATGATAGGGGGCCCCAACATGTGTAACAGGGCTTTCTTTTCTAAAAAAAAGGACCCCGAAGGAGTTTTGATACGGGTACCACTTAGAACCAGCTACGGCAGTGTGTGTGTGTGTGACAATTACTTTCATAAAACACATACGTTTTAAAAAAATTCTTTATAAATTTCAATGAAAGGACATATCTTCTGTACCGGTACAAAATCTCAAGAAATATATACTGATTGACCATTTTGAACCGAGATTTTGATTATTATTAGGAGATATTTAGAAGTTAGTGGGAATTTTTTCCTCTTATATTTTAACCAATGCCACACACACACAATAAACGTTAAAAGTACAATTAATATAATAAATTTCTTTCTGCTTGAAAACTTCGTCTATTCAAAACTTGACGATGATGATCAACTTAAACGGAAAACTTTTAAATTATCACGCTCAATTACATTAAAAAATGTTAATTAATTACGCCACAAAATTTCAAAGAAAATAAATATTTCCAAGATTATTTGTCTAGATTTTGTCAAATAAATAGATTACCCACAGTGGCGCACACAAGGGTGGGGGGTCCTGGGGTCCGGGCCCTCCCCCCCCCAGAGCACTTGATTTTTTTTCCGATTGATTATAATTCTATGTATATAGTACATAAAATTTAATTAATTACTTGCTATTAATGATTCATTTTATTAATTAGTGCTAATTATTTATTCAAAAACTAGTTTTTTACTGTGTTTTGTTCCCGGAAATCGACCAAATCAAAAGGAGCATGGTACAAGAATGGTGAACTTTCGACCCCCTTGAAAAATTCCTGTATGCGCCACTGATTACACATAATATTTCTTATTCCAGATCTGAAAAAAAAAAACGTTTTTATGAAATGTGGCTTCAAAGTTGAAATTATTTATGTATAAAACATGTTTGAAAGATATTAATAAAGGAACTCTTCAAGAGCCTCAAAAAATTACTGTGAACCTTACTATTCTTTCTTTCTTTGTTTCTTGTGTACCTTGTCGTATTCTTTAAGATTGTTAAAAAAATGTAACATATATTTACTGATATCGATTATCAAAAACTTGTACTTTAACATGTTTGTTATATTTCTTTCTTCTTAGTATATGATACATTAAAAATTTCTTTTAGGCTCTTCAATTTCATTTTGTTCTCCACGGTACTTAACGTATTTCGGTTAAAATAAAGTTTTTAAATCAGATTTTTTTTAAAGCAAAAATTAAACTAATTTAAATTCTTTATAGAAACCAATGTAAATTTTTCCCCATTCCGTTTTTTTTTCTTTAAAAAATTCAAACAAAATTAGTGACAGTAATTTAAAAACGATTTTTGAACAATAATTTTTCACAATGATGTAATGTCTCTACAAAGATATAACTAATAATTAAGGTTTCTTATATTTTTAATAATTAATACTTAAAAATATCTTTTTATTTTAAATAATCTGACACTTAAATAAAAACTTATAATAGTGAAGCAAATTAATAGTAAAAATGAACAAAAAAATAAAATTATCTTACCGGACATCGACATTGTCGAATTTCGGATAAAAATCTTTTCCAACACAAAAACAACAAAAAACACACAAACCCGATGAATAAAACGCAAATAATAAGCACCTAAAAACAAAAATACGAACTAAAGAATAAAAACCCTCACAAAAAAAACCCAACGCGTACTTGGTTCTTTAAACCCGAAATGTGGCTTGCACTGCACAGCATTGGGCCTCTACAGTAAAGGAAACCATAAGGCGCTCTTGGTTTCCACGCGCTGTTCACCTCCCCGTGGCCATCATTTGGAGGAGTCCTCTCCCATTTCCCACTGTGAGGGGTGCTTCGAAGTTTGGGGAGGAGCGGCGCAGGGTAGCTGTCATATTATCGACCCGTTATTCCGAAGGAGCCGGTTCGTAAGCTAGGAATGGGCAAGTAAATGTTGGATAGCTGCGCATTCTTCATAAAAAAAAATGGCTCCTGATGGCTGAAGTCGAAACAAATGTCTCCTATTTCTCAATTTGATTAAACTTTTCGAAAAATTTAGCATTTTTAAACCTTATGTATTTTTGTAGGTTTTTTATATTCTTAAATTCCCATTTCTGCTTTTTAATTTGACTGACAATTGGAATTTCAGGAATATTTTTCCCGAACAGAATGAGCTTAAAAAGTATGAATTTCTTGAGTCCAGGGAGTGTTTGAAATCTTCTTGGACTAGTGTTTTCTATGCGCATGCGCAGTTATTCAATTTTTACTGTCTAGTAGGTCAATTCCCAGCGTTTTACTGCATGTAGTGAACGCCGGCCGGCTGTGTGGGAAATTTTTTGACGCTATTGCAATAAAGGGCAGGATTGGATTTTGCGTGTGTTTGGGGGAATAGGGAGGGGGATTTTGAAAAGAAAGGATATGTTTGATCCAGTTCAGTGTGGTGATTCAAACGAGAACTGTTATAACAACTCAAAAAAATTAGTGATAGAGGGGAGGGGGAATATAAGTTGGCGTATAATCCAGATGTTTAGTTGTCAGTGATTTTTTCCTTTTCTGCGTTTGGAGGGAGGGGGATCACTGAAAAGTACCAAATTATTAGAATCTGTAAGTATAATGTGTGTGCGCCATTTTACTGTTGCCTATTTCTATACGCCAGAGCTTTAATTTTTATTTCAATATTTACGGAATGTGTGGAAAAGTATTATTTCATTATTTTACGTCAAAACATATGATGAAATTAATTTGGATGTACTTTATTTGCAGTTTTAAAAATTAAAATAATTTTTTGTGTATATTACAAAAGGTAGTACAGAGCTTCAAAAAAATAATATGACCTAAATAAATTTGAAATACGTTCATAAATATGCATAAATTTCAGGAAATTAAGGTTTTAAGGTCTTGAGCCTCTACCTAAAATTAAATCAATTGATTTTTATGGATTGTTAACTATTTCTGATGAAAGCGATATTTGGGAGAAGCATATATTTACAAATGGCCTTGCATTTATATATATTTTCAAATCTATTATCATTCAATTTTTTTTTTTTTTTTTTTTTTTTTTTTTTTTTTTTGCGCCGCGTGATACGATCTGTTATTCAACCTTATAACTCATTTACTTTTGTGGGTGGTTGATTCGGTATTTTTGCTTAGTTAAAACTTCATTACCCACAATGAGAAAAAAGTGCAACACGAAAGAACTTTTAGAGTTAGATCTCAAACGTGTGTGTATTAATTATCACGAAATTTTCCTGGGTATTTTTTAATTCAACCAATATGTTATGAAAATAAGAATTTTGATCAAGTTAAAAGATATATAAAAACAGTAAATGGAAAGAAAAAAAATAAAATTCCTTAAATAAAGTAGAACTGAATTATACAGTTTGGTAAACTTCTTCAATGAATAAATATAATATAATACTTGTATATGCTTTTTGTAATATTGTGAAATTTTGAGAGAGTCCTGAACACATCTAAACCATATGTGAGAGACTAAGCTATTCCAACCCCCAATATATTGTGGGAATACTTTTCCCTATACATTTTAAAAATTATCATGAAACATGGCTAACCACTAGACTGATTGATTGGTTGTTTGTAAACTTCGTTTTCCGAAGCAAAATAAGAACTATTGGCGACGAATCTTGCAATTTTGAATCATGGTTAAGTGACGAGGATGACGCCCGAGTTGGAATCTCTCTACAAAATTTCACACCTCCCTAATGTAAGAACTTTGAGGCTCTTTGATTCAACATGAATCAACCCCTCAACATGGCGGGTTTTTTGAGGGACTTAACTGAAGACTTCACTGAAACACACACACACACACACAACACTGGTCATGAATTCGTGATTAGAATTATCCCTCGAGTCATTTCCATTCGGGATAAGGATTTCCCATTGATCATCGAGAAAATTTGCTTTGATGAACAGAAAGCATTTTAAATTTTCTCTCTGTTTCTTCACACTCTGAAGTGCAAACTTCGGGTTTATATCCTTATTACATTTATTGTATGCAGAGTATTTCACACACACACTCACAATTTACAATAAATTTTATTTTTTTAATATCTTTCTTGCTACTCTTCTTTTCAATAAATTTGAAATAATCTGGAAAGGACATCATTTTTCGGTACGTGTTCTAATTATTCACAAAATATGACTGATTATTGCTATTGTTATTCAATATTAACTTACTTGATTTTCCAAAATAGGAAAATTAAATAACGAGGCAGAAATATATTATGTAAGGAAATTAAAAATCTTTAAAAAAATTTGTAATGTTTCTTATTTTATCTTCATATAAATATTTTTCGTCTTTAAAATTTTTTAAAATGTTACAATTAATTATAAAAGTACAACTATTGAATTTATGATCACGTTTATATACTGATCCTTTTTAAATATTTTTAAAAAATAAATTTATACGATATTTTTTTTAATTATAGCTTTATGCAAATAATTTTAATCCACAAATTTTCTAGGTTTTCTTTCTTTTTCTTATTGTGGCTCAAATAATCACTAAAGAAATATTTTTATAAATTTCAATGTTGAAATACATGATTTCCTTTAAGCAATTTAAATCAAAAACAAGTGAATGTGTAAAATCTCTTTCAAAACATTACAAATGTTCCCTTTAAATTATTTTAAAATTAGATATAACATACCTCACAAAAAAATTTTAAAAATTTTTTTCCTAAATTTTTTTTTTATAAATTTGTGAAAAATTCTACAAACATTGTATTATCGAAAAATATTTTTTGTGTCAAAAAATTCCATTGGTATATCTTTCTTTCACAATAAAACCAAAACGGTTTTTTAAAAAAAAGAAGAACAAAAGAGAACAAAAGAGATATGATCAACTTCTGAACACTAATTATTTCAGCTGAATTCAGTGTTTGACCACTGAGAACTTGGAGACCTGGACAAAGGCTTATGCTCCAACTGAACTTAGAGCAATTAATTTAGAAAGTTTTAGAATGTGTGCGATGATATCAAAAATTCTTTAATCCTTTGAATGAGTTCTTTTGACTAGCATAAACAATGGTCTATTCACCTAGTTGTGAAATAAATGTTTTCAAAATTTCTCTTTTTGAATTTAGTACTTATAAGAGCCTAAGTCGCAGTCACAGTTAGAGAAAAATGTCAGCCTTTAACTTTGAAAAAATTCGAGCTTGATAAATTAAAATCAGGATTAGTCAATTAGAATAACAAAACAAATAAATAGAAGGTAACAATTAATTAAATGTACAAGATCATTACACATACAATAATACAAAACCTAGAATAAAATAAATACATAATCTTAGAAGTGAATAATTTTGTGATGAGTGTAGTTCCATCAAAACATCAAAATCTTTTACCGGCAAAGACAGCTTCATTTTTTAAATTTTGAAAATAATTTTCCTCCTTCCTCATTATTTTCACTTGATACGGAAAAAATTGATCGACTTTCGAACAGCGAGAAATATGTTCTTCACTTTACTAAAAGGCATTGAACTTCCTACTCCGAACGGGATGCGAAAGTCGAATAAGTTTTTTTTGTGTGTAAACAGGAAACAAATTTGCACAGAATGGCCCCGAGTTTATGTGACGTATCTTAGCCTGATCACATGTTTAATTCAATTCCTTTCGTTATCAATCTTTTAACACGTGTTTTAAGAACGTTTTATTTTTAACTGTCTCAGAAAAGTTTGTTTTTCCTTTCTATTTCCGTTTTGGAAGAAGTTATGTAAATTTCAAATATAATTTTCAGGGAACTATTTTTCACAGTATAATTTTAAAAATCCTCTTGTGAACTGCAGTTACCATACTAAAAATATTTTACATCTTTAAAGAGTATAAATTTGAACATTTTGTTATGTTTGTGACTGAAGACAGAAGTAACCATTTCAAGTATTTCAAATTTGGAATAAATTGATTTTTCGCAGAAATTATCGTCAAGAGCTATAAATATCCTCAAAAATTATAAAATATTTTAAGCGAAGCAAAATATTCCTGACAAGGTTCTCTATTCTAACGGCGCTGAAGGACAAAATATGGGATCTCTCTTATCAGTTTTATAATTGTAAAGATTTAATTAATGGCAAACTTGCTTTTCAGAGAAGAAAAAAATGGCACAAAATTCTCTTCATAAAATTAGAAAACTCAAGGGGAAAAAACTAAAGAGAGTTTTCTTAGACTGAATTTTTGTATAAGATACACATCTATAAATAATTATATGCATTTAAATTATATTCATAAACTCTCCTTAGTTATTATTTTTTTAAAAAAATTATGGCATTTTAACAACATTTTAAGTTTTAATAATTTAAAAAAAAACAGTTTTTTGCATACTATTAATATTAATTATATTAATAAAGGATAATACTAATTTTAACTCACATATGCACATACACACATAAATGAACGCATATGGAAGGGGGTTAAATTCAGACTGGAAAATGATCACCCTTTGAAGGAATTTGAACTAGTAATAAAAGAAAATTACTATCTGGCGCTGGTAAAAAATAACCCCTTTTACAATTATATAATAAATTTTATTCCATTCAAAAATAATAAAAATTAAATTGTTTCTTGATAATTATTAAAATATAGTATAAGTTTATTTTATTAACGTTTCTTACGAATTATCTTCATATACAGGTGGACTATTTCTCGGAATTTCTAGAGTGTGTTAAGCTCTTTAAATTAACATCAGTAAATCCCCCCCCCATAACACAGTTGATACGTTTCGTGCTTTCTAAACGAGTTCTTTATATAAATACTTATTTTTAAACACAGCTTAATTGATAATATGTATGTGTTAGAGATATGTTTGTACTTCCTCTAGAACAAGTCGGATTTCTCATTTCGCAAAGATTTATTTTCCTAAAAATTTTCCCTCAAATTTAGTTGAATATTATATATATAATATATAAATTAGGGGGTTTCAATCTTTCTCTCTCACGCTCGAGGGCCATATCAAAAAATGTACAATGACCTCCAGGCCTCACGACTGTCAAAAAAAAATAATGTAGTTTGGAAATTTAAGTTAAGAAAGAGAAATTTGTTTTACAAGACTATGACTGATTCTAAGAGAAGAGATGGTGTTACAGATTTGTATACATGTATAGGTTTCAAAAACATTAAACTGAAGTTGCATGTCACGCGTTAATACTTTGCATGTTAAAGATAAAAGTCCACCGTTAATCCTGAAGCTTCTGAGATTTTGTGCATAGTCAGATTTTTAATATTTAAAATTATTTAAGATACAAAATGAAATTTTTCAAAAATTCATCATTTTAAGAAAATGTTATTTCAAATGGATATCAATCATACCTATAAAATGTTTTAAATATAAAGAATAACAGGAAAAATGGTGTTTTTTTATGACAAAAAGAAGGCAATATTTCCTGAAAATTGCATCAGATTTTAAATGAAGAGCCACTAAAGTGTCTTCAGCGGGCCATTCTTCGCCAGCGGGCCACGGGTTGAAGACCCCTATTATAAATCATACGATATAATTTTTTTTCAGACACATTTTATGTGCCTCAGAGCAAGTATAAGAAACCGATACAATCTCCGTGGAGTTTAATCGAAATTTGTGAGAAGCTCAATCACGTTTAGTGTTACCAGCCAAAAATTATATTAATTATTGAAGCAAAAACTTAAAATAAAATCGCTACGTCTGTCTTATTTTTTTACCGTGTTATACGAGCCTCATTTCGCGTATTACACGAGCACGATATCAATTTTCCCGCCATATTATACGAATTCTTCTTACATGAGCCTGTGTTAAAAAAAAGGGGAGGGGGTGTCTACTTAATTCTTATTTTGAAGATTTGCTTCCCAATCAACAGAAGTTGACTCATTTTTGAGTTACCGAGAAGTATAGAAAACTCGAGCTAAAGAAATCTCATGTCATTTTAATGACCATTACGCTAAAGGGTTCGAATTCGGCAAAAGAATTTTGTTTCAGCTGAGAAAATGTATCTTCAAAGGTGAAAAAAGTTTTTTTTTTTTCAAATTATAAAATGTATACTTAATGTTTGTCTATGGTATTTATACTTTGATGTTCTTTCTCATAGTTTCAAATTAAAACGTCAACATATTCCGTTTTTGTTCATGCAGATTCAAATTAAAACATCATTTTTAGGGGTGTTTCTTCCAAACTTAGGTAAAAGACTTTTTGAAGGAGAAATGGAGTAAAGTTTTCCTTTTTCCTTTCATTTTTTTTATTAGTCTGTTTTTTCTTTTTCCTGAAGTAAGAATAAAAATGTTAAGAAGTTTTCTGATTTAATACCTTACAATCAGTAATGCTTTATTCCATCAAAAAGCCTGTTACAATCAGTAAAAATAATTTAAAAATATTTTTGGTAATTTTAGATGGAAACTTAACTTTTCTTGTTTGAGTAATTTTCAAATAGAGTTTTTAGTTTCAATTTTCTGGGGACTTTGTGCTTTCATCTTTTCAATAAGAAAAAACCATTCTTATTTTAATAAAGAATAATTAATTTTCTTTCTGATTTCACATTGAACAGTTTTACATAAAGAAAAGTCAAGCCATTAGGATATGAACACGAATTTTGGGAATTGATGGAAAAATTATTAAATATGAGAACTCCATTCTTTCACACACACACACACACACACACATATATATATATATATATATATATATATATATATATATATATATATATATATATATATATATATATATATATATATTATAAAACATTTTTAAAGGATTTAATTTTTACATATCCCTATTTTTTCCCCTATAATTTCTTATAGTATTTCGAAGTAATTACTCATTAGCTTCTGTCTATTGAAGGGGTTCCCCCTTTTTAATTTTGTTAAAACCAATAGAAATTGCTTTGTTTTAAAATCTAGAAATTCCTCATTTTGAGTTCACAACTTATTTTACTATATCATTATTATTTTTCGTTCAAAATATACAAAATATTTACTTTTTAATGTTTTTCTATATAATTAAGTTAAAACATTAATATTTTAATAAGCTGGGAGACAGACATCAATTTTTTTTAAATAAATGTTCTTTTGACACTCTTTTCCTAACACACATTAAATTTTCAACAAAAGTTTTCTAAACTTTTTGTAAAAAAAAACAATTTTAAAGTTTTGTGCATTCCTTCGAAATTTTTTCAATTTTTTTGTAAAAATCCAAGAGACTAAACAGTAAATTATCTTTTCCTGTTTTAAAAACTCATTACTTCGTATTTAAAAATTAAATGAATGCATTATTTACTAAGTGTGTAGTATATAAAGTAGTCTTTAATTGTTTAATTAAAGCGTAATAATAATTTAAGCCAAGAGTCGATGCGTAATGATTATAAAAATGAAAAATAGAAAATGGTACATCAACTGTATTAGGAATCAAGCATCATTATATTTGCATGAATAAAACTAATGAAAAATTTTAAGTTTTTAACGAATAAGCCAATTTTTTTTTTCGTCCAGAGGATAGAAATGAGGATTTATAATTATGCATTTACAGTATTCAGTTAGTTATATACAAATTCTTTAAAAAAATTTTATAGATTAAAAAAATATTTTTTGTTATAGAATGATTATTAAAGAAACAATGTGTGAATTTTTTTTATTATAGTATATATTTTTTTATATACCTTTCATTTTATTCCATTTAATATTAGTACATTTTTACACTTTCATTAGTATATATTTTTAAACATTTTTTTCTTAATTATTTTTAAAGTAGGCACTATTTTTTTTAAATAAGCAAGACTTATATAAAAAAAAATATGTTACATTATTTTAAATAAAATTTAATTTTTAAAACATTATAAGAAGATCCCATTCTATAAAACAAAAATAAAATAATCATCAAACATAAAAATATGTTTCTTAAATATTTAAAAAAATAAAATCAAAAGAAATTTTTAAAATGACATCTTTGATAATAAATAAATTTTTCAAAAAAATTTAAGATATCTTATAATATTTTTAATCTAAGCTTTTGAATAAAGAACTACTGGGAAGGAAATCATAAGCGCTTATAATAACTTTTATAGAAAAACTCATAAAATAAATTAAGCTTTTGTAGTTTTATTTAAATTGATATTTTTCATATTGTTCACTTTTATAACATGAGACAGATAAATATATATATAGTATTACATAACACTTATCATGGTGATTTGTATTTTTACTATGGATTTATTGGTTTTAAATTGATTATTATGTTATAACCACTATTTCATTTTTTTAAAAAAAAACGGTTATATTTTTCTTTTTCCGAACTATTTCAATTTTTGAGAATTTCATAGAAATTTCGAAGATTGCCCTCCCGCCAGTGCCGCTTTAAGTTCACTTCGAGCCCTGGGAGCAGAAGGTCTACAAGCCCCCTTGGCACTGGCGAAACGAAATTTATAACCGGAAAATCTGGTTAAGTCCAGCTTATCCGGGCCCCTGTGCGTCTGCCCCAAGCGCCAAATGGATAAAACAGCACTGGTTCCCTCCTTTCACCCCCTTAATTCAATACGAAATTACAAAATTCTGATGAATTTAATAAGATTATCAAATAAGAGATTTAATTTTAAATGAAATACTGTAAACTGAGCATTTTTGAGATTGATAAATGGATTACAAATTAAATATCTAATATGTGTAACTGTTATATATATAATTTGTCATTTCTAGCTTCACATTTAAACCCGTGATATTTTTTCTTTTTTGAACAGAATAGTAATATCTGTGTAAAATTGAAAAAGATGTTGGTCAGTATCTTATTTTGTCAAAGATTGAAAGCATTAAAAATCCACCTGAATTTAGTCTCAATAACCTAAAGTTCATTTTCAATTTGAAAAAAAACAACATATATTTATGATAATTACGTAGAATTTTGTCTGTTTTTTTTTTTTTTGAATCATTGTTAAAATTCATAAGAATTATTAAAAAATTTTCACATCAAAGTTTTAAATAAAATCGTGTATTATGTATTATAATTATTAAATCTTTCAACCTGAAATGGAACAATAAAAATGACTAAAAAAACAGTTATGAACATCTCGGCAATCATGCGTAATGATGATTTACTCTAGTGATTATGAATCAAACAAAAAACGAGTTTGACGAGTTTGATAGCTTTCGCCCTGAAAAGAAAAATATATTTGAAAACTTTTCAGAGCTGCTGTATATAAAAAAGGAGTATTAAAAGCATGTAATAAGTGAATATGTACTTGAGTTATAAGTAAGAATTTTATAAATATTTCGCTATCGAGTTTTTGTTTGTTTGCTTGTTTTGTTTTAAAATACGTATCAAATACAATATTGTATTGTTGCAAGTGAAAGTTTCTGTTTTTTTTTAATGAATTTAAGCCATAGGTTCTCAACGTGGGCGTTTGAGGCTTTCAGAGGGGAAGTAAAAGACCCAGAGAAAATAAGGGGGCGTTGAGATGGCACGCAGGGGCTTCGACAAATCAACCAAATATAGTATAAAAAAATAATAAAGAACAAAACACGCTGATTATGAACGAACAAAAGTAAATTTTGATGCTGGTTGATGCTTATGTTGAATGTTTGTATTTAAATCATTTCTATCACGTGTGCGAAAATTCACATATATTTCGGTAGTTCAGAAAGTGGATGAAAAACTTACATTACATTCAGACTTACATTAAATTGAATACTATAGTAAAATTTAATTTGTGTATTGTACGTGTTGTCTATGTCTGTGAGCAGTTGGAAAAATGTTTCGCCCACTGCATTTCATTACCTATATTATCCAAGGATTATAATGAAATACGTTAACCAGGAATTAAAATGTGATTCTTCAAAGGCTGAACCTGTCAATTTTTTTTTATTTTGAAAGCAATAATTTATTGTGAATTACTTCATATTATCAAAACCTTCTTTCAAAAGTGTCTTTATAACATGTAAGCTAAAACTTTTATTCCACTCTTTTAAATAAAGAAATTCCATAGCGTTTCAATTCCAGTAATATCCAATCTAAAACTAAAATGTATAATATTACACGTTTAAATATATTTGTGGCAATAGCTATTTCAAATTAGCAAGTAAAAAAAAAATTGGGGGCCTTTAAATATTTTTTTTTAATTTAATTCTTGCTTTCACCATTGCGCTCTTTTTTCTCTAGAGTGGCCAGTTCAAAACAGGTTGGGAGCCTATGATTTAAGTAAAGCAATTTTTTCTTCTTCCGGTGTTCCAATACGTACTCGTACATATATACTGTATGAGATCGTACCTCATATTTTGTAACACCCTTTTATAAGCTTTACTTGTATGTAACTGAATCTTATAACTCAATTTTTACCCACTTTAAAAGGTCAGATTAATTCGAAATTTTGCTCATTCGTCCAGGACCAATGACAATACAATAATTTAATAATTTTGTTCCATGGTCCTGATCAGCATCATTAGGATTAACGGTTTCCCATTTTCAGATCCCATTTCGCACCTGGTGACTAATTTCAGATCCCATTTCCAAATTTGGTGATTAATTCCAGATTTAGCGACTAAAAGATTAAGTTACAACTTAGCTCGATTAACTATAAAAGGGTGTTTTTAGTTATTGTTTTTTAAAATATAATTTATTAAAAGTCGAAACTGTAATTGGTTAAGTCAAAATCGAATTATTTTAGGCTGATTATACTGTTGTTTTTTAATTAACCTGAGTAATACGCGTTTACAAAAATGAATTCCTGTTATGTACTGGCTTTTAATTATTTTAAATTTCCCCTTTTACAATTTAATGAATACTTAAAATGTTATTAATATTTTAATTAATAAATTTTCATTATTCTTTTTTCATTACTTTATATAGACTATAATTTAAAAATAATAATACCAAAAACTAATTAAACAGGATTTCTTAAGTTGGAGAATATCAGATTTACTGCTTTATCTAAGTAAAATAGCTTTAACATAGATAAATTACAGTTTAGAAAAACTAAAAAACACCCTTTTATAGTTAATCTATCTAAGTAGTAACTAAATCTTTTAGTCGCTAAACCTGGAAATGGGATCTGGAATTAGTCGCTAGATACGGAATGGGATCTGAAAATGGAAACCGTTACGTCCTGATGATCCTGATCAGGACAATGAAACAAAGTTATTAAATTTTTGTATTGTCATCGGTCTTGGACAAATGAGCTAAATTTCGAATTAATCAGACCTTTTAAAGTGGGTAAAAATCGAGTTATAAGATTTCGTTACATACAAGTGAAGCCTATAAAAGGGTGTTAAAAAAATATTTTTTAAAGATAGTCAGAAATAAAAGAAAAAATAATCGTCAACATCTATTGTAATATTTAAAACTCTGTTACTAAAAATGAAGGATGAAAGTTATTTAGGTTCAAAAATTACTACATTATCAATTCGAAATCATTCAGTTTGAAGTTCGATTTGTTCAATTTTCAGTTAAATTCTACCAGCCCAATTCAAGGTCGTTCACCACAGTAAAGCAAATGATTGTGTGACGCCTATTTACGACGCGTCATCTACAGCTGTTCTGTTTCGAGTAACGCCAAGGAAATAGGATTCCTCTTCACCAGAAATAGGAAATATATTGTAAACAAATGTTGGCTAGAATATGTTATTCTTTCGCTTTATTCTGTATCACTCACACAGCGACGAAAGTACAAAGCCCTTTTGAACATCATTTAAAAATATTTCGACCCTTATAAATATATACTTATAATTAATGATCATAAATACACTTAAATTAATCATATATACATTTAAAATCACTTTAAACATTTGAATCATTGGTTTCAATTAAATTCAAGAAAATAAAGTATGTTAGAATTTTGAGTACGAAAATAAATATTATTTATATCTTATCTAGAAAAACATCATTGAGTAATATAATCAAAGAATGTTTATAAAATTTCATATTATTCTTTGACTGCTTGCATTAGTAAAAAAGGTTCAAAATGAAAAAAGTTAGCAAATTTTTTATCTTTTAAACAAACAAAAAAAATGCAGAATTCTTAGAAAATTTTAGTTTCAGTGTTTTTCTTAAACAATATAATAAAGGTTATTTTTAGAAATGACGTTGCTTTCAATACATGCATGCACATATACATTCCCACGCACGCATGCACACACAATTAAGCCTATAAGTGTGGCAATTTCTAAATAAACAATTTTTTTCTAAATATTAAGGTATCCGACTACGTTCGGAACCATGATTTTAAAAAGGCGCATAAATGGATAATTTTCATGATATTTAACGTCACTTAGATTAGAATACATGTATAAAATTGTTTTTAGGACATTTTGACAAAAAATTATATTTAAATATATAATATTTCGGCTAAAAATTAACTTAGAATAACCTTTTTTCAAAATGGTCTTTTTTTGTGAAAAATGCTTCTATTATAATAATATATTGCCTGTTTATAGCTCAGACCTCTGTACAGAGGCTCAACTATGATTTTTGAAAAATTCACATTATTTTCAGAGTTACAACAATTTAAAATAATTATCGTCGTTTTTTTCTTAAAATTTCTCTCCTATGTTGTTGTAAAACATGGATAAACCCACTTCTAAGTTATATATTTCAAAAATTCTAGTTGAGCCTCTGTACAGAGGTCTGAGCTATATGCAGCCAAAATATTATTATAATAGAAGCATTTTTCACAAAAGAAGAATATTTTGAAAATTGGTCATTCTCTATGTTCATTTTTTGTCATAATATTGCGCTAAAATAATTTTTTATTGTAATACTATTCTTAAAACAATTTTATATACATTTTCTAATCTAAGTGACACTAAATATCACAAATATTATCCATTTATACGCTTTTGCAAAATCACGGTTCCGAACGTAGTCGGATACCTAAAACGTATTACGTTTCAAAAACTCATTAAAAATAACAACTGAGCATTTTATAGAAGATAATTCAAAAACATACTGCACGATTAAAAAAATATTTAATACATTGATTATTCTTAAAGCCGTGGAAATACTAGAATAAAAAATACATTCTGTATTTACTGTACGTGTGGTTATTTAAAAATTATAATCGGATATTACTTACTATACACAATTAGGTAGATATTCCCCAAATTATAAAATATACTTACAATATATAACAAAATATGCTTATAATATATAATAAAATATACTTACAATATATAACAAAATATGCTTATAATATATAATAAAATATACTTATAATATATAAAATATACTTATGAATATACTTTCCGCAATAAATTTAAATTTGAAAAAAATGAATAACAGAACTCTTTTTTTAAAATATTGTCATCAATATTTTTGTATTCTCTCTCTCTTACAAGAGTTTAGACTGTAACATTATGAAATATATAATTCTTTCTGATGAAATGCCCCCCTCCCCAGTTACCTTCTTACTATTCGAGTAAACACTTCTGTTGTAAATAAAAACTTAGACTTAATTATTTTTTATGTACCACAATTTGTAATAAAAAGCACTTTATGGAAGAACAGAAAAGTACATGTAATATCAGCTGGGGAAAGAGTAAAATCTTCGCTTGCTTTTATGTGTCATATTGAACGTTTGTTTAGTCTCACACTAAACATTAGGATGCGATAAATTTAGCGTTCTGAGTAATCGTACTCAAAAGAAAAGAATGCATTTTCAATGTTTGACTTTTTAGTAAAAAAAAGTATTGATGTAAACTGTAAATTCATTTTTATGTTACAAGTAATCTGAGTGATTTCTTAAAAATATTTCTGAATTTTAAAAATTCCGATTGTGAGTCTTTGAGAAACTATTTTTCTATAAATCAACTATTTCTTTCTATACTTATACTGTATTAAGTTAATACGTTCATTGAAATAGTAGATTATTATCTGCAAGCTTGAAATATTTAGCAGTCATATTTATAAAACATTTAAAATTATTTAAGGTACCAAATGATGTGATAGTAAACGTATTAATTGATCTTAAAACCATAAATAACTCATTCACTTATATTAACATGCATGTATAAAATTCTCAAGACAATTAGATCGTGGCTGGACAAACTAGCGTAACAATTTAAGAGAAATGAAAAGCTAATCAGTCTTACGATCAATCAATTTTAATTAAACCGTAGAGTTTGTGATAAAATTTTTTTAACTAATTTAAAAATCATTTTTTTTTATTTATCAACTTGTTTTTAATTTTATTTAGGATTTTTTAGTGAAGTATTTGCTCTGATTTTCAACTCTCTCACTCAGTTTTTTTTATCAAAGATCACAATCAATATATGTTTTTATCAGATATTGTTTCTAGACAATATAGACTCTTATATCTATTAATTTTGTTTAAAATCATTTACTGCATTTTTGGAAATATTTCCATTTTTATATTACATTATTCCAAGTTTCTTGTACTGTGTTTCCATCTTTAATCAAAATCTATTTAAACTATTGAAAATTTAGTAAGGTAGTAGAATTTGTTGTGGTTAAAAATTTCAGTCAATAAAAAATAAATAAAAATTTGTACCACACATTTGTTTTTAAAATACCCCAGGACAAATTATATATATATAGTTTAAATCTTTTTTGAAAAAAACTTATCTTATATGTCTCATAAATTATATGTGTCATAAATTATATGTCACATAAATTATATGTTTCATATATTATATGTCTCATATATTATATAATATGAAAATAAAGTATTTAATCACAAAATTAATTTCTTATTATATGAACAAAAGACTAAAGTTATTTGAGATGCAAAAGAAAAATTCAAAATATCTCCTAGAGAAACATTAATTACATTTTAAGGAAAAGGAAAAGGATAGTATAGGATATGAAAATATAATTACAGAAATCTTGAAGCTGTAACAGGACAAAATTTAAGCAATAGGCAGGTTTGTCATGTTCATTAAATTTTAAAAAGCAAAAATATTTCTAATATTAATATTGTAATGGTATTTGATTAATGTCAAATTAATTGACTCTTCTTACTTCAGTTGATTAAAAAGGAACACACTTTAATGCCTTTTATTATTTCGATTATTCTTAATAATTAAAAAAAGAAGAATTAAGATTATATATATATATATAATTACAGTCATTCAGCACAATAATATTAACATAAAATTTCACATACTTAAAAACAAAAAAATATTCATCAATTGAAACAAAATCATATTAATTAATTCTTTAATTCTCTCATAATTAATTTAAAATTCATATTTTAAGTAATATTTCTCAATATAATAATATTACTATTCAAATTAAACATGCATTAAATATTATTTCCTAACAATCTAGTTTTAAATATATTTTAATATATTTTCTTAAAAAATACTTTGTGAATTTTTTTCACAGAGTTTCATAAATATCATTTAAAATGGCAAGAACATTGAAACAAGAACACAAGAAAATATTAAAATTGCATGCAACAAATAATTATTTTTAGCTTTTGATACTTTTTAAAATTTGACGACAGTTTTATTTAAATAGGAAATTATACGAACATAATTTTTAGTAATGAAATCATAAATCATTCGTAACTACGCTTAATTTTTCTCTTTTAGTAACCAAACCATAAAATAAAAACATCTACTTTTTACGATTGCTTAGAAAAACTGACAAGGAATGACATAATAACGAATGAATAACTAAATCAGGAAACAATTCTTTTAAATATATGAAATTAAACTTAAAATCTAAAGCATTCATCGACTCAAAAAAATGAGCAAATAATTTATAATTCCAGGCATTTTAACATACAGAATTTTCAATCACTTGAATTTTATCATTCTGTCATTTTCCCAAAACTGACAGTGAAATGATATTTTTGCCTAGATAATCCAAAATGAAAAACTCGTCAAAAGTTATCAAATTAAACATCTCAATTCTGATCACGCCATTTTGAAATGTTAGAGGGGAAAAAAATCATTCCATCTTTGAAGGAAAAAAAAACGTGTAAAAATTTTCACAAGCATCTATCGCCAAACACATCTCTCAAAGCTATACGCTAAAGGAGTGTTTTTCATTGTCAAAAAAAGCCTCGCGCGATAAATCTCATCTGCAGAACACCACGCAATGGCACCCATCCTAGAGCTCTCCCCATCCCGGAGGCAAGCCAGTTGGCCGCCATATTGATTCCCGCATCACCATCTTCCCGTTGCTCCAACGCATCTCTCTACGTACCTGACTCGTCTAGATGTTCGTCCAACTCCGTTTTTGCGATTTGGTTGCGGCTAACCCTTCAGGGGGACGTCGAGGAGATGAAGATGATCAGATGAGAGATGATGTTCCTGGAAGACTTTTATTGTTATTAATTTCAGCAAAATTTAGCAGGTTTTTCTTCGTTTTTTGTGTTTGGGCGAGCGCTTCTTCTGAAGTGATGTTCCTTCTGCGCCGGGGAATTTGGAAAAGAAAAAGTTATTTTATTGGAACGGAATGTGAGATAGACTCGTTACTTCTCTTTTAGCGAACGGACGCACACAGACACACACAAAAACCAATCAAAACTATTCTGAATATTGAAACTGAAGGAACGGAGTGTAAGCGAACCAAAGTGGGCAGAGTAATCGGAATGAACTGACGGACGGGAGCCGGCGACGATTTTAGGAACAGACTACTCTCTCTCTATCTCTCTCTCTCTAGCGTTCTCCCGACCCCTCTTCCCTCTTGCAGGCAGATCTCGGTGCTCTTTTGTCGATCGTTTTGGTGTAGGGGAGGTTTTCCCCAGCGTCGTGGGGATTTTTACTCCAGTCTGGAAAACGATTTTCATGTCTACCAATTATCGTTAGACTCGAGGATATAAATTGGGAAGCGTCCATTCCCCCACGGTTCTCGTAAATTAACTAATTTATAATGTGGAGTGAGATTTTTCTTTAATAAAAAAGAAGAGAAAGGTTAGGCACAAAAAATATTGAAAGAAGAATGAATTGATTTCCTTAAAATATAATGGAAAGCACGTTTTAAGATGTATGGAATAAAAATGTTCCATCGATGTAGCCATTTTTATAGGATTTTTAACAGCCTAATCAAACGCTTCCTTTTGTATCATTGCCAAATTTCAGCAATATTTATTTCGTGAATTGATTCCTTGTAGTTCATTTTTCATTATGTGTTTGGAAATAGCCTATTTTGTTTCGATAAACAAGAGGTACTAAATTTCTGATGTTTAAATGGCTTAACATCTCCAAATACTTAGAATTATGACTCCATAAAAAGAAAATTATTAAAAAAATTTTTAATAATTTTGAATTTATCAGAAATTTGACAAGAAAGCTATTTAGAATAAAGAAAGAATAATCATAAATTATCTATTTTATTGTTCAAAAAATTTCCACATTGCAGGGAAATATATATCCTACTCGAATTTTACAAGAATTCATTACTTCATTGATTGATTGATTTTTTACACGATCCAATAATATTCATGATATACAAAAAGTGCTTGAAATATTATTTCGATTTCTTTCTAAATAAAAATTTGTAGCGTGTAGAAAGAAGTGATTAAATATATATTTTTTTCAAAATCCACGAAATTGTCTTAGAAAGAGATAACCCAATTACGTTGTATAAATTGGAAGACAAATCTTCCTTAAAAAAAGGAAACCTTAAAATTTAAAGAATTATATTTTCAATATCAATTTAGATTTAAATTCAAATTCAGAAGCAAAAGCTTTCTATAGAAAAATTTATTTTTCACATTTTAAACTCTATATTTATTCTTGCACCCATTAGTTCAATTATTATTCTCGAAATTATCATCTTTCTTACAAGATTAAATTAAATTTATTAACTTATATGCACGAAATTTTTAAAAGACATTCATGTTGAGGAGTTTATAAGAAATTACTTATTAATTGCTTTGTTTCTATTTATCTGGAGAGGGAGGATCTATAGAAAATATGTTTCATTGAAAAGAAGGATAATTTCTTTAAAATTTGGCAGAACATCTGATTTTGATGTATTTTTGAATATACAAGTATATATATAGTCAAAATTCTCTACTAAAGAGAGATGAATAATCAATAATCATTAAAACTAAAAAAAGAACCGAAATTGTAAGATAAACCAGACATAAGGTTTTAGAAATTATATATTAGAAAGTATAAAAATTATAGAATTTAATATATATATATATATATATATATATATATATATATATATATATATATACTGCCTACCAATAAGTAAATGGACATCTGTGATAAAAGAATAATGGTTTCTATGAAGGCCAATCCAGTAGGTTCACCCTATTGTCATCATATCAATCCCTGATGGACCTCGCAACATGACAAGTGGCGTTGTCATCCTGGATGTAACAATGATCCAACCTGTAAAATTGCCTCAGCGTAGGAAGCATATTGTTGTCTAGACAAGTACAGTATGAGTTGGCTTTGAGCTTACCTTTGAATTCAGATCAAGGGTCCCAGTCCACAAGAAACCTTCCCAGACCATAATTCGACCTCCTCCAAACTTTACTGTAGGCACAATGCATTCTGAAAAAAGTACTACTTCTCCATGTATACGCCAAACCCAGACTCTGCCATCCAACTGGTAGATTGAACCTTGATTCATCACTCCAGAGAATCTGTTTTCATTCATCCAATGTCCAATTTGAAGTACTTTGCACAATCTCAACAGAACAGCGCGATAGGATTTTGTAATCAAAGGCTTGCGGGGGGCATCATGATCATGGAAACCAAGCAAATGTGCTTCCTTGCGTATGACAAGTCATTCCTGGATGCTTTGGAACTCCCGGAGTATGTGGGCAATCGATTTGGAGTGGTTTTGTCTTTGGACAGCACTTGTCGGTCTCTATCTCTTAGTTTCGTGGGTCTGCCGTGTCGAAACACATTCAGACATTCCCCTTTCCCTTTTTTTTTTAATCTCAAAAGCCACTGTCAATTTTGGAATATTTAAGGTATCCGACTGCGTTCGGAATTGTGATTTTGCAAAAGCGTATAAATGAATAATATTTATGATATTTAGTGTCACTTAGATTAGAAAATGTATAAAAAAATTTTTTAAGAATAGTATTATAATAAAAAAAATATTTATATTACAATATTTTGACAAAAAATGAGCATAGAATGACCAATTTTCAAAATATTCTCCTTTTGTGAAAAATGCTTCTATTATAATAATATTTTGCATGAATATAGCTCAGACCTCTGTACAGAGCTTCAACTAGAATTTTTGAAATATATAACTTAGAAGTGGGTTTATTTATGTTTTACGATAACAGAGGGGAGAAATTTTAAGAAAAAAACGCTGATAATTATTTCAAATGGTTGTAACTTTGAAAATAATGTGAATTTTTCAAACGTCATAGTTGAGCCTCTGAACAGAGGTCTGAGCTAAATACAGGCAAAATATTATTATAATAGAAGCATTTTTGACAAAAGGAGTACATTTTGAAAAAAGGTTATTCTAAGTTAATTTTTTGCCGATATATTGTATTTAAATCATTTTTTTTTTGTCAAAATGTCCTTAAAACAATTTTATACGTGTATTCTAATCTAAGTGACACTAAATATCATGAAAATTATCCATTTATGCGCCTTTTTAAAATCACGGTTCCGAACGTAGTCGGATACCTTAACTCACAAGGTATTCATTCCCCTTACGAATCGGCCATTTCTATAGTATCCGACAGTTACGCCATTCTCGAAGTCAGACAGCTCTGAATTTCGTGGTGTCTTGCATACGACTAACACCAATGCTATTTTCCTACCCGATATTTAAGTACAGAAGGCGTGACGTATATCAGGACAGGAGATATTCTATGTATACATTCTTAATTTATGTAGCTTATTCACCAATTTTGTATTTTTTCCCTCCGTAAATACGCATTATTTCATCATCAAATTTTGTAAACACTTATTTCTTTACTTGTGATATATTTTACAGTCATTCTTTTCTTCTTAAATACGCAAGAATGTAAAATTTTTAATCTAGAGCAAGAAAAAAGGAATTAAAGAATATCTTGTAAAAGAAGTGATACTATATGGCAACTAAAATTTATTATATTAAATGTAGAAAAATTATTAAATTTAATTACAAATTAAGTCACTAAACTGAAATTAAACTAAAATGGTAAGAAAAACTTTTCTTAGAAACGTTCGAGAATCAGAATCATCATAATAGCACAAAAACTCGTATTACGTAGTTTTGGTTTTATAATTTTTAAATTTAAATGCATTTTGAAATTGTATTTTCTCTACTATGTTTCATCCCGTATTCATTTTTATATGAATTTTCTTTTAGGATGTTTTAGAATCAACAAAATATATTTTCTAGCCATTCTTCTTACTTGAGAATCATTAATAATATTTATGTTTAACTTTGACTCATATATAGAGAAAAATCAATCCTATTTACGATTATTTCATAAATAAATAATCCGTTTCAAGAAATATATTTCAAAAATTCTTAGTTTCTCGTCAAAATAATTAGTTATTTATATGTACTACTTTAAAATTAAAATATTCAAATTAACAATACATTATTTTGAAACTGATAAATTGTTAGAAAAGACATTAAAATAGAAATAAAATGATGTTGTTCTAAATTAAGATAGTTATTATATCTACATTTGAAATTTGATACTAATATGTATGACAAATGCAAAACAGTTTAGTTCTTGAATTTACTATGACTGTATATTATTGAATATTGAACTTAAAACATTTTTCAAAGAATGAATACTTCATTTGAGATATAAAATGATCCAAAACCAACTCAATAATTCCTGGCTTTAAATAAATAAATGTAACTGATATTTCTTGAATTTTTTTAAAAAAAGAATTTCTTTATTAAAATATTTCAAAAGAAATTACATCACACAACGAATGAAAAATGTACTAAGTTTTATATTGAATTTGAATTTAGTTATTGAATTTGACTTTTGTGTTTTAAAAATTATTTAGTAATTTCTTACTTGTATTTTCCACTGACATTTTCGTGAATTTGAATAATTGAAAAAGGCTCACATAAAAAGTTATAATAAAAGGATTATTTACATTTTACTTTGATAAAATTTTCTTTACAAAACAGAAAATAAAGAAAGGTTTAAATTCAAGAACAATCCTCTAAAATTATGGGGGGGGAAATAACTTATTCACCCCAGCAGTATTTTTAGTCCTGAGAGAATAATTCATATATATAAACAGTCGGACCTCTATATAACGAAGTCGCTAAATCCCGAAAAAAAGTTCGTTATATGGAAAATTCGTTATATAGAGGTTCATCATTCAATATACTTTATAAACCACATATAAATCAAATTTTAAATTCATAAATGTTGTATATTAAAAAAAGAGTAATTAATCACACCTTTCTGTAAATTAAAATCTATGTATTTTACATATCTTACTCATCGAAAAAGAAAGAAAGAAAGAAAAACTGCAAGGAAAACAAGAAAAAATAATATCGAAAAACACACTGCATTTTCAACATTTAGAAAAAAAACTTATGTTAAAATTTATGAATTTTAAGGATATTTTCTAATTTAAAGCATGCAAGTAATTTTAAACATACATTCTTTTCTAACTAGAAATTGATGTTCGACTTTTCAAGAACTAGTTGAAGGACACGGGGACACGAGACAACTCCATTGAGGGTGAAAGGAGATATAGAAGATTTTCCTAGTGAACTGAACAATGGGGGTTAAAGGTAATTTAGCATGGATTAAACCACCCGATTTCTATTGCTCACAGCGAGTTAGGCACCGAACTATGACCACCATAAAATTGTTAGAGAATAAAAAAAAAGAGAATAACTTGAAATGTCCAGAAATACTTTAAAAATGAGGGGGAGGAACTGAATCACAAGAGAAAAAGTTCGTTATATCGAAAATGCACTTTGCTATTGGGAGGTTATTTTACGAAGAAAATCGTGAAATGTTCTTGATTCCAAGAAAAAGTTCGCTATATAGAGGTTCGTAATATGGAGGTTCGACTCAGTGGCGCACACAAAGAGGGGTCCGGACCCCCCCAGCAAAGCCCTTGATTTTTTTTCCGATTGATTATAATTCTAAGTATATAGTACGTAAAATTTAATTGATAACTTGTTATTAATGATTAATTTTATTAATTAATGCTAATTATTTATTCAAAAATTAGTTTTTTACTGTGTTTTGTTCCCGAAAATCGAAAAAATCAAAAGGAACATGATACAAGAATGGTGAACTTTCGACCCCGGAACCCCCTTGAAAAAAATTCCTGTGTGCGCTACTGGTTCGACTGTATATATATATATATAAAATTTGTAAACACCCATACAATTGAAAATTGTTATATTTAAATTATTCTGTTTAATCACACACACATAGTATTAGTAAAAAATTAAATTTTAAATTTCCTTGCCAACGTTCGGAGGCAAGTTTTCTAAAATGCCATGCTATTAGCAATTTTATGACATTTTGTTGGTGCCTATGACTGAAATTAGTAAAAAACACAATCGGGAAATTACATCACAATTTAAATTTATTAAAAGGAGGCATTTTCGGTAAAACTTTACAGCAAGGGTGTCAAACTCGCGGCTCACATTGAACACTTTTGCAGCCCGGACAGTATTTTGGCACACAATAATATATAATAAAATATCAAAATTTCTCCCGAAATAGGAAAGATAGTAGCAGATAAGAGATGTCAAGTGTCAGGATGTAAACATTAAATTGTTCTTGTTCTTTTATTTATCTTTATCAAAATGTATTATTCGAAATAAAATTACGTTTCTATAAAAAAAAAAAATTCGGCCTACCTAAAGTTAAACCTTTTTTGTTTGGCCCAAAGTAGCTTTTGAGTTTGAAGCGTTTTTCACATGGAGTTCAAAGCCCTTTATTTAAATTATGTTTTACACAACATACTTAACACAGTTATAAAAGCAGTGAATTAAAATCTAGAATACATTCAAATTTACCAAAAAGTTAGGGCTCATTGCACATTTTCTTATAAAATTTTATAAAATGCGCGGTGTCTGTAACAAAAAAAACTATTGATAACAGAGCTAAATCCTTAGTATATTATCTTTATCATACTTTAAATAACATGTGTACAAAATATGAAAGTAACACATTCATAAGTTTTTGAGGTATCAGGTTTTAAGTAATATAACTTTGATTAAAAAAACACAATTTTCACAAAGGTTTTGATTCTTATTTTACTAAAATACTGCTTAATATCAGACACTTAAAATCCGCTGTTTTTATAGCACAGACCTTTTTTTTATTTTATTAATTTTTTTGTTTCAGCCTACTCATTTTTTTCCCTGCACAAAATGGCAAGGATAGAAAAATGTTTGAATTTCAGTCAAACATTGATTCAGAAACGTAAGCAGATACCCTAAGTGTTTTAAGTTGTTTATTATTATTATAATTATTTTTTAGGGTTGAGTGCTTATGAAAATCTGCCTTGTAGAGAGCTGATGCATGCTAAACCTGCCGAGGTACTCAAGATCTTTCTATTGGCGTAGTGTGCAAGTTTGAAAAATAAGGGTCCAGCGCAGGCATCGTCCTTATTACTTGACTATCGTTCAAAATTATTTGTTCCGTTGTTAACCCCCGCTTTACTACGATGTATATTAAAACCAAATAAAGACATATTAAATGGAGGATGCAAATTTTATTTTTACAAAATGTTATACTACATATCTGAAAGAATTTCTTTACTCTCATTTTGATACTTAAGTAAAACTTTCAAATATATTAATAAATAATTTATTTTTCTGAGAATTTTATATATATATATAATTGCAATATACTGGCATTCTTAACCTTCAATTTAATTTTTTCTAGGATTTTTATTTTTAATAAAAAATTTGAATTATTTAACGTATGAACTTTACTGAATTCTATTCTTTATTTATTTCGAATTTTATATGGTATATGACTGTATTGCTTCGTACTTACGGATCTTTCACTTTTTGTTTCATATGTTAAGATGCCCTAAGTTTTTTTTATTTTGACAGTGATTAAATCTAAATAAAAATCTATTTTATAATTCTGTTGAATATTTATGTTAGTTTTAAACACTAACAGTACAAGATAGCTAGACAATATAGAAAAATCTTTGCAAAACATCGGTGTAAATAGATGTAAACGAATAGCAATAAACAGATTAAAATGGTTTAAACTAACTGAGACTGCTTTGGCCTATAATCGGCTGAAGTGGTTGTGATGAAGAACAGTACTTATTAATATGTAATGTTAACATGCAGTGAGAGAGAAAATCATTTAACATGAAACTGAAGGGGCTGAAATACTTTTTCGTTCTAAAAGAATTTCGAGTTAAAGGATATTGTAAAAAAATCACATATTCAACAAAATTAAGTTTACTTGAGAACCTTTTTTATACATAGATATGTATGTATGCATGTATTTAAAAAGAATCAATGAAACAGAAACATTCACAATGATATTTAATACAACATTTTCAAGGTTTGGGAAAACAAAATATTAATTTTTTTAAAAAATTATTTGATATTTTTAATTATATTTTTACTTTTTTTTTAGCATCAAATTGTTCTGTGTCGTCCATTTGCGTCTAAATAACTACGCATACTCTTCGTCATAATCCTAATTTCGGATGACGGGGGATCAGAAGTAGCATTATTCATCTCATTTTCGTTTTCGTAATCTGCATCAATGATATTTTTTGAGCTTTGAACAAATTTCAAAATGATTTTGCCTGTCATATATAATTAGAGCGCTGTACATATATTATCATCATCTTCTACAACGAATTATTTTGATGTTGACTAGTGTTTTCCGTAATCTGTTCATTTCCAGAAGGGAATTTTTTTTCGTGTTAAGGGGAAAAAAAATGTATGAATATTCGTAGTAGTTTGTATTATTTCGTGATAACTGATATTTCGTCTAAAGAGTTTTCGCGTTAAACGTATTTCACTGAATTTATCATACAAAATCTAAAGATCTAGCTTCTGTATATCCTTATAAAAATAACTTTTAAATGCAAACATTTAAAAAATAGAATTATTCGAATAAATTCTAAAATTTGAATTGGTTCGAATTTTATAAAATAGTTTGAAAGTTCCAATAAAACTTCATTTTGATTTGATTTACATTTAAATTAGTTTTATTCTAATTCCGGAATTAGTTTGACACCTACTCCTACTCAATTCACTTTTAATTAGATGAATCTTTGAAGAATGTTTAAAACTAATGTGAATGAATTTTTTGACTTTCTGACATATGCGATGAAAAGTGTTATATTGACATTACTTTTTTTTAAACTTAAAGTAAGTTCAGAAATTCTGCATCACTTTGTTAAATTTGATGTAAAATATTTCTCTAAATTAATAATTCATTTTAGATTTCTTTCCTGAAAAAAGTAAGTATTTTTTTATATTTTAAGGAGATAAGTAATTCAAAATGCTAAAAATTTGTCCCGTAATCTTTTTTTTCACTGCATTTAATTCGAAGTATATAAAAATAGCCTTAATATATATTTATATCTTACGCAATTGTAATTTTAAAAAATATTTATAACTTTTTGCATTATTAAAAATTTCTGCCTTTCCTCCTTCACTGTTATTTTTACTGATTTAAAATATATGCGGTTTTCTCATAAAATTACTACTCGCATGTAATTACGTGTAATTCGTGTGTACACATAAAATAAAAATATATCCTTCCGTCCGTGTTTATAGTAAAATTATTATTGCAGAAGAAAATATAATTAAAATTTTATAAGGCGTTGTTTTGCTGAAAAAATTTGAGAAATAATTCAACACAACAATATTTCAATTTTAATTAATTTCTAAAGAACTAACTAACAAATTAATTTCTACATTAAGCTTGCAAAAATATTTTAACATTTTATGGGGATCAAGTAAAGCTTTATTCCCACAAAACAGTTTAAATGCAAATGTCATTTTTCGAAAAATGTATATAATCAGAATTTATATACAACTCAAATTATTTAAAACAATAATAGCATTTAAAATAATAATTATGTACCTCAATTTATATTAAAAAAACTCAAAATTCCTTGAAACAAAAGACACTAAACGATGATTAAAAAATGGTCCGATTTAAATACTTTTTACCGCTAATTATAGATATATATAAATTTATATAATATTTTATTCAATCATAACAATAATAACATTCGACTTAACATAACAGAGGGCAAGAATTTCATATTACTAACTCAAGTCAAAACAATGTGAGGTGTCAGTGTAAAACTTCTAAATAGAAAATAAACTTTAAAATGCATATATATATATATATATATATATATATATATATATATATATATACATAATTTCGAAAATATTTCCGTCAAATTGCACTTTAAAATTCTAATTCCCTATTTAAAGTAGCGAATATAAAGAATCTGCATTCAAATTTCACATATTTGTATTTTTAATTATTTTTTTCCGAGGAAGAATGAAGTAAAGTTTTACTAATTCAAACTAAAACCTTTAAAATATGAAACATGACATGTATACAAAACTAATATATGTTTTTTTTTCAAAACAAAGTAATTTAGTAATAGAAGATTATACTCCCTACTACTGTATCGCGAGAAAGAATAAAATCAGTAAAATATCCTAGGTATAATACAATAAGTTAAAATGAAAATAAAGATTCAAGGCTAAAATAAAAGCATACACAAAAAGAAGAATGAAATAGTATCCAAATGGAGTTGTCGTAAAATATTTCTTCTCGGTTTTATCTTTTTAGATACTAACTCAACGTCAGTTTTCCTCTTTTTGAAAGGTGTTTCAACCAATTTAAAGTTATTCTATTTAAGCAATGCCATTTAAAATGTTTTATAAGATAGAATAATCTTACATATTTATCAGAATATAATTACCAACTTGTTACTAAACACTTTGTGATATACTTTTTTTAAAAAAAAATCAACTTCAAGATTTGTTTGGATCAATCGTAAAAATTACCGACAATTCATATTCTAATTTTGAAGGATTAAGGTATCCGACAACGTTCGGAACCGTTATTTTTCAAAAGCGTATAAATAGGTAATATTTATGATATTTAATCTCACTTAAATTAGGAAATGTATATAAAATTGTTTTAAGAATATTATCACAGTAAAAAATTATTTAAGTACAATATGTTGACAAAAAGGAACACAGAATAACCCATTTTTAAAACATTTTGCTTTTATGAAAAATGCTTCTATTATAATAATATTTTGCCTGTATATAACTCAGACCTCTGCACAGAGGCTGAACTAGAATTTTTGAAATATATAACTTAGAAGTGGATTTATCCATACTTTACTACAACAGAGGGGACAAATTTTAAGAAAAAAAACACCGATAATTATTTCAATTAGTGATAACTCTGAAAATAATGTGAATTTTTCAAAAATCCTAGATCAGACTCTATGGAGAGAAGTCTTTATATAAGCAAAATATTATTATTTTAGAAGCATTTTTTCGCAAAAGGAGAACATTTTGAAGATAGGTTATTCTAAGTTAATTTTTTGCCAAAATATTGTATTTAAATAAATTTTTTGTCAAAATATCCTTAAAACAATTTTATACATGTATTTTAATCTAAGTGACACTAAATATCATTAAAAATTATCCATTTATGCGCTTTTTTTTAAAATCACAGTTCCGAACGTAGTCGGATACCTTAAGGACTTCTTAAAACAGCATATTTTAGTTTTCTAATGAGTATTTTTATATCACATTTTAATAACTAATAAAGAATTGCTAAGACGTGTTCGTCATTTTGTGCGTGTTGATAAATAGAAAATTTTTGTTGAAAGTTTTAATGCTACTAAAATCCTTTAAATTTTCAGCTTCTGAATCCATTTACATAATTACGCAGTTGAGGTAGACGAGTGGTCATGGTCAGACTGATGACTTTTTGTATTGACACTGAGCTGCGTATTCACAAGTCCTAATTCCTCTAAAGCAGTGGTCTTCAAACTATGTTCCGCGGAACCCTTGGGTTCCACGAGGCATACTCATGGGTTCTACAAGTCACAATAAAAAAATGAAAAAGAAAATTATAAATGTGCAAGCAAAACGAAATCACACATTCTCTATGAAGTCAATCGACACACACAAGTATTCAAAGCTCATCCCAGTCATTAAAACTGAAAATTTTATTTGTATATAATCACTTTATTTTGTAATACTTTTTAAACTTTTATTGTAATATAATAAAAGAATATTGAAAATTACATTTCTTCTTCATATGTAGTACCTATTAGAATGTGAATATTCTATTATTTGCTACCACGGATTTCACGATTTAACCTATTTGATACTAAAATTTAAATTTAAGAACAGTCTTAAATTTTGGGACGCGAATTCGTGCAAAATACTCACTCAGCTATAAGTATTTTAATACCATTAAGAACATAGTTTTTAAGTGAAAAATATTTATCAACTAAAGTGGCTACAAAAACAAAACCAAAAAAGAATGGATTTAATACGGAATATAAAATGAGATTGTAGGTAGTTTCAACAGACCTAGACTTCGACAATTTGTGTAAAAAACGAAGAAAAAATTGCAAGCACATATTCCAGCTATTCAATATAATGCATTGGTTGCTGACACATGGATCACAAATTAATATTATCAATGTGTGAGTATACTATATTAAAATTAAATACCTCTAACATGCTCATCTGCTTTAATAATTATTTTAAGATATACTCTTCTAAATGCGTAATAAGGTTCTCCAAAAATATTTTATAGTTCTTACGCGATTCCATACGTAAAATAAGTTTGAAGAACACTGCTCTAAAGATCTGTCGTGTGAAAAAATGGAGGTTGTGAAGTGTAATTGAGTTTGAAAGTTTTCACATAACGTTGATATTAGGCGAGAGAAGTATCATCCTCGTCCCTTGATTGTGATGTAAGACTGCAAAGTGATGTAAAAGAAGGTATAGCGCCGTATTAATTTAAACTATACATTTACAAAAAATTGTGTTTATGACACTATCTTCCATAATTGTTTCTATTTTGTACTATTTCGTTCTATGTAAGTAATTCTTATACAAAGTGATTTTATTATATTTTTACCGTTTAACTATAGAAAAAAAAATATTAGTATAAAAAAATAGTACACACACAAATTAAGAAAAAAGAAGTATATCCCTCTAAAATATACTTCTTTCGTCTCAGTTTTTTCGCCAAAAAGACATAAAATTTTTCTCACTTCTTTTTCTAAAATTTCTAAGTTTTAAAATCATTTTAATGAAACAAAATATATTGTTTGAAACTATGGATGATTTTTTTTTTTATCAAACACCATTTCAGAGCAAACAAACAAAATTGCGGCAAAATTACTCCACTTACACTGTTAATTGATTATTTCTGAGAAATATCCTGCCCACGATCATCAACAGCACAAAAAATATTAAATATGCACACGCTGTTTCTTCCCTGAGGCTAATTCGGGCTCCCAACTTCCGTAGAACGTGACTCAATTCACGATACCTCATATAGCCAGGGGATACGCAGAGAGCAGGCATGCAGAATTCATGTCCAAAGAGCTTTATTGGAGAGAGATACCCCCTGTTCACTTTATGCTAATTTATGCTCTCTCTCCCCTTGATAAAACGATAGCAGAGTCGTTGTCAGAGGGGGTCGAAATTTTTAACAGAAAAGTTACGATTATTGCTGTGAATTACATGTAAATTCTATAGCTATTCTGAATTTACAATAAGTAGTAATAGTAGAAGTAGAACACTGTAAGCAGAAAACTGTAAACTGAAAGGCAATTTTTTTTTTTTTTTTTTTTTTTTTACTTATAGAAAATATAATGAAGTAACAGTGTATGTAGTTTGAAAATTTTCATGAACAAGTAATATAAAAAAAATTAAGTCAATTCCTAATTTGACTGGATGAAGAGAAAGTATTTTATTAACGATTGAAAATTTGAACAATATGTATATATATAAGTAAATATATATAAGGAGAGATTGTGTAAACTTATAGTAGGAATTGAAAAACGAGCATGATTTGTCTGCATTGTTGTAACAATGAACACCCGATTTGGCTTGTTTGGCTGAAAAATCAGTTTTCAACGCCAACTTTTGTCATTGTTTTAACAGTTACATTGTTACAACAATGGAGACGAATCTAAGTTGGTGTCGAAAACATGTAATTAATTAAATTTAATTTAATGAATGAATTAATATTTGAAAAAACTGTATTAACATCAATTGTCATCCACTACAAGTTTAAAAAAAGTTATTTGAACTTGATTGGATTGATGGAAAGTATTTTATTAACGATTGAAAATTTGAACAAGATAAATATATATATATATATATGTGTGTGTGTGTGTGTGTGTGTGTGTGTGTGTGTGTGTGTGTGTGTGTGTGTAGAGAGAGAGAGAGAGAGTGAGCTAATAGTAGGAATTGAAAAAAAGGCAATAAATAGTGACAAAATGGCACTTAATACCGCAATTTTTTTTCTTAAAAATATTTTATAGTCATTGCTTCCAAATGCAAGTTAAATATTTTTAACATTGTAATGTATGTTTATTAAATTATGTATATCGACTACATGTACATCAGATGTACTATGCGACTACATGTACTATGTAAGACTAATTTTATTTATCTCCATCGCATTGTGATTTCCCGAGACTATGAACAAATAAAATATCACTACGGACTATTCCTGATAAGGATAATTTCTATTTAATGTGATGTTCATATGGAGCATTATGCTAATACATAGATCTTTTTTGAATTAGTATTATTTAAATGTTATTTATACAGCGATAGTTGGTTTTTCTATTCATAGTTCTTCAAATTCCCCAAATTTATTTAATATTTTGTGATTTTCCTTTCGTTTTATTTCTTTCATTCGTAGTATGTCTATAGGTACTAAAATTTTTAAAAAATTAATATACTCAAATTTACTTATATAAATTGAAAAAATTTGAAACATGCAAATGAATGGAAGATTTTTGTGCTAAAAGCAAAGCGATTTGAAACTAAATAATCTTAATTTGAGGATCTTTTACATTATTATGACTCTTTCATCTTACTTTTCAGTTATTCTCTGTGAACACAATGATAAAAATGCGGAAGTTTCAAGCACATTAATAAATTATCTCATTAATAAATGAACTTATGAAAAATTTTGATTTTTTAATGATGTTTTGTGTCTCTTTTCAAAATATATCTGTTCATTGCAAGATTGTTCAGTTACATATATTATTGAAGTTAAATCTCTCACAGTGTAGAATATTTGAAATCAATAACATAACTGAATGATCTTGAGAAGGGATAGGTAATTATATTTGAAAAAAGTGGCAAATAATCCTTCTTAAAAATATAACTGATCGTAAATAAATGTTTTACACGTTGTTGCATTGCAGTAAAATGTCTTATAACGAGTCAAATTCCATATAAACTAATAAGCATTACATAAAAACTTGGATTAAATATTAACGTTAAATAGCTCAAAATCTTAATTACTTTCAACGTTAAGAAGAATCAATAGCAACATTTTTTATAATATTTATAATATGAGGTACTATTAAAAAAGAAAAATTGTGCAATCACATTTCTATTTATACAAAATATTTTCGCATTTTTATGATTTGAAACTAATAAAGATAGAAAATATGTGAATACATGAATATGCATACATACATATATTAAATAGCTATAATTCCAAATAAGCAAAGCATAAATAGAAGTACAACCAGACAGTATCGGTAAGAAATAAGTACCCTTAGTACAAGCAAACTCTTAGGAGCAAATATTGCAAGTTTAAACATTGTTTTGAGGCCTGCCAATCTTCACCTGTAATTTGCCTACATTACTGGGCTATAGGGAAAGGAAACAGGAGTATGAATATGCCAATATTGTTAGAAGATTAAATTAAATATACTAATGCTATTATTAAGTAAATTATAAAAAGAAAAAAATAACTAAATTTAATTAATAATGAAAAATTAAAAATATTTCAGTATAAAGGGCTATTAAACATCTTCCCCCACCCCTAACACATCGCCATTTTAACTTTCCTGCCAACACAGAACCATCTTAGATCAGCATCGCATAAAATAAAATTTAATGAATTAATAAATTATATAAAATTGATTATAAATAAATTATATTTAAAACTTTTTAACTTAAAAACCTAAATTAATATATATATATATATATATATATATATATATATATATATATATATATATATATATATTAAAACAGATATCCAGTTATTAAATAACACTAATTTATACATTCATACCGAGCACATTTCAAAAGCCCTATGCTTGATAATATGCCCTGGGTTTGTGTAAATAAAAAAAAGAGCGATGAGTCACCCTTATTAAAGGAGGGGGTCAAACGAAAACTCGTTCAATATTTGATCGTGGTTATTAGGAAAGGATCTTCGAAATGCATAAACTTAGCAATTTACGACACACTCTCTAAACCCACCCTCCCCTTTACATTTCGATTCGGTGTGACTAAGGCATGGTAGTCATCCATGAATTTCCAGCACGTCATAAAATTCCCCATGCCCCCTACGAACAGTAGGGAAATGTCTTTCCGATTTCCCTATGGAGGGTTGGCGCGTATCGATCGAGCCACTTGGCGCGGTTGTTGGTGCATGCAGAATTCTCTATGTAGCCGGCTCTCTCCACAGTATCGACCCGTGTTGCTGTACCTGAATTAATGATTGGAATAACCTAGGCGACGGGTTGGTACACTGAAACGTTGAATGATTTTGAGTATTCATAAGAAAATGCTGAAATATTCCTTGTGCAAATTTTACATTTAATCAATATATATATATATGAAGCTATTCTCAAGAAAATCTCTCGCGCTCTTTTTTAATTGATTGATCTGAAGTTATGGCATTCTTCGTTAAGTAATATATAAAAGTGTCTAAGATTTCATTAAACTTTATAAATATCCGCTGTAATATGTATTGTCTGGTTGGAATTGCTTTAAAAACACTTAACAAGTTTAAATTCATCCCCCCCCCTCAATCAAAATATTTTGAGGACACATACTTTTCTTTTAAATTTAGTTTTAACAAATTTTTAAGACTACTAATATAGTTAATTACTGTGACTACATTTTTAAATATTGGTAAAGTAATTTAAATAAAAGAATACCTTAAAAAGTACAGCTCTATACTAAATACTGACTTATGTAATATTTATACTTATATCCTCATAAAAACTGAATACATTTATATCTTCATATATGTATACATTTTATCCTTGTAATACACATTATATCCTTATATAAATATACATATCCTCGAAATTAAACAGAAAAAAAAAACATTTGATTTAACTATTTTAATTTTTGAGTTTTCTTAATTATAGTTTTCTTGTTGCTCATAACTACTTTCAATGAGTGAATATTAATGTCGTTCTGTTCAGCTACTCGTGGGCTTTTGGCGACGGTCCTCGTAATTTTGAACCATGGTCAGGTGCCGAGGATTACATCTGTGAGCTGGCGCACCCTTCTCTCCTAACTACCACACCACACCAACTAGAGGACGTTTGAGCTCTCAACATATTTAACGTGCATCGCTCCCCTACACGACGAGTTTTCAGCGGAACTAAGCTTGAACTCATGACACGACGGCTAGGAGTCCGTGACCTTGACCACTAGGCTACCACGGCAGGATAACTACTTTCAGAGATCGTAAACAATATAAATATGTTAGTGTTTGCTACATAATACGTCAGGGTTTACACACACACATAAATCTATTTTATGATTCTTTTACGAAGTCTCATCTTTTTATAGGATGTATTTTACACATAAAATGCACGAGGAATTACTTGTATTTATAAAGCGGCATGAGAAATGCAAGTACAGGTATTATAGTTTTTTTTGTTTCGTACTACTTTGAATTAGGTATTTTAAATGTATAAAAATCGACAATTCTCTGTTAAATCCCTTACCATTTCATTTAAAATGTGTTTTGTTGTGCGTTAAATATACTGTCAGTATTTCTGAGTAAATCATATGAAGTGATCGAGCAGAAAGATAAAGCCTTAAATATAATTGAGTGCTGTCAGCCGAATCGAAATTTATGTATGACTTTATGATATAGACGTTTCTTATAATTTCAATTTCAAAGAATCGTTCTTGTATTTTTGTTTGGAGATACTCACAATTCAATCATTCCATTATAATAATTTTCAAATTTTGTCTTGTTTATTTATTTAATAATTAAATTAATTACAGATTAATAAATGCATGCATTCTAGCAATTTGTATGCTAATATGATTTTCTTCAAAGATCATGTGCCGAGAGAAAAAGACCTATCAAAACTCAATGAATGAAGATCTGCGTAGAAGAGTGTCTTTAATATTAATGCCAATATTTAAGATATTTTTATTTATTTATTTAATGTTTGTAAGTATGCATTATTTTCCAGATCATATGGTAACAACAGTTCAATTCTTAAACACCCTTAAGAAGAAGAGATAGGAATCTTAGTTTCTTAACATACGAATTATTTTCTCTGAAATTAGAAAGTAGTATTCCATTAAATTTGTGTTTTGAAAATTATGTCTTCTCAAATGAAAGTTTATCAATTTTCCTTTAAAAGACGTACAATGATTTCCTTTTTTACTAAACGAGAAAAAAAATGAAATCTTAATGAAATCAAAACTTGTCATTTGGTAATACACAATTGTTTTGTGTTTTTATTTTATAAAAAACTGTAATATATAATTGATACTTTAAAAACACCTCTTATGTATGAACTGATGTATCCAAATTTATTTTGATACAAATTACAGGTAACAGAACATATGAAGCGATGGAACCATCTTGTTACCTGGTGGTTCTTCAAGCTTGGGAGGATATATTTCGTTTCGCGATGCTGTTTACGTGAACTTAAAAGAGACTTCGGTATGTGTGACATCGTCCCTCACAGGTCAATGTTATCACAATATCCTTAACGACTCACTCATCTGTGTATCATCAGCATTCTACTGGAAACCTCGCTCTTAAATTAGACATTGCACCGAACCATTCGGATAATGATCGAATGGCTTGATGAACACTTTGCAGACATGGCCTTACTTTAATGGCCATCTAACTCACCTGATCTCAGTCAATTCGGAATATTCTGAGTATCAACAAGAGAGATGTGTGTGTGTGTTCTCCATTCTCCTCAGTTCTACTCCGTCAAAAATTTCGTGAATTGTGGTAGATTTTGGAGTTGTTGGTTCATCTAAGGCTACCCAACGCTTCTGGTATCTTGTTGAGTTCATACCTCGTCATCAGAGAAAATGGAGGAGCTAAACGATACATAATAGGTATCTCCAGTGGCGCACACAAGGGGTCCGGACCTCGTCCCAGAGAAAATGGAGGAGCTTGATACATAATAGGTATCTCAGTGGCGCACACAATTCCGGACCCCCAAAGCATTTGATATTTTTTCCCATTGATAATTATTCTAAGTATACAGACGTAAAATTTAATTAAGTATTTATTATTAATGATTAATTTTATTAATTAATGCTAATTATTTATTCAATAATTAGTTTTTTACTGTGTTTTGTTCCCGAAAATCGACAAAATCAAAAGGAACATGATACAAGAATGGGGAACTTTCGACCCCCTTGAAAAATTCCTGTGTACGCTACTGGGTATCTCTAATTCATTTGCTTTTTCAGTGCTCAGTATATCATACTTTTTTTAAAAAAATTAAGTACTTGTGAATTTTATTCATTAATACAAATTAAAATTGCGCTGTAAAGTTTCTCATTCCCGTTTTTTAAAAACGTGAATGTAATTCATGGCAAATTTGGAACAAAAAGTATTTTTAACTTATAGCACTTTTTTTGAAAATTGAAACCATGTAAAAAAAAAGAAAGAAAGAAAACTAATAACATATTGTTAGTATGTAGTCTTAATACTCGTGTATTTTCTCATGACCTCATTTTAATGTTATTAATTTTTATTTCGTAGAAATCTTAAAGTGGCCATAAGGAATCATAAGGAAACTGAAAGAAAAATCGAGTAAAAAATTTCTTTTTTAATGAAAAAAAACCTGAAAAAATGTAAAAGCATTTCTGTTTTTTAAATAATTGCATTTAAATGTATTTAAACATAGCACATATATATGTATATAATTCATAATTTTCCAGATGAAAAAATTGGTAAACAAATATTTGTATTCTTATTTTATCTTTATTTAATTGAATATAAATAATTGCATATGAATCACTTTGAAATAATATAATTCATTCTAAAACATACATTCTCGCAATTAGTAAAATTACATTAATCATCATTTAGCATCCTGATATAAAAAATAACTTTTAATTAAAATTTGTGATTTTTGAGACATAATAAATTAAAAATTGATAAGTTTTAAATTCCTTTTAATTATTTCATGGATTTTTAAGTAGCCACGTAACCCAGTGGCCATGATTGTGAATTCATGTGTGATGGGGTTGTTTGACGTCCTAGTTTCATCAAAGACCACCGTACAGAATAATGGAATTATCTCGATCATTAATTTCAGCCAGTCCGCAAACAATGTTTTAGGAATCTTGGGAGTATGGTATCAAATTTGAATATCTTTTCTGCTAACTTGATCGTTACTCATAATTATGAGGTCAGTTGTCAATAGTCCTCACTATGACTTAGAGCAGAAGTCGCCAAAGTGGTGGTCCGCGAGAAAATTTCGCTGGTCCCCCAAAAAATGTGGAACATACACTCTCATCACGTTAAGTTATGTTTTAAGATGCACTGATTGTGTGTTCTTTGATCTCAATTTTTTTGTACTTATATTTAACAGTGGTCCGCGGGATTTAATTTATGAATTTACTGGTCCGTGAGGTCAAAAAGTTTGGCGACCGCTGACTTAGAGTGATATAGACTCTTACCAAATGTACTATTATGTTAAAAAAATATTTTACATCCCGAAGTAATATGGCTATACTTTTGTTTTCAGTATTTTTAAACCTGGGAATATTTAAACAAGATTTTTTTAAAAATTTAAATTATCTTTGAATTACATTTAAATATGTTTCGATAAGTAACTTATTAAAATTCTTCAACGAGAAAATTTGTGGTATTTATCTTAGAATGTTTTGAAAAATGTGAAATTCATTTTAAATTATTTTTTCACATAAACAAGTCATTAATTATTAAAATTTCATGAAAAATAGCTCTACAAAAGTAGGATTTATTGGGTTTGATTCATTTTATGACAGTTTAAATTGCAGATCGTAATTTTTCAAAATTTATTTATTGAGTCAATGAATTAATAATACTTCCTTGTTTACAAAACAGAAAACTTGGCTGTAGGCAATAAGTCACTTACAAGTAGAAAGTAAATAATTTAAATGTGATTACGCATTCGATGAATTTGTTTTTTCTGGAAAGTCGTTTGCAAATTCGAGAAACGCATCAATGCGTTGAAAAATTCGAAATTGTTCAATTTTCTTCGAACTGTTTCAAACGTAAAAACTTGCTTTGTTATCATTGCATTTTTTTTTATCTATGAAAAATAAATGTATTTTTCACCTTTGGTGACGAATATTTTTTTTGCGAATTTTTGTTTGTTTAACTTTAAACAAATTTAAAAATAGAATTGATTAATAGAATCCTTATGTCTTATTTTTAAAATAACTACATTGTTTCAATAATGCATAAGGCAAAAACATATTTGTTTTTTGTTCATTTTTATTTATTAGCGAAGTTAAATGGAAAAACGGGTCTTACAGTAGTCGCATATGATGTGTAACATTTGACATCTTATCGTGGAAAATACTCAATATTAATTTTTCTCCTGAAAAAAATATGAATCGGGTATGATTGGAAATAATTTTCTATCGAATAGTTATATCTTTAATGAAAATTGTATTTAATTAACAAAAGGAGTAAAAAAATGCAATATTTCGTCAAAAATAATTATTCTTGTTCAATTTGGGGAAGAGCGGAGACAATAGACTTATGATAACTTAAATATGACATATATACTAGTGATTTTGAAGTGCTTAAAAACCGTTAAAAAACAGCGTCAATAACAGTACCACTGTTAGTTGTCGAAACATTCTAATTTGTGTTCATTTCGAGCTTGAGTTCATCATTCATAAATGCTATGAGTGGCTCTGCTTTTGGCAAACTGAAGTTAAAGTTAAAATCACCACTCAAAATCAGGGGAAGCTAGTGATAATTTTTTAAAAGAGCAGAACCACCTTCATTATATGGTAATACAAAATGCAGGAAATCTTTAATTTTTTTTAACCGTTTGATTCGAAGAAATGTATTCGACCACCGAAATCACTGTTTGTCCATTTTCAAATAAGCATTCTGCCGCACTTATGTTCCCCAATATCGTGACTAATGGATTTAGAGTCAAGCGCTCGAGTCCTTGATGGCTACTAGAGTTGGATCCCCATGCGAGGGTAGCGAAAAGACACAGCCACGCACTCTCGTTGGTCAAACCAAGTAGCGCGCGCTTACGTCCCATCCTGTTACACACATCCGTCCCTTTTCACGAAATCCCTCCCAACAAATATCCAGCAACCGAGAGGAAAGATGTTACACATCAAAAAAATTCAATTGACTTCAAAGCACTCTCAAATGATATGACATACTTATATTACTCTTAGCGGAAAGCACACGCACACAAATAGTTCGAGGCATTTTTTTTCAAGGACGGTAATTTTAGTTTTTGAACTTTACATTAATGACGAAAATCTTAAGAATAAATTACGAAACCATTGCACTAAAATATAGGAGAAAATTTACAATTAAATTACTTTTAAAATATAAGCATGTAGAAAAAAATGATTGAAAATCAAGGCCATAGTTTTAATGTGAAGCTCAAAAATAGTAGTGGAAAAAAAGGAAGAATATGTAAATAGAAAACAGTACATTTTTTTAAAAAATTAAGAAATAAATCAATACCAAAATTTTTATAAAATTCGTATGCATGCAAACTAAAACTGAGTCTTTTATATATTAACAGTTTTTGGGTTTCATTTGAAAATAAATTTTAAAAGAATAAAAATTTAAAGATATACATTAAGAAAATAACATCACAAATGACAATATAATCATTTAGTTCCTTAAAATATGTCCGAAACTATAACATGGTTTGATTTTAGTTTAAGGCTGTCTTCGGTTAATGTTAAAGGATAGGAACCGAATTCGGAACATTTTTTCAGATATAAAAGAAATGAAAAATTAATATAATATTCTGGTTTCACTATCCTTTAGAGAGCAGCATTTTTTGTCATACTTCTCATTTTAAACTAAGTAAGATTAATTTTTCTGGTATAAAACATGTTTTGCGTTTTTTCTCCTATACCGTAATGTTAAATGAGCTATGCCTTCACGTATTAAAACGAAAAAGAAAGTATTCATGGAATATTTTAAAATTTTTGAAAGCGCTATATTGTTAACGGATGTATGAGTTATAATATTGCAAATTTCCATGGAAATTGAGGCATTTTTCTGTTTGAAAACGTGCTTCGCGTTTAGATCAAGCTTTCGTACTTTTACCGAAGACAGCCTTAAACTTACATCGTACTTTAAAGCAATTCGAGGGCTATTGGTGACGTATCTCGTGATTTTGAACCACGGTCAAATGACGAGAACGACACCTGAGCTCACACAAATCTCTCCAAACTTCCACACATTGCCAGCGGGAGTATTTTGAGCCTCGACAGCCTCATCAGTTTCTCTGCACGGCGGAACTAGGTTTCGAATTTGAGACTCGACAACGCCAGGCACGGATTCACGACCCTGACCATACTGCTGCCAATAAACTATTGTACGGAAAAGAAATTATTTATAGTGGCTGAAACATGTATAGAGACAAATAAGCTCACTGCTCGTCAAAATTGTTGTCTAGTTAATTTAATTGAAAAACAGTAAGATACAAAAATAATGGTATTTTTCTCTATGATAACATTTTCTTACTTCTTTAAATACTCATGCCATTTTCAATAGCTGTGTTTCAAATTACCATTTAAAACATCAAGAAATTTCTAAAAGTATTGTATTGATTTCACCTTTATACAAATTTTGAAGTTCTTCGTAGTTAGTTTATTATAAAGGAAAAAATACTACAGTAATTTATTGTGCTAGAATCATGGTATTTTAGGGAAAACATCTTCAATTTTGCATACTGGATTCTTAAATGGTAAAATTTTACAATTCTAAACATGTGCGAATGTGTGTATATATCACTAGCGTAGCTAACTCTGAAGGGGCCCTGTATCAAAACTCCTTGCCCTTTTTTAGATATGAGAGCTCTGTTAGTGGGACTGTAGTTACACATGTTGGGGCCCCTGTAGCTTGGGGGCCCCGTATCATTGATACGGCGGTAGCTACGCCCATGGTATATATAGTCATTCTAGTGAAAAAGAAACATACTTAATTTTTTCTGGGTATATAAAATTAAAAAATAACATATTAAATCTTTCATAAATAAGTTAAATGTAGTTATGTAATTTTTACCAACTTATTGTCATATCCTATTTTTGAATAATAGAATTATTTAATCAATAAAGAATGATTATTACTTACAATGAGAATGTCTGAAACTGTAAATTAAAGTAAAACAAAATGGGGGGAAACATTTAATGCTGTCCCATTAAAAGCAGTGAAAAGTTATTAAAATATTTAATTAATCTATTATTAAATATTTAAAAACAGTGGACGTTCTAGTATTTTTTATCGCTTTGTTTTCCCATGGGAAGCTGTAGAGTGGCTTAAAAAGTTAATCATGAAAATAAAAAAGGATTAAATAAAACTACCTTTCAAAATTTAATTTTTTGATATTATGCAATTTAGATAAAATATGTTACTCTAAAATAAAAAAATTTGAATAAAAGGAGAATTTTTATATTTTGGACTTTAAAATTAAGTCTCTTTATTCATTAAGAGACTTTCTCAATACTCCTCTGTATACATTTTTTTCATCTTGCAACTAATTTCTGAACTGTATTTATTTTCCAGAATAATGACCATAATCTGGAATAATCGATATAATTGCGTATTAATGCATTTCCTAGATGCTTTATAAACTAATTCGAAACTACAAAAAAATAAACTTCAATCTGATTGAGTGATGTCAGATCGAGGCCCAGGAAACTCATCGTAACAAAGGGCCAGTTTTTGCGTTTGTCGTTAGCCTCAAGTCTGAGCACCGTACAAGTGACGGTGCGATTTGATTCGGATCTACCCCGATTTTGATGGAGTGCACCTTGGGTGTGGTGAGTGGCTTCCCACCGCTCTTCCCCTTCCACTAACCTCACGAGAGGATTTGCGGTTCGATGAATATTTAGAGTGCCCCTATGCTGCAAAGGTACTATACAATTATAGCAACAAATACACCACACAAAATAATATTTTTTAAAAATTTAACATATCCCAGCAATTATTACATAATGTCATCTTATTGATTCAGATTCCAAATAAAATAGGTTTTTTTTGTAATTCATTTAATATCTCTAATCCATCTAACAAACTAAATTAAAACATCCCCTTATATTCTATTATAATAATCATTCTATAATTTAAAGAATCTTATAGTACAACGTAACATCAAAACCATTTTACTTAATACGATCACTTAATAATAAAATACTGCATATATAGAGAGATAAAAAGAATGTCAATATTCAACTTATTTCATTTGCTAAAAAATCAACGTAAAATCTATAAATTCAGATTTATTTGAAACGTATAGTAATCAGAGTTATCAAAAGTATTAAATTCTTTTATTTCTTGGTACATTTTTTTAGTTTCTTAAGTTATAAAAAAATGGATTTAAAGCATTAGTATTTTTTGATGACTATCATTCTAAAATGAATATAATGCAATGAAATGGAATGTATAAATTGCATTAAATTAAAGCAGACATTTACCTGCATTTTATTTGGAGAAAAAAAACTAATCAAGGTTTTTCTGATATTTTAATTTGAAAAATGAACACATTAATTCGTGTTATGAAGTTTTTAATGATACAGTAAAATATTATATCTGCTTTTTCAAGTATTTTTTTATCGGTTATTTTGTATTTGAAAATGATCAGGCGTTCTTCTTTTGGGCTGTAATTCCAAATATAATTCCCTCTTTTATCCCAATCATATCCTTAGTTACACAATATTTCCAACAATCAAATTATTTTTTATCAGACATTAAAAAAAAAAAAGATGAATTTAAATATTTCTATCAATATTTATTTAGTTTACTTGCAACAATTTTAAAAAATTGTTTATTTAAAAAACAATGGAACAATACTTGAAGATAATAAGAAATCATTGGAATCAAAACTCATGTATACTTTGCTTCAATTCAGTTATACATGTTAGAGAGCGAAGAGTTTTATCTCTAAGCTTTTGGTACTTTTTCAAGAACTAAATGCTACTTTTAGTGTTTTTATCAGATAAACTTTATAATTTAACAATGGTAATCATAGAGCAAATTGATTAATATCGTAACAATCTACGAGTTCCACAATCGAGGTTACATAATAAAAAATTCGTGAATTTAAAAAAAAAAAAGAATTTTTTTACGTTATCAGCTGAAGGTCTATCTAGTATCCAAAGAAATGTTACAGAAAGATAAGAAAACTTTCTTTTAAAACAAGAAATCTTTGCTTTCCTCGGAACTTCGTTTGCAATGCTGTGTGAATGTATACTAATTTTAATCATGCAAATATGTACTTTTCGGTTATTTTGAATAAATATGGAAAGGTATTTTGATGACTTTTTCAAACGGTTGCAAAAAGTTAGACAAAAATCGTCAAGGAAATTACGCTATAGGGCTCGAAAATTTTGTAAAAAGTTAAGAATTCAGGAAAGAATTTTAATGTGTAATTCAATTCATAGTTAAATTATTAGATACACAAAACAAGTTTTTCAATTATGGAAAAGATTTTTTTATTAATTAATTTCTAATCTGGAAGAATATCAACAGAAACATTAATGCATTACTGGTGTCCCAAAATGCAACACTGTGAAAGAAGCATCCAAACCGCGTGAAAATTTCCCCTTGAGGCTATCAAGATGGAATATGCAAAAACGTGGAAAAATATTATGAGCGCTTGCAGCAGCATCAACATATAAAAAGGGAGAATAGTGTCGTTTTTAATCCCTGAATTATTTTTCCGAGCAGTAGTTTTACATGAGTATAGCTTCAGTAAACCTCGAAGAAAAATACCAGAACACATTCTGAATTCAACGTACTCGATTGAACTGAGAATGTATTGTTTCCTATGGAGAATATGTATTATCCTTCCCCAAAATTAGGGATGTGTCGGACGTAAGGAAGCAACAGTGATGAGGACCTGTGATTATTAGGGGTAGGAGGGAGTAGCTGACCGACGGTACTGACTGCACCACTACACTTGATTGCAAGCATATTATACACATGGCAGGGAGGGATCGCTCTGCCTCATCAAGAATCATCATAATAAATACCATCTATTACACAACAATCGGTATCCGCATGTAGCATTCGACACGATTTCCAGTATAAAAGAATACAAGCAAAGCGTCCTTTGGTGCGATTATTTTTGTCACCAAACCACACATGTTTGCATTTACAATGGTCCCCTGAAAGACGGTACAACATACAGAAAAATAGCGCTTCTGTTTGCAACACCACAAACGTTGGAGAAGAATCTAGGCATACTGCATAGAAAAATTGCATAATTTTTACCTTATGCGTCACCATATTGATTCGAAAAGCCTTTTTTTCATTTTTGTGCCGAGGCGTGTCTCAGTGCTTATTGCCAGCCGAGGTGGCAACATTCAATACTGACATTATTGTCTTCCTCACATCGCAGAAGGCTGCATTTTTTAATGGTTTCCTTTTTGAAGTTAACTTCTTATGGCACGGTAGGGAGAAATTTCCGTTACGCGTTACCAGTTACGGTTAGCGATGAATGTAAGGTAGAAATGAATGAAGTTCCGAATTTTACCCTCGTATCCATCTAATTCATACTATCTATCTCAGACAAAAAATAATTACAGAATCGGAAAGATAATTCTTTTTTGTAATATTATATCTGTTGCCTCTCGTAACGAGTTTGGCTCTGATATCTCTTGTCCTTCTTGGTGTTGTATTTTGAATGACTAGCAGTGTAGTAAATAATATAAGAGCTATTAAACAACAAGATTAGATATCATTTACAAACTATAGCTGTATTAAGAAAGCAAACAGGTGTATTGAAATAGGAGTTTGAAATAAACTCTGATTATCAATTAAGTCTCATTGAATAAAGTCTAAGCGTAATAAATTAATATTTTCTCAATGTTTTCCTTACACTGTGGAAAATAATACCAGGAAAATATAAAACAAATCTTAATTAATGGTTTACATATCTTTTATTACATCATATTAGCTTCTATTAATTTTACTGAACTGGAATATAAACGTCTTATTTTAAATCATTGAGACAAACATATTAAAAACAAGCCATTTCATCAATAAGTGATCCATTTTTGTTTTTGTATTTTTAATCAGATGAATTTAGTTAGAAAAATTGGATGTGTGATGTATTTTCCATACGTTTAATTATTAAAAAAATGGATATTTATAATATCATATGTTCATTTTTCTCGAAAACTGTAGAATTTCTAAGAAAAAGATTAATTCTGGAAATCAATCTTTCAATATATTTCTTAGATTTGCTAAGCCTTTTATAGAAGTATATAATTTTCACAAAACCAATACTAGATAAACAAAATTTTTTAAGAAGAGCATATTTGACTATCTTAGGTAAATGCTCTATTTGTATTGATATCTATAGAAAATTTTTCTATTGTGTTCATTTTGTAATTCCAGAGACCCTTTTACTAGAAATATCGATATATTTTTCTATCGGTCATAATGTGCATCTAACAATCTGCATTTTTTACGAACATTTTTTTCGTCACGTAAGTCAATAGTTGCTATTTTAAGGGATTTCTATAGTTGCTCTTTGCTACACCGAGTATATACATTGGTATTTTCCGGAATAATCGGTACCGGAATAAAGTACACACTTCAACAAGATGTTAAACTTTTAAAATTAGTCAATTTCCTTTGCGTCAATTTCTTATCAAAGTTCCTTTTTAATATTTTTTTCGGTGTGGTATGTATCGCTTAAATCGTTTATGACTGGGATTGATTTCTAAAAATATAACTTCTGGAATACTTCAATTTAAAAGTTGGATTATTATCCTCGACGAGTTTTAGTGGAATAAAAAATCAAGCAAGATTTTTATTTCTGTCAATCTTTCTAATTGACTTGTACTTTTTTTTTTTTAATGTACGACAAATTTATCAAATTTCAATTAACTTTATTTATCTTTTAAGTTGATAATTTTCTAACTATGTTTCTTATTCAGTTGAAACAAAACATTTCTTTTGATGTTTCATTATTTCTCTAAAATATTTACTTTCTTAATGAATGTTCTTATCATAATACTCATAGGTATAGGGTGCAGTTTTAGTTCGTATCTAAACGATAAATGTTAGTTGGAAAAATACCGATTCATAAAAATGTTTCGTTTAGATCTTTTTATTCTTAAGGTATCCGACTACGCTCTGAACCGTGATTTTCAAAAGCGCATAAATGGATAATTTTCGTGATATTTAGTGTCACTTAGATTAGAATATATGTATAAAATTCTTTTAAGGACATTTTCACAAAATTTTTTTACTTAAATACAATATTTTGGCAAAAAATTAACTTAGAATAATCTTTTTTTCCAAACGTTCTCCTTTTGTGAAAAATGTTTCTTTTAGTATAATATTTTGCCTGTATATAGCTCAGACCTCTATCCAGAGGCTCAACTAGAAATTTTGAAATATATAACTAAGAAGTGGGTTTATTCATATTTTACGACAACAGAGAGGAGCAATTTTAAGAAAAAAAACGCGAATAATTATTTCAATTGGTGGTAACTCTGAAAATAATGTGAATTCTTCTAAGATTCTAGTTGAGCCTCTGTACAGAGGTCTGAGCTATATACAGACAAAATATTATTATAATAGAACCATTTTTCACAAAAGGAGAATATTTAGAAAAAAGATTATTCTAAGTCAATTTTTTACCAAAATGTTATATTTAAATAATTTTTTTTTGCCAAAATATCCTTAAAATAATTTTATGCATGTATTCTAATCTGAGTGACACTAAATATCATGAAAATTATCCATTTATGCGCTTTTTTTAAAATCATGGTTCCGAACGTAGTCGGATACCTTAAATTATTTTTTACTATAAAATTTTAGTAATTTCGAACTATCAAGTCATCTTAGACCAGATAAAATATATTAAAACTCAAAATTCAACAATATAAAATATCAATGAAGGAAAAAATAAACCAATAAAAATAATAAAACAAAATCAATCAACGCAACTTTTTTTTAAGTACATTTATTTTATTCCAAAAATAGCTACTTTTTGTATAAATTAAGCATCGCCAATAAATAAATTTATTTGTAAAATACTCAATAGTTACTTCTGGGAATTAGTTGAATTCTAAAACTTAACAAACAATCAAGGAAATCAGTTTCCTTTCTAGGTTGTCTTGAAGTCATGGTGTACATGCCATTATTTGGTATTTTTAATATTTTGGCTTTGAATTAATTTCATTACTTCTAAATAAAAATATCAACATCTTATACTTTTATTTTGGAAGAGAATTTGAATTCTCATCCAAACACATTCTTTGAAGAATTTATAACGTTTAATGAAATTGCTTATAATATATATGTTCCATGTTTTAAAATTTAATGAATTTTCTTGAAACTTATTTTATATATGCACCCAATTCTGTTTCTACGTGAACTTTTTTAGACGATTTTGATTTAACACTAATTTGAAAAAAATAACAATTAATTCTCTTTTTACGTGACTCACTTTGATTTAAGACATTCGACCAAATTCTAAGAAAAAATATTTGTTTACTTTTATTTTCATAACTATTTACGTCATCGGAGACGAGGAAGGTAATACAATTTCCAATTTTGTGAGAATACCTCGAATTTTATAGCCACAGTATGGAATTTCGTCTGCTTTTCGAACGTCAAGGTATCGAAGCTCACGATACCAAACAGGACGATCAACATACGTGAAGGAATAAAAAAAAAACTAAGAACAATACACGACGAGGAGATACTAAACTGGTGCTCGAATCATTTCATGCAATGACCTAACCAAAATACAAATATAAGGATTAATTATTGAATTAGTTCTGAAGTCCACTGGTACATCGGCACCACAGAAGGCGAGTCTTAATTTTACTCAAAGAGATTATAGGAAGAATTCCACCAATGAAGGACGAAGACGATAACCAAGACATTTCTAACGATAACAGTAATATTGCAGTTTCACTCAAATGTATGCGCTTATTGTCTGAAAGTGACAAAGAATCCTTTTTTCATTTCAAGTTATTTTGTCTAATTTTTTCGTTTATGCATTAATGATGCGTTTTTTAAAATGATAACTTACTACTTTGTATGATACATTTACAAACTTTATGAAACAAAATGTTTGAGATCCTAACATGAAACTCTTGGTAGATTGTATAATTTTTGCTGATTTCTTAGGCTGATCTTTTCTTTCTTTCTAATTTTTTAATAGGTGCAATCAGTGGCACCCACAAGGATTTCTGATTTTGATTAACATGTACTCAAGACAGTGGCGCACACAAGGAAAGGGGATTCCAGGTTCGAATCCCCCCAAAGCCCTTGATTTTTTTTTTCGATTGATTATAATTGCATGTATAAAATAAGTAAGATTTAATTAAGTATTTGCTATTAATAATTAATTTTATTAATTAATGCCGATTATTCATTCAATAATTATTTTTTAATTGTTTTTTGTTCCCGGTAATCGACAAAATCAAAAGAATATGTTAGACGTCGTTTCGGAGCATGATACGAGAATGGTAGATTTTTGACTCGGGTCCCCCTTTCCCCCTCCTCCTTGAAAAATTCCTATGCGCGCCACTGGGTGCAATATATTTCTTGCACGATTTTTTTTCACATAAATTTCAGAAACGCATCTACTGTGTAAAAACAGAATTAGGTGTACTAGAAAATCAGATCTGCCTCCTGGGTTATACTTTTTTTTCTCTAGTCACTTCCTAAGGAATTTACCACTAAAAGCGTCAGGAAAATATTCAGATATTTGATTAAATATCTGTAGTAAGTTATTTTAAAAATTGATTTTTTATTTTCTTTTTAAGTAGTTTTTTAATTACCGTAAAATCCGGCATATAACACGAATCTATACTTTCAAGTTACATTTTCTAATTTTTAGGTATATTCGTCGTATAACACGCAGCCCCATATTTACGAAGAGACTTGGAATGTATCGTACATGTGTTATTTTATTATCTTTCGGAGTCATTTATTCGAGCATTTGAAATAAATCTAGTATACTTCTAGAACTACAACCCTTTAAGTTAATAAGGAAGTTCATTTCCTTTAAATAAACAGTATTTATATATATATATAGAATTATAGTTTTTTTATGTGCCCATCTCTTTTTTTCTTTTTCTTTTTTAAGCTATTCTTTTTATACCCGGCGCATAACGTGCACCCGTAAATTTCGATCTTAACTTTGGCGTTAAAAGTGTACATTATACGCCGTATTTTACGGTATATACTGGAGTGTTTCCTTTAATCCATTAAATTAGAAATGTGACGGAAAATAACAGGAATTTAAACATTAACACATTGCAGGCAAAGACACATTGCAGTAAAAGATATAAAAATGCTTTCCAAAATTTGTCTCAAATTTCAATGCTTTAAAAATTGAACTGTCGTTTAGAATGCGGTTATAAACACATAAAATATCCTAGAATTTGTCACATGATAGATCGCATATTTTGTTTTTTATGGAATTTATGAGTTACATTAAAAAATACTGAGGGCTGTTAACTGTAAATTTAATTTAGGTGTTAAAATGATTAAGACTTATAACTCAAATGTTTTGCTGCAGTTTTTCAACGTATATTTATGTTTGTTATATTCGTTTATTTAATTATTTCTCAGCTGTTAACAAGTCTTACAATTAGTTTAGCCTGTTTGTTAAATAAAAACAGACTTAAAAAAAAATGCTAAGAAGTTTTGATTTCAAAGCACATTTTAATTTAGTACTATACAAGTACAAATATAGAGTATTAATTACGCAATGGAAGAGATTATGCATTTTACAATTACTATACATTCAAAACACTTAACATGATTGATGAAAAAACTAGAGAAAACAAAATATGCCCTAAGATTTAAAAGGACTTAAAAAAATTATTTTAAGGTATCCGACTACGCGTTCGAAACCGTGATTTTTAAAAAAACGCATAAATGGATAATTTTCATGATATTTAGTGTCACTTAGATTAGAAAACATGCATAAAATTGTTTTAAGGGCATTTTGGCAAAAAAATTTATTTAAATACAATATTTCGGCAAAAAATTAACTTAGAATAACCTATCTTCAAAATGTTCTCCTTTTGTGAAAAAATGCTTCTAAAATAATAATATTTTGCTTATATAAAGACTTCTCTCCATAGAGTCTGATCTAGGATTTTTGAAAAATTCACATTATTTCAGAGTTACCACTAATTAAAATAATTATCGGTGTTTTTTCTTAAAATTTGTCCCCTCTGTTGTAGTAAAATATGGATAAATCCACTTCTAAGCTATATATTTCAAAAATTCTAGTTGAGCCTCTACACAGAGGTCTGAGCTATATACAGGCAAAATATTATTATAATAGAAGCATTTTTTACAAAAGGAGACTATTTTGAAAATGGGTCATTCTATGTTCACTTTTTGTCAAACTATTGTACTTAAATGATTTTTTTATTGTCATAATATTCTTAAAATAATTTTATATACATTTTCTAATCCAAGTGATACTAAATATCATAAATATTATCCATTTCTACGCTTTTGAAAAATCACGGTTCCGAACGTAGTCGGATACCTTAACACATTTTTCGAATCTTTTCAACGAATGATAAGTTTTGTAAAAAACTAATTAAAAATCACCAGAAACACTGAATTTTTAAAAATTAAGTTCATATTCGACTGAATAAATGGTACAAATTTATGTAATATGAATGAACAAATTTTAATTTAAGTGACAATATTTGTAGAGAATTATTGGAAAAGGGATGTAATAGTTAAAATATTAAATGCAATTGTTTTTAAAGTACATGATACATGTATGGATTGATTATACTTTTGCGTTTTTATTCAATGATTAATATTTTCCAGTAATTTTTATCTCATTGAGTTTTTTAAATAAACGCGTGATACTGCTCTCCCCCATCCTTTGTTTAACTAGATCAGAATATTCCAAACACCCTGATTTAAAATATCCTTGGAAAGGGTTTTATAAAAAAAAATCACTGAATTCTCACACAAAAGAGTGAACTCGAACAAATAAAAGCTTCGAAAACATCTGCATTTCCACGATTAATTTCTTATTATAATGGATCTGGCAAAAAAGGGGCTGGTTGACAGTTCTTTATATACCAGTTTTTCCCTCTCTTTCCCCGTATTACCTTTTTTTAAAATATTTATTATTTCTGCCGAGGTGAGAGGGAGATTGGTTCTTTTAAGCAGCTGCCGCCGCATTGATTCAAATATCGATCCACTTCTTTTTATAGAAACATTAATCGAACAGTGATGTCAAAGAACTTAAAAGATCTACACATTTCTGTTTTTAACTAAAAGAACCAATATTTAAACGGCACGAATTCTGAAATAAAAGGATATCGAAAGAACTAGGAGATAATTGAGAGAAATTGAACAAAAATAAAAATAAAGAGAGCAAAATTCTATGTCAATCAGATTTTCGCATTTATTTTCCTCCGTGAGTTTAAAGTTTTTGAGGATATGCAATTTGTTAGGACGAATTCTTATTAGTGTGTGGATGAAGAATAAATGATAATTTCGATTGAATTCTCTAACTTTAAATCTTTTAAGTTTCGGATTAATTTATAGACATTTTGTTGGGACGAATTCTTTAGAATGTGGATGAAGAACAAATGATGATTTACATTGAATTCTCTAACTTTAATTCTTTTAAGTTTCTGTTTAATTATTATGTCAATATTGATTATTAACTGGACTTAAGTTAAGGACTATTTACCGGTATTTCACAGATCTAAAACTGCAATATAAACTAAAGAAAAATTCAACAATATACTAAATAGGGGTTAATGTAACTACTATATATTTAAATTTGTGAAAAAAAGCAAATAAAAATGCTCTTTCTCTCTCTTTCCCTTCGTATAAAATTTACTAACAATACAAAATAATCATAAATACAAAATATGTAGACCAATCTATTTGATATTGATTTTTATAAGACAATAAAATTTCATTTAAAGGCCGTTGTATACTTCCCAGTGATTTATTTAAACTTTAATAACAAAATAGCTTTTTTTAAAAAAATCGTACAGAATACGATTTACACACTGACGTAGCTCTGAGGGGGCCCTATATCGAAATTCCTTCGGGGCCCTTTTTTAGATATGAGAGCCGTGTTAGTGAGACGGTAGTTATGCATGTTGGGGCCCCGGTAGCTTGGGGATCCCGTATCATTGATACGGCTGATACGGCGGTAGCTACGCCCCTGGATTTACGTACAAAAATAAACATCGTTTTTACTACTTTAATACATCTTAATAAAGGAAACGAGAAATTTCTTGTGGAATGTTTGAATAATAATTGCTTTGATTATTTTTTAAAGCTTTTAATTTTTTTAAGATTAATTCTGAAAGAAAACTTTATCATTTAAAGAGTTTGCTTTTGTTTCGTACTCTTGTGAAATAAGTTCGCATAAATTTAAGTATCTTAAAAGTTATATAATAATTACTCATATCCATTACATTAATTTTAATATGTTACTATTCAATAGCACTCTTCTGTAAAATAAACACGAATTTACGTCAAAATCTTTATTTTTTTTAGTTGGAAAGCGATTTTTAAGACTCATTTTTTAGAACTTAAAAAATTAAGCCGAGTTCTCAAAGCAGTATAAATTTCATATTTAGGTAAAATAAAAAATTGTAAAAAAGCAACTTATTTTATGCCCATTTGAAATGTTTTATGTTTAAGAACAAATTATTATGTAGAATTAACAATAGTTTATGTATAAATTATATATAAATATCCTATTTTCTATAAAACTAATCAAAATTGAAATTCAATAAGATTTTTGAATAATTAAAACAATAATATACTTGAAAATTATCCCAGAAAGAGAGTTTAATTTCAAAATATTTGACAACCTACACAAAATTAATTTATGAATTAGAATTATTAGCGACTTAATCACATTTATTAATTTATGTGATTGAATGCTAAAACTATTTAAACTAATGTGAAACCATTATTTAAACTCCGATGGTATAAACACATAGTATATAAATAACATGCGGTTTAAATTGCGTGACAAATTTAAATAATTGTTCATGTTGGAGAAAAATTAATTTAGAATCTAATTTTGAATCATTTTAGGGAATAAAATACTTAAAATATTCAAAATTAAAAAAAAAAAGAAATATTTGAAATGTGTTTAAAAAACGTAAAGTATTCTGAAATGTGTATGGAAAGCAATAATGTAAAAGAAAATACGGTTTTTTTTAAAGTATTTATGAATTTGATCTTATTTGATGTTTAACAACTGTTATTACTCGCCCCCTGAAAGAAATCTGTGACTAGAGTTACACCGATAATTTTGGTTATAAAATTGAATAATGTATTTTATTTTTTGTGGCACTATTTTCAACTGATGGCTCACAGATGTAGCAATTTGGAAGGAATAATAATAAAAAGAAAACATCATTCACATAAATTCAATTATAATACATTTGCCAGTAATCTCGGACAATTAAGAAATTGAAAACTGCATGTCTTACCTCCTCGTTGATTATTATTTTGTGTAATAATTATTACATGTCTCGAAATACTTTACGTACAGTTCTCATGGATGTTTTAAAAGAAAAGCATTTACCATTTCTAGTTATTTTTTGGAAATTTGGACCAACTTCCCATTAAAATCTTCCGGGAAGAGATTTATTTTCTTTTTACTTCCTATTTTTAGGAATTTCCATCAAAAAATGTTTTAGATCATCCATAATTACCTATTTGTAATCAAATAAAATGAAGAAAATACCATAAAACTTTGACAATGTGATACGCAACAAACTCATAATGCAGTTTTCAAAACGATTTAAACTTAAGATAAGAAAATATAGAAACTTAACTTATCTTTAAAAAGTAATTAATCTTCTATTTCTTATGGTTACCTTTTACTTCACTTCCAGAAATTAAATAAAATACATTTCATAAAAAAAATATACATTTTTTTTGTATAAATATTTTTTAATATACCGGAGTTTCATATTTCATTAAAATATGGCAATAACTTGATGGAGCCTGGCGGAAAGATGGCGTGCTCTCCTGGAATCGAGATGGAAGTGTTTGTATTGGACTGTCAACAATAATAGGCAAGTTTTGAAATTCTTGTTTGTTCTCCATTTAAATAAATTTTTTTATTAAAAACATTGATGTTTTTGTGCATTATGCGACTTATTTTATTTATATTTAAATTGATATGAGTTATGAAATTATCTATTTTTTAAATGTAATTTAAAATCGTGTTACGCCTAGCTTAGTAGTAATAAAAGAAACTCCGATTGATGATGTACTGTACAAATTTCTTAAGTTTACTTTTGGGTGCTGTATTAGGATGTGACTTTTAAATGTGTCAAGAACTTATTTATAATAAATGGATTTAGTTTCTCTAACTAAACTAAAGGCTAAATAAATATAAGTTTTAATATAAAGCTAACTGTTGCATAATTTATGCTAATTGTGTTGTTTTGGTTGATCGGTTATTTTGGTGTTTCAAGCAAATTCCTTTGTGTTAACTTTATAAACTGCGTTAAATAAAGTTAATTTTTTATATTTCATAACTTATTTCGAAGTATTATCAAACCCAGTCAAGTTTGTTTATATTTGTATGGAAAGTATGCATAATGCATATATCGTGTTTATGACTGTTTAAACCCCCACACTTTTAAAAAGTAAGTTGGCGTCGCGTTACTATGCCATTCCTTTGTAATATGTTGTTTATGTAGTACAAAAAGAATCCGTTACAAAGTTTGTTTATTTTAACAAAAATTTTAAATTAGAAAAAATTTAAATTTTATTTTATGTGCTTTGTTATCATTTCATTTGAGTAATAAAACATAGAATAATTAAATTAGATTGTGTGTGCTTTTGTATCATTAAAATATTTATATTTTATGAAACATTTTCGTGAATTTTTTTAGAATTTGAATTATGAGAAATACAATTTTTCTTGTTAAGTATTTGTATATTTTCTTATTTATTTTTACTCCCAATGATTATTTTGATATATATATATTTTAAATTCTTAACTTTTTTCTTATTTTGCTTTGCATATTTTCAGATAATTATTATAATTGATATAAAATATATAAATTAAGTTTTGGATTAATTTTATTAATTTATCATTACACACCTTTTATGTATTTGATTAAAACATAATTCTTGCATATTCTTCTAAAGTAATTGGAAAATTTTGCAAAATTGTGGATTAAAGTTTGATAAATGAGAATTAAAAAATTTTTTATCTGTCCCATTATTGAATAAACTTAATGATTTTCAGAAATAGTTTTTGAAAGAATCTGTTTTTTTAGATGTATTCTTCATTAACCATTGTTAATGTAATTGAGAAAATTCTAATTAAAATAATATGCTTAGTTTTCTGATTATTTAAATTATTTATTTTTATTGTATTTGTACTTTATTAATAGCTTAGAATTTTTAGGCATTGGAATTCATTTTTTTAAAGTTGGTTTCAGGAGGACTGGCTAACTATTATATGCTGTTTATGAATAATCTGTCACTTAAATTCATGTTATCAATAAGATTTAGTGATTGACTATTGAAAATTTTACTTTTTTTTTAAAAAAAAGTGTTCTTATACATTTTTTCTACAATAGTTAATTTTTTTATTTTGTTGCTAATTGTTTTAAAATAGCAATTCATTCCAATAACTTTTGTTTCATTGAATTAATTTGTTTTATTAAATTTCAAAATTATTTTATGTATTTATAATATGAATGTTAAATGAGAAATAAAATTCTTTTTGAAAAATTATAAATTTGTTTTCTCTTTACAATGTTTCCATGTGTATTTGAATTTCACCTTCTGATCAGTATTATTATTGTTGAGTTTTTTTCATTCAACCAAATTTAATTTAATTTTTGAAATGGAAAATATTGCTGAAATTATATTTATCTCTGTGTGTGTAATATAGTTCTATTCAAAATGTTATGGCAGAAAATTGAATAAAAAATGACAAAAAAAAAAAATTGATGTATATATGTAACTGATCTGGTGCATGTTCATTAAACTAATAAATAAAATGTTCTCTTAGGATTAAAAAAATAGATTTCAGTTTTGAATCACTGTTTAAATAGTTTTAATATGGCTTTTATTCTTATTCTCTGGAAAAGTGCTTATTCAGAAAGTGTAGTATAAAGAAGTTGATTTTTCATTCAACTGAATCAGATAAATTATTTTGTTTATTTCTTAGTAAAATTCTCAATTAGTATGTTTGTATAAATGCATTATAATTGAAATGAATTAATAAATATTTTTAAAATTCAAATCAGTGAATATTTATATATTTACAGTAATGATTGATTTTAAGACTCAAAACAAAAAAGGAAATTGTGTTAATTTTTAAAGTATTATGAAAGTTTCACTTGGATGTAATAATATGACTTTATATGTAGCTAACATATTAATTTAAGATATCATATCATAGTAATAAGTGTACAGAAAGAAAATGTTTTTCCATAAACATTTTTAAAAGTTTTCATATGGCATTTTTCATTATCTGTTATTTTTCAGATATGATTTTTGGCTCTTAAATAACAATGTTTGTCAAAAAGGCAGGTGGTGAAGGAAGTATTTAACTTTAAATGACTCAATGACTATATTCCTTGTTGTATAAAATTCCTTATTAAAATAAGATTTGCCCTTTTAGCTTTTAATTATCAGCAAAATGTGATAATTTAAACTTTTTTTAATTGAATTTTTTATGTTTCAATTCATAAAGAATGAAGTCCTCAGATATTCTAAAATTTAACCTGGGAACACTGATCTACAAAATAAAAAAGTTATAATAATTGCTCTACATTATTTCTCATTAAAGTATTTTTTCCATTTTTTACATATATCATGATAGGTAAATAAATGAAGTAAGACCTCCAAAAACAGATTATTGTTCTTATATTTTATAAAAGGTAAAAAAAAAATTAAGTTAAATTTTGAAGTATTTAATATTTTTTTTTATCATTTTCTGTTTTTAGTGAAGTGTTCGCACATTATTCAGTACTGTGTTACATATGTTCTTTACAGACACAAATAGAATCAATTATTTTCAAATATTCTTAATGAACATGTATGATATTTTAGTAAGAACAAATTTAATTCCATTTTAAAATTTGTACCATAACTTGATTTTGAATATTTAAGTTTTGAATTTTTTATTTGAAATATTATTTTGTCCTTTAAAATTATAGCCGTTCGGATTTCGGATTAATTATATATAAACAAAGACTACATAATAAACTGCATAAATAAGCAATTTTATAGTGCCATTCATTTTTGAGTCATGCCATTTATTTTTGAGTTATGCACCTAAATTATTTATACATTATTACTATTCTTTTCTATATATATAAAGACTTCCAAGTATTGAAAGCTCATATATTTGTGATCTCAAACTTTATAAATTCATTCATGAGCTACTTTTTCTCATAATTATCACCGATTTTTCACTGTGTGATTTGCTACTTTTGTCTTTTCTGTTATATTAAGTATGGGGCATTTAAAAGGGTTCAAATAATTTGTAACTGTTTGTAAAAATTCTTATGACTGTTTTGTGAAAGTTTTAATACTTTGGTATCCTAATAATGAATATTTACTGACGAAGGAAAATATATTGCTAAGGATAGTTCTTAAATTGTTACTCTTGTCATGCAAAATAATAATTTTTTAAAATTAATAGTTTTTAATTTTAAAATAGACTTTTCTTTTTATTATTGACATTCTTAACTATTCAACTTATAACCAAATTAAAATGCATTTTTTTCTTTGGTTTAACCCAATAAAATAAACCGCATTTTTAGCTTAAAACATGTATATTTGATTTTTTTTCTCGATGCCATTGGCTTGATGGTAGATTCTTTTATTTTTTTTCAAAATTAAATTTGTGTTGATTAAATTTATAAACTCATGTATGATCTTCTGCATCCTATTCCAAAAAAATAAAAGAAAAACACTTCACAAAATGAAAAAGAATAAAATGACATAACACAGAATAAGTAACTGTAATGTAAAATAAATAACTGCTTGTCTAACTAAATAAAACATTAGGTAATTATTCCTTAATGAAACATGCAAGGATATATAAAAGGTTATAAAAACATCACACTAAAAAAAGTAGTCGAGAAAATTAAAAATTGAGTCTGAAATGAAAAGTGGCAATTATGCAACTGAAAACATTTCCTCTTTGGATGTTTACAATACTTGAATAATTCAAAAATAAGATGTTATATATCTTGGTATGTAATTATTTTAAGTTTGCATTACTTAACAAGTGCTCAGTAGATATATATGCAATTCAGTAACCGTGATTCAACAGAATTATTAGAATGATTTACTGTGAAGTACTTATATCTTGTAGCTTACAATTTAGGTATGTATCTGCTCTTTGAATATATAATATAAATTAATTCCATTACAACATTTTATCCTATTCACATAAATATATGGGAAATTAAGGGAATAGAAACAAACATTTTCTAATTTCACAATAGTGTTTCCATTATGGGAAAGAACATGGTTATAAATTTATAGCAAAAATTTGTTTTCAAAAAAGGTAATCTAATCATGAGTTGTTTCCCCATGAAAAAAAATTAAATCAAACTGGTAATTCATTAGTATCTATGAAGAAAGCATCTAATACTCTGCAAAGTGGTAAAATTTTAACAAAAAAATATTGAAAGGGCTTTCAGTGTCGTTGCAAATTTTTTTTTGAAAATGTTTTTTTTAAATTGCAATTATTTTTTTAAAAAAATTTCAAGTACACTTTAAAAAAAGGTAATAGTAAAATAATTATGTATGTATATACATATATATATATAATATGACATAAAGACATGAAACGTCTCCTAAAAAATACTAATTATTTATTTATTTTTGTGGGAAATCTATTCTGTAAAAATATTATTTTTTAAATTAGGAAATGACTTATGTTTTAAATGTACTGGAAAGGGGGTGGTATTTTTAGATTGAAATATCAAGCAAGGCTCTATATCAGTGATACTCAACCTGCAGGCCTTTTCTGAGTGGCCTGGTTATGGTCCATTGCATAAAAAATTCAATTATTTAAGAACAATGTACTAAAAATGTAGCAGGAAATTCTATCAATGAAGCAATCAAATCTATCATTTTTTTCTATCAATTTGCTTCTTTTAATAGTAGAAGTTGTTATACTAATCTCCTGTACGGTCAGACTTGATAAGTGAAATTTTTGACTTTTATGAAGTTCGATACTAGAAGTGGACTATCGTATATATCTTCCCAGTCCAACTCAATGCAGTCCAAGATGTTCTGAAGTGAAGCCTGTTTTAACTAGCATTCAGGGCGAATAGGAAACCTCTTATTGCCTCCAGAAAAAGTAAAACAAGTCGGAACAGACAAATGTTGGACTGTCTGTCACAAGGAAGAGATAATAGAATATAAACAAGTGGTGTGTGTGTTTTTTTTTTTTTTTTTTTTGGTCATGGATGAAAGGAAATCGAAACTACCCCAGAACTAAGTAGAAGCATAAAAAGTATAAAAGTAAATATATTTTGTGTGTTTGATAGAAGGATTAATAAAGTAATAAAATGAAAACCGAAAATGAAGTTTTGCTATAACTTGCTGACCACATATTTTCCACAATTAATATCTTTGTGGCCAGCTATCATAACAGTGTATAAGCAAAATTTTGCTGCTTGTACTTTGGTTTATCTTAAGAGATGTATGAGTATAAGCAATTTTGATTGGGAACTATAGTATTTGTCAATGAGTTATTACTCATCAAACTGATTTGATGCACCATTCCTCCCTTGCAGTAGCATTAAGTATTTCAGCAGCCTATAACACATTAATATCTACTACATCATTAGTCTTGTTCTGCTTAACTTAGCATGTGTATTCAGCTTTTAGCGAACAAGTTTATTTCATGTTAAACTTTTTAATTACTACAATTCTGTTTCTCAAAAGTTAATGCTCTAGAATAAATACTGATTTTTTTTAATTAAATTTTGTATTAATGGTTATTTATCTATTTTAGGCATTTGCATCACTGTATATCAATACCAGAAGGTGATAAAGTTGAATGAGAAATTACTAAAAAACATAGGCATTTTCAAGAAAAGTGTGAAATCAATTTTTTTTTTTTTTTTTTGTGATTTAAAAGATAAAATGCTCAATATGTAATAAATCCCAAGTGCACCCATGAAAAAATTTAAGTGCTAAAATAAGTGCATTAATGTTTATATAACATGAAGTATCACTTTGAACCATATAAACATTGATACAAATGACAAGGAGGAATATTTCTGCTGCCAAGGCAAATTAAGGGAATAAAAACTATTATAACTGTATATTTTGATTTTCATGTGTTGAACAGTTACTTAATGATTTTCATGTGTAGAAAATTTGACCATGATTGAAAAGGAGTTCACACATGCTTTAATTCAAGAATTTAGGAATGAATTTGTTTTTTCATCCCTTGATAATGGTTCAAAATTATGAGAGATGTTGCCTACCAAACCCTATTTTTTGGCTTTGATATGACAAATAGAAAGGAAATTAAAATTACAGGTCTATTGCTTACAGTCAAACAGATCTATTTGTTGAGATCCAATTATATATTACTGATTTAACTGAGTTGGTAGTTATTTCTAGAAGTTATAAACATTCCAGAGAGAGAACAATGTATGGTAATACACTTTCATTAAAAAATCATACTAGAATATTTTTATTTGCTATAAAAATTCTTCAAAATTACTTTTTTAAACTGATGAAAAGATGTAACATTAAGCATAAATGAACATTTTAGAGATAAACTGTAATAATAGATTCTAGTGATAAACTGTAATAATTGATTCTGCTCGTGATATTGTTTTGATCTGATGAGTATTGTTTTCCATAGAGTATTGTTCATTATGCAAATATGCAATTTTGTGGACATCTTACTAAATTACCTCATCTATTTTTAATATATGTTGGTTAATTGATGTTAATCAAAATAATCTTCCAGAACTAACACTATACTACTGTCATATATATTTTATGTGATGTAGTGGTATTTTCTTGTGATATTACAACAGAGCTTATTGAAAAATGTATGTTATGGTATAACATAGTGACTAAGTAAATCCTTTTATTATTGTGCCATTCTGGAATGTGAAGTTTTAATTTAAATTGAGACCTACTGCAGATGGTCACTTCCAATCCAATTTGAGTGTCTTTACATTAGATCAGAGGTTCTCAAACCTTTTTGTCTCATAGACCCCTTGCCATGTTTTTGGGTTTGGGGTAGACCCCTGCTTAATTAAATATTGAATTTTTGCAAATTTATCAATTTAAATGTCTTTTTGACAGCTGGTTACTACTACACCTACTTTAAATGAATTAAATTTCTAACTGTAATCAAGTATAGTGTTTAAAATATTTTAAAAGCGCATGTTAATTAAATTAAAAGTTAATTAATAAATAAAACTATTAAATAAAATAAATAAACAACAAACAAATGATTTTAATTGAGGAGGTGAATCTCTACTGCAACAATATCAAAATTTCAGCATTTGATATCAATCTTGTCAGTTTTAACCTTAAATCTCATCTGTTAGCAGTGTACAGTTTTTTTTTGCAGATTGGCAACCACGCTAAAACTCCTTTACACTAGGAAAAGCAATAAAAAACTTCCTCACGATATTCCATAATTCGGGACAAATAATAGGTTTGACTTTTTAAAGCCAAAATTGCTGACATTCGTTTCTAAACTTAAAGAACTTCGTTAGTGCTTATTACAATGAGTTCCCATTGTAATGTGACCGCATGAATTCATTGCCTACTGTGGTATTGCCATAGTCAAAGCATTCTCAAACCTGTTTTCAAAATCTGAATAAAATACATTTAATTATTGAACATTAGGTTAAAATATTCTGACAGATTATCTGTGACAAATTTAGAAAAATTTGCAGCCTCAAGTAATATTCCTTTTTAGCTTAACTCTAAGAGGAAAGCTGAAATGGTTCTTGTTTTAATAAAATTCATGCTGTCACCTTGCAAACAAGTGCAAATTAACCTCATTAAATTTAGTAAAGAAATCTGTTGCACAGGTATAATTTGGTTTCCACTTGATTAAATTTTCTTTTAAACTTAAAGTCACAATCCAGTTTAATGAGAGCCATTATCACATACATCTCATGGACCCCCAAATTAATTTTTGGCTGATGTGGACCCCTTGAAGGTCGTCATAGACCCCTGGGGGTCTATATAGACCACTTTGGGAATCACTGCATTAGATGATAAAGATTATTTGAATTTAGTACTTCTTATTGCAAATTTTTTACAAAAAGAGTAATTTTCACCAAATCTATAATGGTCATAATATTTCTTTCGATGGTTTCATAATTTGATGAAAAACTTTTCAAATGTCTGTGCTTCTTAAGGCTGTCTTTGGTAAAAGTACGAGAGCTCTTAACTAAACGTGAAGCACATTTTCAGACAGAAAAATGACCCAATTTCCATGGAAATTAGCAATATTATAACTCATACCTCTGTTAACAATAGTGTTTTTGAAAAATTCAAAATATTCCTTGAATACTTTCTTTTTTGTTTTAATATATGAAGGCAAAGCCCATTTAACATAACGATATAGGATAAAAAATGCAAAACACATTTTATACCAGAAAAAATGAATCGACTCGTTTAAAAATGGGAAGTATGATAAAAAATACTGCTCTCTAAGGGATAGTGAAGCCAGAATATCATATTAATTTTTCATTTCTTTTATATCTGAAAAAAGGTTCCAAATTCGAGTCCTATTCTTTAACATTAACCGAAAACAGCCTTAACATGTAACATTTTGAGAGAATAATTGTCATACTTACAAATAAAAATGCTCAACTTTTTTGAAAAAACTTTACCCTCCCCCCCAACTTCTTTGTATGTACAGTCAGTAAACATGTGTTTCTGTTTTTTTTTTAATTGCAACTTTTTCCCTACCTACCTAATTGTTTCCACTTTATTTGCCTTTTTGAAGTACAGTACTCACCCTTACATTTAGATCTTCTGTACTATTATCTATTTGCCTATATAAAATTATTTATAAAACAGTGAAAACTTTTAACGATTTTCTGTTTTTATGTTAATGATCAAAATGTAGATTGTTTTGAATGAGACACGTGGTACTCTTTTAACCTATTTCTTAAATAGTGTTCCAAATATTCCTCTTAATGAATAATAATGACTACATAACTGTAAGCAGTTTTGGCTGTGGACTTGTAGCTGGAATAATTTCTTTTGTGTCATGGACTCAAGTCGTGCTGTCATTTAAGACTCATTGTGTAGAGGAGCAGATTCTTGTTAAATCTATCAAGGCTCAAAATGTGCTCATTTAGTATGGTGTGGAAGTTTAGAGAGAGGGATGCAAGATCAAATGTCATCCTCATCTCTTGACCATGGTTCAAAATTGGGTCCTTCATCAATAGCCCTTGTGCTGCTTTAAATTTTGTTATCAGTAAACAAATCTTGAGTAATATATTGATAAAGTGAATGGAATCATTGTATGTATTATGTATTTATTTTGCTGGTTTATATATTTCTTGTAACAAGTCTTAAATTATTGTTTTTTATACAATTATGCATTAATAAAGAATGTTCAGAACTAAGTTTTGTAATGTAAATCATGAAAATTTTTAGGCACCCTTTTTCTTTCAAAAATACTCAAATAAGGTATTTGGTATTTTTATTAGAAACTACACATTTGTGTGAGAAATTTTTTGTTGTTTAAATAGAATTTTTCTTCCTTAAGTCTATGAAATTTTTAAAAGCTGTGTTATTGAATTAGTTGTGCTTTAATACTCATTATTTTTAACATGTTACATTTTAGAGTATTTTTATTTATGCGTGACAGAAATAAAAATATTAAATATATATGTATATATTTTTTTTGCAGAAAATTCACTGTTGAAAAATATGAAAAAATTTAAAGGAAAAAAGGTAAGGACTTAATATTTTTAAAATTTTTTGGAAAAATCTACTGTGACTTGAGAACTTTTTATAGCACTGATTAACATAAATTTATTTAGTCAATTTTTATTTACCCTGTATGGTTTGATTGAAATAAGAGTTGTATTGTAACATATGTTCCTATTTAAGCAATTGCAGTATGCATTTGCTTACTGAAAATACTGTTATGGATAGCATTTATTGTATAATGTAATCAAATGTACCAGGTTGAATCAACAGTTCTCACCGTAAGTCACCTTTAAATGGAATGGGCAAACAATGATAAAACAATAGGAATTTATTCCTCAAAGTAAATTCTGTTTATGAAGTGTAATTTTTTTTTGCAATTCTCTGTCAAAAGTTCATATCTATATTCATTCCATTTGATTGGATTGGAGGCAAAGAACTCATGATACTCCTTCTCATTATCAATCACATTAGTGAATCTCCACAAGAGAGCTCAGAAGCAAAATAAGATTGTAATTTGATGGAGCAAGATCTGGGCTGTGTACAGGATGGAGCAATGCTTGGGTACCTTGAAGTTCTTTTAAGCTTTTCCTTGATTGATCTTGCTGAGTGCACTGAAGAGTTGTTGTGCTGCAGGAATATTTGTTGTGTGTTGATCAACACACAACAAATATTCACACAGGCCTACAGAACATTCATTGTACACTGTTTGCAATTGTTGATTATAAAGGTGAGAAATCACATGGAACAAATTCAAATGTAGTATTCCTTCAAAATTTTACCAAACTCACAGCATGACCTTATGTTTGAAGAAACTCTTTATGACAGTAAATTTGGAGGGTGTCTACTAGGATATCTGTATTTTCTGGTGTAAAAATTTTGGAAAATTATCCACTTTTCATTCCTAATCCTGATTCTGTACCAAAATTAAAGATCTCGGTGGAAGGTTCCCGAATTCAGTCTTTTGCTTGATGGTGCTGCTGAGATTGTGTCAGTTCACATGGAACTTCTCCTCAGCACCTATTCATAAACTCCAGTTTTTGGAGTCAGTTATGTACTTTGGGAAGGACAAAAATCTTGTAGAAAATTTTGTCTTTCATCAGAATATTATCCACAACTGATGGTTACTCTGATTTTGATTTGTTTTCAAGGCTGATATCACTTTCCTTGAAATTCTTAAATCAATTTGTAGGGTCTCTTTCTAAATCATTAATTTATTTCACCTCTACTCTTGCATTAAGAACTTTTTCAGAGGAATTGTAAAATAACACAATTTGCTTGTTTAATTATCAGCCATCTTAAGCAATTGCAACAATTATACATGGGCAAGAAAGAAATCACTACAACTGAAAGTGATTATTATGATCAAACTGTGTTCTACCAAATTAGGCCTTCTTCACTGGAGCTGTAATTCATGCATGTCATCTGGTTTTTTATTTAAGGAAAGCAAAATATGTAAAAACTTTCAACTAAACCTGGCATATAGTTGTTTTTATACAATTGTCAGAATTTGAGAAGTTTAAAGTACTCTGATAAAATGTATATAAAATGAAAATGTCATTGTAACAAAATAGATAAGGACACTAATCTCTATATTTTTGTCTGGTTTAAAAGAAGTAAATCTGTAAATGTATTTTTTATGTTTTATATCTGTACACTAGAGTAATGCTACCAATTTTTTTTTCCATGGAATTAGTTTTAACTCTTTATTTTGTTAAGAGTATGGTTTCAAAAGGTTCGATAAAACATTCTGCCACTGTATTGCTCATAATAGAGATTGTGGAATATTATAATTAATTTTGTAAATAAACATTTTCCCCCCTGTATCTTAAATACTTATTTTTTGACCATTCTCTTATATGCCAAAATTGGTCAGAGAATGTGATGTGTTACGAAATATCTCTATGCAGTAGCTTGATAGTTTGGAAAGAAGGGGGAAATGGTATAATTTTTTGGGATAAATGGGATAATTTTATTTTGAAATATGAAAACAAATTACACTTATATATATGCTTAGATTTATGGTGTTGTATATCATAATGCAGAACAATTGGAACTTTTTGCATAAAAATGCAGTCATGTATAGGTTACCAATTGGATTTCCTACATAATCCATTTCACAATATTTTTAAGTTTCATTTAATGTATTTAATGTTTTTTTTTAAAAAAAAATCCTTGAATAAATATAATTTGAAATTTTCAATTATTTCAAGAAGAAAAGAAAGTTCCTTTTTAATTATAATGAAAATACAGGAAGACTGGATTAAAAGGTTAAATATCTAAAAAAAGTTAATATTCCTTTATATTTATGTAGGTTTTTGTGATAATGTTGAAACTCTTAAATTAGTTTTAATTTTAGTAGAATTTTTTATCTTAATCTTTTTTTTCCCAACAGTAAATGTTTGAGAATCCAAATCTTTTTTAGTTCTATTGCCATTCAATAAACCCTATCTTCATTCTTTTAAGTGTTTTTCACTGTTTATGTAACAGTTCAATAGCTCTAATGCTGTAGTGTAATACAACATTAAAATCTATTTTATGTACACTCATGTCCAAAATTAAAGTCACAAACATAAAATCTGTGAAAACTGATGAACTATTTACCATGTTCACCACAAAATTTAAGACATACTACAATGTTAGAAAGAATATAGTTACACACATATATATAACAATGTGGAAAAGATTTTAATTGTGAATTAAGGGACAAGTCATATAAAAAAGTGTTAAATCATGAATCGGAGATCAAGCATTTACCTCGAGAAAAGTCTGTCTAGTATGGAGTTTGACCACTTTTAACTGCTATACAAGCCTTACAAATTGAGAGTATCAATATGTATTTGTGGCAACAACGACCATTTTCCAAAAGCAGGTCTTTTAATCCCTGGGGGTCTAGGGAGGGAAGCTATGCACAGAAATGGCTTTTCTTAGACTATCCTTAACATATTCAATAGAATTGTGATCCGGAGACCTTGACAATCAGTTCATATAGCAATATCCTCTCTTTCATGAAATTCACAACAATGCGAGTTATGTGTAGCCGTGCATTATCGTTCTTAAATATGTAGTTTGGAACCTCCCATAGAAACTCCAGAAAAACATCACATAGGCTTCCAGGATCTCATCACTACAACGTTGTGAGTTGACAGTACGAGCATGGAAAACACACAGCTGCGTAAGACTGCCGAACATTTAACCACCACACACAATGATTCATTTGGTGCCAAATCTGTCAATTTTTGTTATGTTGGAGGCTCCACTTTCTCTTCAGGTGATGACTTGACAAGAATCTCTTTGTTTGGTACATTTGGACTACACTGAAAAGGACACACACCATTCTTGTGGTGTTCATGATGGGTGTTTTGGGCTCCTCAATATCCAGCCTTTCCTGCTGAATGCAGGCAGACTAGTTGCTGGACATAAAGTCCAGTCTCTGCAAGACGACTGGGCTGCTTGCCTGGAAATTCTTCTTCCAGACACAGCTGCAAGGTCACGAACAAGTTGAGGCATCATTGTCTGCCTATGTCCTTGTGTGCTTAATGCCAAATAGCGGTTCTTTACAGATGTCGATGCTCTGTGGCAACCTTGGCCAAGCTTCCTGGTGACAGTCCAACTGGTTTGGTATTGATTCCATTTCCAGGAGACCACTTTCAGGTCAGTTATAACCATTGAACCACCTGCGCTTGGGACTAGCCAGCTTCAAGCGTACCAATGACTTTTTATTTCAAGGAATCATCTAAATCAGTGATCAGCAACCGCCGGTCCGTGAATCAACTGGTGCCGGGCCGCCTAAAGAACATTCAACTATTGCCATTTTATTAAAAGTGGTGTATTTCTCTTGGATATGCGCAACTTTCCCCGGAAATCACTTTATATTCCATGTTAAATCACTTTTATTCATTTTTGGTGTAACTATATTTTATTCTGAAGGCATATTTAAATGTAACAAAATTAAAATTGTTAAATCAAAACAATCTAAAATATAAACAATCAATGTCGCACCCTCAGCAGGCCACAGTAAAATTATCAAACGCTAACCGGTCCACAGCGATAAAAAGGTTGCGGAGCACTGATCTAAATGATTATGAGAAGACATTTTCACTCAAAGCAGACTAACTTGTTTTAATGCAATATTCACGACACTGGAGGTAAAATTCTCATATACTTGAACAGTCTCAATCCAGTAGTTCCACAAAAACTAACACTAAACAACATCTTTTCCTAAATTAAAGGTTGATATTGTGCTACCCGTCTTCAAAATATATAAAATACAAATTCTATCAGTGTTACTGGAGGCATTTCAAAATTATGATGGAAAACATGTTTGTGACCTTAATTTTGGACATGAGTATATATATCTAGATTATGCTTAATAATATATTTAATTGTAAAATGTAATTTGGTTCTTATAACTGCCCTATGGTGCTTAGGGGGCATTGATTATATTTATCTAAAAGTACAGTTATAATACTCAAATTGTCAATAGAGAAAAAATATTATTCACCAATATTAATATATATATCTTTTCTATGAATATTTTTGGAGAGTAGAGGATGGTGATTAATACATTCATTATTTAAATTTTACATATTAATCTTGTAATCTGTTTGAGATTGTGTGATACTTGCATCAGTAAAAACCATATCTTTCATTTCTTAATTGAATATCATTAATATTGTTTATATATGTATATATTGCTTACTAAATTTGTTAATATACTATTACTGTTAATTTATTGATTTTGCCTTCATTTAAATGATTTTAAAATAAAGATTAAGCATCCTTAAAAGTTAAACATTTTGATAAAAATAACTTTTCTTCTTTGGATTTATTTAGTCACTGTTGAAAAAAAGTTATAATATAGTCTTAAATTATTATCTATAAGTTTATTTTTGAAAAATAATAATGTAAATAAGTGTTCAAAACTGTCCAATACATTTTGTGATATAGCTGTGAAAATTATTTTGTTGGATGAAGAAACTTGCTATCTGAGGGGGAAGATATATATACACTGGTGTGCAAAAATTAAGGACGAGATGGTTTTTCAATATAACTTTGTACAAAAGCTTTCCAAATCAACACATTTAATACCGTAAGATCCCCAATACGTAAGGACATGTGTAATATGTAAGCAACACTTACTAAAAGAGAAATCAGAGGGATAAAAAGAAGCTTGATTGAAAAGTAGCATGGAGTGCAATGCGACTGAAGGCCGAAACATCCCTGTGATGGGTGTCCAGCAAGAAACATCCGGTCTTTAGTAGGGGATATGATCTACCCTGACTGCTAGGCAGGTTTCACAGCGTCTGCCCATGCTGAGAATGAGGGTGTCAATGAGTTGTTGAGGCATTGCTGCCCATTCGTCTTGCAGCGCCAATCGAAGCTCCCGAATCGTTACTGGTGGTAAGGTACGAGCTGCCAAGCGTCTGCCTAGAAAATCCCATACATGCTCGATGGGATTGAGATCCGGAGATCGTGCCGGCCAATCCATATGTTCAATATCCTCACTCTCTGAAAGCTGTTCGGCAGCTACTGTGCGATGACATGGTGCATTGTCGTCCATGAAAAGGAACTGCAGACCCATAGCGCCTCTAAAAGACGCACATATGGAAGAAGAATCTCGTTACAATAACGGGTCCCGTTGACTGAACCTGCGTCGAAGATGTGAAGGTCTGTATGACTACCAAGCATGATGCCTCCCCAAACGAGAACACCGCGACCTCCATACCTGTCCCTTCCAATGATGTTCGAGGGATGATTGCGGCTTCCCCGCTCTCTCCAGATGAGTATGCGATGAGAATCGCTACTCAAACTGAATCTGCTCTCATCTGTAAAGAGTACTCGTCCCCATTCATTATCTCTCCAATTCCGGTGTTCCCGGCACCACAGAGAACGCCTTCTCCGATGGGCTGGCGTTAAAGGTACACACCGTACAGGGCATCGTGCAAACAGACCACCACCGTGCAGTCTTCTGGCCACGGTAAAACGCGATATCAGTCGTCCTGTCGCCTGTGTCGTGTGTCTAGCGATTTCTCCCGCTGTCTGCTGCCTGTTTCTTCTGGCCTGTAAGGCAATGTACTGGTCATCTGCGGGTGTGGTTCCTCGTGGACGACCACTACTGAACCCCCGGATAGCTGTTCCTGTAGTTTGAAATTGTCTCCAAAGTCGTGAAACGAGGCTGTGAGCAATTCCGAACTCTGCAGCCACACTTGTCACACTGCGGCCTTCCTCCAATTTCCCAATGATTCGACCTCGGGTAAAAGCATCCAGATGTCGTCTAACAGATTGATTATTCACCATTTCTCGCTGAGGCAGCAACTCGGTGTGATTTTAACTGCTATACGGCGTGCAATCTCTTTGCCAGAAATACTGATCTTACACCGACAACATGCTTTATACTACTCAGACACTCCCCCATTACGTCTACTTGCATATCTGTGCATGTGCTACCGTACATCACCTTACTTAATCTCCTGATTGGTCTTTCTGTCCGCTCTGCCTCTTCGTTCAGCTGATATGCTAATTTTTCGACTTCGTCCTTAATGTTTGCACACCAGTGTATATCTTAAGTATTTTATCTATACATTTTCGGGTAAAAGTTAATGTACAAATGGAAATGGCTGTTAGAATCATAAGTTAATCTTTTTAGTTGGTATATTTTATTATTCTTAAAAATTTCTGTCAAGTAATAGGGTTGTGAAAATTAAATTGAATTTCATATGGTAATTTGAGAAGTTATATTTTGGGGAGCAGAGAGATCAAAGTAATGAACTGATCAATACAGTAATAAAATATTGCTCATCGCTTTTTGTATTGCTTGAAGTGAAATTGAGCTTACTTATTTAAAATATTAAAGTTACAATAATTTTTTTTTAATGATAGGTTCACTTACGAATTTTTTGGCACTTAAGAGTCGTTCTGTGATATGTGCTAAACACATGGTGAAAAAAGTTTCCGATTTAGCTAACGAGATAATTTAAACTGTAAATATGAACACTACAGAGTAAGGATATGTATATTAGAAAGGTAAAGGCTTGGAAGTAAACCAATTTTATATTTAAAAGAAATGGAAAATGTGTGATGTAGGAGGGTTTCCAATTAAATATATTGAAGTTAATGTGTGTGTGGTGTAAAATATTTGTAATTGAAAGCAGAATATTTAGTTGTGCCCCCACAGTGTAATGTTGTTCTTGCAGCTGCTTTCATCTGGAGAGAAGTTCTTTTTTCTTAATTTTATGGGCTAATAAAGTAGATTTTAATTTACATTATTTTAGTTTCAATGGTTATAATATTTATAAAAGTATTTATATTTCTTACTGTTTTACTTTTTCATAATTTATTGAAATAACTTTTTTCAATGTTCTCATTCTTTTTTCAAAATTAAAAAAAATTATATCAACTGACACACACAACATTCTTTTTATTTAATCATAGTTGCTTTCTCCATATAAAAAGAAAATTTTATGTTTTTAAAATGTTCTTAAAATTTTATTTTTGAACCCTGTGAATAATGAATCACATAAAAGCATTTTCTTAAAAATAAGAATAAATAAATAAAATTGCATTAGTGAGAAGAGTGATTAAATTAATCTAAAGATAAATTTTCAGTAATAATTTTTTTTTCAATCACTTTTTTTTAAAAAAAGTTGTGACTAAGATTTAATTATATTATTTTAGTTGCTATCTTTTGTGTTTTGTCTCGTGGATAAATGAAATATCAAGTTTGTAACATATGAGGTTTTGAAAATAGTTTTTCAAAACCATGTCTTCTACTATAGTGACATTCTAAAGTAAAGTTTTTATTTATAAGAAATATATTAAATATTCTTTTGACTTAGATATAATTTTAAAAAATTTAAGAGGAGTAATGTTAAATGAAAATTAAAATTTATCTATAAAAGAGAAAGTAGGACAATAATTTATTTTGTAAATACTTTTGAAACTTAAGTTGAACTTCTGTGTATTTAAAATAATTCTGTTTTTAATGTTAGTATAAACACAGGTAAATTATTAAATCTGTTGATACTCTTATCTCTTTTGAAGACTTACATTAATGATTGGAAATTCTGAAATGACAATGCAATATGTTGAACTGTTATCTATGGTTGTCCAACCTTGTGAACAACATGTATGTGACTGAAGAAGTAAGCATGAAGTGGAAAAAATATCGATAATTCACCCTGATGATTCATTTTACTGTTGTAATTAGATGACTATAAGAATATTCGCTCAATGTTTTATACATTTTATTATTTCACACAGTTTGTCTACAGTTACATGACAAGACAGTTGAATGGAGGTTGTGTTTGTTTTCGTAAACTGAGGAAATGTTAAGATTTTATGACATACTCTTAATGAAATCAAATAATTTATGATATTTAAAGCAAAATCTTAATTAACTTACAGATTTAGCATTTCTAGTAAATTTGTTTGCCCAATTATGACTAAGTATGCATTTTCAAGGTAAAAACCAATTTATCAATTATTCACATGGTGAGATTTAATGTTAAAAAACAGGGAAAGGGAATGTTTTACTTCTAATTTGATGTGAGAATTTGAAAATAAATTGTTAGATTTTCAGGAAAATAATGTAATTTTCGTATTTTTGTGAAACTGTATTGTTAGATATACAATCTACTATGGAGATGGAATGCATTAAGTTTCAGTCTGACACATAACTTAAAAGAGAAATAGTATCAGTTAGATTTATAAATCTTATATTTTCAGTAACAAATATCCTTTGCTGCACATTCGTCTGTTTTTACATCAACATAGTTTGGAAGCACATTTTTGGGCAACTATCAAAATAATGGTTAAGTTAGAATCAAAATAATGGATGAGTATTGAGAAAACTCCTAAAAAAATTGCAACTACTACTGTCGAATGATATATTGATACACGAGGCTCTCAAATTTAATACCAAATATATTAATTTCATGATGACTTACTTTTAAAATTATTAAATTTCATTTTGAGTTTTTTATGTATAAGATGCAAAATGTTTCAAAATACTTTCTTGTTTCTGTTTTTAAAAAGAAATCATATAGTAATAAGTTTAAATTATTTAAACATATTAACTATATAACTTTTTTCCCCCTTCATCAGCTGTCATCATTAATTTTAGGTTTATTTTGTGTGACTCGTGAAATAACTAGTCTTCCATTGTAGTCTTCCAAAATATGACTTAGAGATTGATCAGCACTAAAATGTCACTTTCTGAAATAGAGTAAAAACCAGTAATTGTCTTTCTGAAATAAATTTGGTCTACAGAATTTCAACAATGAGTTAGGCTCTTGAAAGACAAGCTAGGTAGGGAGAGAATTTTCTTTAAAAATTATAATAATTTTAGTTCATATATTTTGTTAAAATATTCTAAAACTGAATTTATCTTTTTTTAAGTAACTAGGGTATCTGGTTTTCATATATGAATATGTAAGACTTCAACCTTAAAATTATTTTATTTCTTGTTAATAACATTTTAATAGTTCTTTCAAAATATTGGATTTTAGTTTATTTGGAATTCATGGGTTGATCTGGACAAGAATATCAATAAGGTTCCTCTACAACAATGTCTCATTTTTTGTAATATAAATATGACTTGCAATGACTGTTTTATTTGCTGTCAACAAAAAACATTTTGTATCTGAAACTAATTTGGTACAATAAGCATTTATAATTTATGGTTTAAAACCAATTTGTTTGTTCAACTCCCATCGTGCCTTCCTTCTATTTATTCACTTATATTACTGCCTCCATATGCGTTGCTCTTTTTATAAAAGTATTAATTAATGCAAGATTTTTTAACAGCATTGTAACCTTAGAATTAGTCTGATATTCCTCAACTAGAGTAAACTTTTAATAATAATTTTAATATGTTATGTCTAATATTGGATTATATGTTTTTAGTTGCAATGTATGTGTAATCTGCAACAGATTAATAATATCTTAAATTATATGAGCAAAATTCTTGATTCCTTCCATTATATAAATCTTTTTAATTTTACAGCATCATATTCTGTTTTTCCTTTGATAAGCAAAAATGATTATCTGAATCATCACATTTTATTGAATAATGTAAATATGAATTAAAAAATAACATCATTTTAAAGATAAATATTGATTTTACATGATGCATTAATTTATGATCTTTATTCTGTTGATTAAAATGTTTTAAAATCTTTTGATACTCTAGGCCTCATGCACAATGTTATTGAATATTGTTATTACATATTATGTGTAAGATTAAAATGTACTATTTTTTTTAATAAAATTTTTTAAAAAATTACCTTGAGTTCTTTTTAAGTAAAAGAAATTCTGTTATGATTAATTTAGAAAATATTTATACAATCTACCTTTTTCAGAATTTAAAAGAGTCATTGCTCTAAATAAGGAAGTTATTAAAAAATCATGATAACTTTTCCCGAAATTAAAACTAAAGCTGTTACACATTCAAAGAAATTTAGATTTTTTTCAATTAAAATTGGAAAGAACTAGGATCCTCTAATATGTTAATTTTAAAGGAATGGAAATTGATTATGCCATTGTTCAAATTTTTGAAAAAATTTTTACTGTGAATTTTAAGTTAAGTAGTATATTTGTTTTATATTAGGGAATATTTAACAAGCTAATTTTTTTTATTTCTCACAAGTTTAGAATTTTTTTTTATAATGCTCTGTTGCCAGTAACTTAGTGGCAGTTATTGTGGATCTATCTTCAAACATGTGTATAAATGGCATATATTTGGATTTTTTTAAAGCATTTTATTCAACTGATTTTGATGTTCATATTAAATCTTCAGTTTTTTGCATTGCTTAGATTGCTTTAATCTTTTTAAAAATAATGCTCATTTATAATGATTTTTTAAAAAATTATGTGAATTTGGGATCATTATATATTTGCAATTTCATCAACAGATCAAGAATGTTTCAAGGCTTAGATTTAAGTCTTCTTTTTGTTGAGTTATATATCAATGGTTTGTTATACTGTTTTGAGAATTGCTTTTCATTCTTTATAGTTGATTTAAAAATTTATAAAATCATTTCTTTATATATATAGATTACATACTTACTATCTTATTTGCTGCTGTGGGGTTTGGATAGTTAGTAATAGGATGAAATAATTTAGTATTGAATATTTTGAAATTTATTTGTCAGTTATTTGCATTGGCAATTTATATAGTGAAACCTCACTTGACAAGGATCTCTCATTACAAGCAAAACAAATTTCGAGAAATAAACCGGAAAAACAAATGTTTCTAGTGAAAGATCCAAATTCTTTCTAATAAAAACAAACTAACTAAGATCTAAATCCAATAATAAACAAATATATTTAATTTGTTTACTATTTGTCAATTTCACAGTCCTGATTAGTTCATTCTGTCTCAGATGATTTTCCACATCCTTTGACACTGTATATATAATTTTCTACAGATAAACATTGTTCCTGAAATTTGAGTATCGTTTTCAACATGGAATACATTATTGTACTTTACATTAGTTTATATAAAATTTTATTCTTGCTTTACTAGTGTTTCATATTATGCGGTTGTTTTTCAAGACTTGTGGTTTTCTTCTCATCTGAATTTAGAAGTAAATTTGAAAGATAATAAAATTTGTGTTCAAGCCTAATTGTTAATTTTTGTCAAAGATTTTTAATATTTTCATATTTTTTAATAGAAAAAAATGTAATTGCATGAGAACTGTCTATTTTGTCATCATAGTGTTTTCTACCTTTTACAATTATCTCAGACTTTGCGTATTGTATTTATTTTTATTCTGCATGCAATACATTAAATAATTTGAACATTATTTTTATGTTCAGTGGTTCTTTGATAGGATCTGCTGCAAGTTACATTTTTTTTAACCAAGATGCAACTTTTATTCATGTATTTGTGTTGGTTTCTTATTTTATTTCATAAAATAATTGCTATATTCCAACCTTTTTGTTTGAATATCTTTTTTAGTTGTAATTGTATTTTAATATTTTTAAATTACTTAGTTCTATTTTTCATGTTTTAATGTTTCTAATTGCATTGAATTACATAACTTTTTTTTTTTCTTAATCTGTTATTGTATTCATCAAATAAATAAAAAAGTCAATGTATCATTAATAAAGAATTGTATACTACACTCATTGCTAATACTTTTTAATTTATTCATGTTTGTGCAGGAATGATAGGTTACAAATTTTTATGCGTGTCTACGAATATTAAATATAAAAAGTAAATGTTTTTATGATATTATATATATCTGACTTTTAGATTCAAAAGTGTTATTACATAATTTATTATTTCAATTTTCTTGAATTATATTTCAGGTCTGCAGAAATGCACTTGTTAGATTAGTATTGTTATAGAGAAGACTTCCACTCGTAGATGAAAAAAATTGAGGAAAAGAGGTGAAGTATTTATATTAACATATATGAGCAAATATTTATACCCTAAATTTTCTTTTAGTTTTACATCTATGTGTTTCAACACACACACACACACATTTAAAACATTTAAACCCTTTTATGCCAGAGTTTTAAATTTTAGGTGCCTGCACAAAATTAATTTATGTTGGTTAGAATAATATATATAATCTATAAATAATAAAATAAAAAGTAAATAAATCAATAAGTAATAAAAAATGAAAGTTATAACCTCTGTACTCAAAAATAACACCGGCGGCTAGCTCAAATAATTTTAATTGATTGTACATTCGAATTGAGCACAGTTACAAATACATAAAAAAACCCCCAGTTAATCTTTATACAAATAATAAGGGGTTTGCGTTTTATACAAATAATAAGGGAAAGGACATTGGCATGTCCTTTCTTCACCATGGTGGCTATCAGACTGGTTAATTGTCCATACGCCCAGGAGAGGGTGCTCTATAACCATTCGTTACAAAGTATAAAATAGTTTAAAAATTATTCCATCACTATAGAAGTGAAATAAATAAAATGAATCTTATTTAAAATTGTATTCATTATGTATAGACTTTATGCTGCTTAAAATATATTCTAAATTTTAAGGAATACATTCAGAGTTATTCCATTAAATAACTTGTATCACCCACACAATATATATTTAATGAAGAATTAGCTTTTTTAGAAAATATAGACAGATAAAATTTCTATTGATGGATGTAATATGCAAAGTTGAAGTATACACATGTTTGCATGAAATAAATATGTAAAATTTATAATTTTTCATCTCCTTGTATGAACATTATTGTAAGTATTTTTAAATTGTGAAATTGCTGTTGACTGTAAAATTATCTAATTGAAAACTATTTACTGTTTGAAACTATTATAAGTTTATATATTTTTAATATGATGATTTATATATTTTTAATGGGTTGTTATAAATGTAATAAATGTGTAGTGATTTTATTAAAATTTATGTATGATAATTGAATAAATAAAGTAATTAATGGGATTTAAGAATGAGTAATTTTAAAAAACTAATTTTTCTGGAAGAAGTTTCAAAATTATTTATACATGTTTGTAGCTTTGGAAATTGAAATTGTTATTAGTTTCAAGCTGGTTGAATTATGATTTATTTTAGATGTTTTCATTTTATCATGTGTGTCTTTTGGTATTTATCATTTACTGTCTTAAAACTGTTAGGAAACAAAAAATTAAAGTTCAGTTAATATAAAAATATTTGTTTTACAAATGAAAATAATACTGCATACTTTACTATTCTTTTGCTATAATTTGTGTGATTATGCTAAATTTAAATTGTATCTTGACAATGCTTTTAAATTTGTTTTTATAAAAAATTATTGACTTGCAGTTTATTCTTAGCAGTTCTCTGAAAAATATTTTGTTAGATTTTGGAATTTCACAACATTTTCATTCTTGATTGCTGTAGAAAATTGAAATCTGTGTTTATTGTATGTTTAAATGTATTAAATACCTCTCTCATATTACCAGTTGTATTGCCAGATTTATTTGCAAAATTCTGTGACATTTAATTTGGTTATGATATATATTTTCATTACATTATTTTCAGAATAGCTTTAATTCTGCTGATCCATGATTTGCTATATTAAATTGACCATTCTATCGCAAAAATATTGCGTCAAAATATGTTCTGGGTTGTTCCTTAAATTAAAAAAAAATTATTTGATCAAAGGCAATTGCTATTTAACAATTTTTTTCGTTTTTTTTTAACTGTGAGAATTTTTTTTATTTTAGTTGTTAGAAATATAATTATTCTCTCAGTAAGTACATATATCTTAATTGCTATTAGGAACTGAGTAACTTTTAAAACCCCAAATTCAATAGGTACAGGAGACATTCATCATTTTTTTTTAAATTCTAGAACACAGAATTTACATAATCTTTTGTACTCTAAATGCATATTTCCTTTCAGTAGAGCAGATTAATTTCTAGCTGCATACTGATGGTTGCAAAAGTAAAGTGAATAGCTAAAACTAATGTAACAACTGAAGTTCATTAACATTTATGAAAATAATGATGAAAAAAAAATCTACAAGAACGCACAAAATGTCCACTTAATTTCTCCTTAATTAACTATTAACAGATTAGAATTAAGTAAGCAGCAAATACTCAGTATAGTTAGGAATGAATAAAATGAAAAAGGAAAGCAAGTCAGTCATATATGCCAGAAGTATTTACATGAAAATTATGTGGCTCTGGGGTTAATGATTAACTGATCTTTTTTTGTCAGATATAAATTACTCCCAAGAAGATTGTGAGTTTAAATTTCAATGATGTTACAACATTACAGACACGCTATCCTGCAAAGTTTTGTATAAAGGAATAACAAAACTTAAACTTGATGGGCAAGTGATATGCATTTTTTTCCTCCTTAACAATGCTCTGATACAAAAATTAATATTAAAATTTTCACAATTTTATTTGAGTTAGCTAGATGTAAGTAGATTTCAAAATGTTTTTTCTCAGGTTAGTACACTCTGCCTGTCTTTTAGATCTCAATTGGGCCCTCTCGTATCTCCTTGTTTTTATTTATATATCAGCCATTAATTCAAAATATTTAAACATTTTTCGTAGCATACAATTAGAAATTGTTACTTGCTTATCATAAAGTTATTGCATAGTTGTAATATATATTTCTGAACCTTTACTTGCTATTTTTTTCATGTCCTAAGGAATTCTGTAGTATAATATGGCTTCTTGATCTATCTACTTTTAAAAAAATGTGTACCCCAAAATTGTAGGGATGAATAAGGAATTAGAGGAGGGATTAGAACCTAAAAAGATTTTTATTATTTATTAATTGGTCAATCATTCTGATAGAAACTGAGCAAGCTTATGGGGAAATTTCTCTTTTTTTTAAATCCCAGTTTCCTTATAGGCATTAGTAGATTTAAATATTTTTTAAATGATAGAATATAATGAATTCTAAAATAAACTTGGGAAAGTCTTTATTTGTGAAAATTTTTCATTTATGTCAGGTTTAGAAAAAATGAGTTTTAAACTATCCGATTATTCTTTATTAGGTGAAACAATAAAAAAATCCCATAAAAAATATATAAAATGAAAGGTTGAGGAAAAATACTTTTTGATTACTCCCTATTATGTTTTCAGGCTGAAGTCTCATTTTTATTGTTCACTTAATTAGTATATAGTTACTTTGCATAAAGTTTAAAGAACTTTAAAAGATAGTAAAATTTAGTTTCTATGCTCTTGTCACATTCCTTTGAGACACGAGATGGAAGTTAAAAAGTGGTCTGCTTGGATATTTTTTTCTTGACCGTGATTCCAGATCAGTGATACTCACATCACTGCTTGCATGTGGTCCACTGTGTGTTTATGATTTGCTTGATCATGTCCATTTTGCCAAGAAATTCATTAAATTAAGAATAATATTTTAAGTATTTTTTGGGTGTCTGCTACATTGATATATTTTATATATTTTTGTACAAATTTTGTAGTTTCATGATATTTTCATCATTGAAACTTCCTTGTTTGCTTACTACAGGTCACCTTTTTTATTTTCCATTTCAACTTTTTTGCTTAAATGTGCCCAGCTTCATTCCAATATGGTTCTCTGCTAAGAACTTAAAGTATTTTGAGTTGTCATTCAGTATGGAAATAAATCTCATTTGTCACTTATGAGTAAATTGTCTTCAAATTATTAAAGCAGCATTGCATCTCCATGGCTCCAGATGTTCATCAAAGTTTTTTGTTGCATGTGTTGATATCTCTTTTTTGTCATATGTGACTTATTGATTATTTATTTTGTCATATGTACCACAATATTGACTCCCATCATTCTTACACAATTCTGATAGTACTGTAACAATTCTCTCAAAGTTAATGATAAGTCTACTAAGGATATCTATAACTATACTGGAACTTAACATAAATGTATTTTCTTGCCTTTGCTTAGTGCCAAGATATGAGACATCAATGATTTCTTGAATTTCCAGAGAATAATCCACTTTTATGTGAGCTTTTCTGGCTGATTCACTTGACATTTTAAGTGCTTTCTTTGTATCTATTAATTATGCACAGGGCAAGTAATTTTTATCCATTGTCAGCATGTTTAACAAAAAGAAAAAAAGTTTCTAATGCATCATGGCTTATGTTTATGGATAAAAGGCATTAACCAGCTTTCTGTTTATAATCATGGAAGTGTTTCCCAACCTCTTGAAAATACAAGTAAACAGTTCCATAACTTTCATTACAAGACTTGCACACGTTACATTTTTACTGAGGAGTATCTCATGGAATGGTGGTGTTTGATAGCAACCCTGTGTGAACAACTTTTACTAGGAATGTTCTTTAATAATTTAGAAAGCATAGTTTGTATGTTAAAATGTTATTTGCTTCAGATGTGAAAAATGTCACTCATGTATCAGATGATTGACCTTGCTGTACGTTCTTTGTACTGCAGTTCTTTTCATCAAAAGTTGGTACAGAGTTTCAGATGACTTCTGCCATGGCTTCTCACCATTTTCAGATAGCATCTTCCTCTTTTTAGTATGATAACCTTTGATTTTTTTATATCTGGTTGTTAAAAACACATACTTATTACTTTTATCAACAAATAAAATCTAAAATAAACTTTTAATTCTGAAAAGAATTTTGTTTTGGTAAAATCCATAAAAAGTTTGAATGAATTCTAAATAAAAATGTGCACGCAAGTCTCAATGAATGAATTCATTTCAATTCAGTATTTGACAGCTGAGATTTTGGAAACCTGGACCAAACCGTAGGCTCTGAATGACCCAGTTTTCAAGATCTAGGGGGAAAATATCTTTCAACTCTTTTGATTTATTCCTTTGACTGGTTTTGATGTAAAATTCAAGCTTTCTCTTTGAACTTTGTACTTACAACTAGTTTGAATGAAGTTTTTGTTAGTCTCTAGAACTTCTTACTCTGAATACAAGCAGAGAATCAACTTGTTTAAATAAAAAATATAAATGGTGTAATGCTAACTTTTTATAGATTGCATCTTATTAATCAAAAACTTCTGTAAATGTATTGTTTGCAGCTCTGAGTGTTCCAATAAGAAGGAAAATAGAATAAAAATTTTTATATCTTCTGCTCTTTGTCAATTTTTCTTCATTTTTCCTTTTATACCACTTTTGATATAAAAGTAGAGATCTGCTAAATCTAAGGAATAATATTTCAAGGATCTGGAGGTGCTTTAGCAGAGTTTTTGTTGTTCTCAGTTTCTTTATTGAGACAATTACCCAAATGAATATATTGATTGAATAATTTTGGGAATTTCTTGCAAGGTGAAACCTACTGTACTTGATTTTCTACTGATATTTTCTAGACTTCAGAATGAATAAACTGTCTAAGAATGGCATATTTCTCTGCTTCCATAAATTAGTGCTTTAAAGTAATTCATATGGCAATAGGTTTGGCTGTACAAATTTAATTAAATTCTGTTAGAAAATTTTTTAATAAGTGAAGTTTTATCAAAAGAAAAAATAAAATTTTTAAAGTATATGGTAGCTTTGTTTGTATAACAGCAAAATGTAAACAAAGAGGTGTGATCATGGATGAAAGGAAATCAAAACTATTCCATGACTTAGTATAATATGTGGGAAACCAAAATTTTTGTCTGGGTATTTGATAGAGAGGTTAATCTGGTATTAAAATAAAACCCCCAATTTTTTCCCCCAGTGTTTTGCTCAATTTTCCTATGATATTGATTTGACCAGCTAACCAACTAATGTTCCTTTAAAAATATCTTGTTCAAATTAAACATTTTCATTTGATAAATATACCTTTTTTATTTCAATATTTCTCTATTCAAGGCTGAAATCTAAGTATAATTTTTAAAAAATTTTGGATTTTGTTTCCTTCATATTTGCTTCCATTAATTATTTTGTTTAGTATTTGTAATTTAAAATCAATTCAATGTTGTATTATATTTTTAGATATCATTATATGGAATGAAGTAATTAATCCTGGATCAAAGAATTTCATCTACTTAAAATGAGTGCTGAAACTGAACTTGCTGAAGCCATTGAGCTGAAACTATCAGCTGCCTCTCCAACTGTGCAAAGTGATTTATCTACTGATGGTGATACAAACGTCACACAAAATGTCTCTGTTTCTACTAATAGATTATCACCTTTGCATCTTGATGGAGCAGGCAGTGAACCCAAAGTTAAGAAAAGACGTAAACAAAGTAACCCATTAAAAATCCAAAATCCTGTTTCTCCGAAGTTTGATATACCTGTGTATGATTTGGGAGATCAGCCTGAGAATGAAACCGAACCGAATATTTCTTATCCTGCAGTTGAAGAATTGCAGAGTGAAGATGATGTAATAGAGAATAGTCGAACACCTGACTATGCAAATCAAAAAAGCTCTCTCACTCGAGTAACAAATGCCTTATTTAATAACAAGTTACGTGAAATTGCAAAAACAAGTACAAATAGCTCTAAGAGCAAAGAATCATCTCTACAATCTTTAACAGATATTAGTTCTCCAGAATCAAGTGAAGAAGTTGTTTTAAATAATGATTTCAAAAATTCTGTGCAAAATGCTTATTCACAGATGCCTCCTTTGCTTCCTATTAATCCAGTGGATATTGCTAGAGATGCAGTGAAACTGGGTAATGTATATTCTTTCCCTGATTTTTCTTCGCCTGTGCAACAAGGAAATGTAAATTTATCTATTTCTCAGCGTAGTTTTGTAACGTCCAGTGGAGTTAGAGTTTTTAATCCTGAAGCCTATTGTGAACTGTGTGAAAAAGAATTTTGTAATAAATATTTCCTTAAAACTCACAAAGCAAATAAACATGGAATATGTAATGTTGATAATAATACGGGTGGTTATAGCTATAAAGCATCCTATAAAAGTATGCAACTGAATAATCAAGCTGCTCAACAAATGATCAGTCAGTTTTGTGAAAATGGAGCAGCTTTTGGTTCTGCTGATTCTTACTGTAACATATGTCAGAAATATTTCTGCAACAAATATTTTCTGAAAAAACACCGTCAAAACATTCATGGCATTCTTGAAGATTCTGTTACTCCTAGTAGTATTCATGTACCTGTAATATCATCACCTATGCCTTTAGTGCGTCCATTGACTTATGAAGCTAAGTCCTCAGAAAGTGCTAGTGGGCAAATTACCAAAGATGAAGAATTAAAAGCAAATATCAATGTGGAAAACACAAAAAATTCTTCAAATACCAATGTACCTCTTTTAAATGGTTCTAGTCCTCAAACACCTCAAAGTAAAACATTTCCCCAAAGTATTAATCAAAAAGATAAGAAAGTTGAAAAATTCTTGTGTGAATTGTGTAATATAGAGTTCTGTGACAAATGCTACCTCGATGCTCATAAAATCAATAAGCATGGACAAACGAAATCATCTGGTTCTGAATTTCCTGATTTTTCAGAAATTGGAAAAGTGGAAAGTATTGAAAAGTCTAATCAGATTGATGATATTGATGAATCAAAAGATAATTTTAAGGGGCAGATGTGTGCTCCTTGTATGAAAAATTTTACAAGTGCAGAATCATTTCAGTGCCATATGCTTGATGTTCATGGGGCTTCCTTGAAAGAAGATGATGAAACATGTCTAACATCTGATATGATGAACAAAAAGAATGGTTTGATGCATTTTGAAAGTGAAGGCTTGATCAATACACCTGATCATTCACCATCTTTGCATGATTTAGAAAATAGTAATGGTTCTTCTGATAATGTTTATAACTGTACAATCTGTTTAACAAAATGCAAAGATAAAAGAAGTTTCATGAGTCATTTGGAAACAAACCATAATATTCTTGGCAATGTTGCTGTTGAAATGTGTCTTCTAGCTGAAAGCTTTACCTGTGATGTTTGTCAGGAGCAGTTCACAGATCATGCATCTTTAGCATCACATAAATATAAGGCTCATGGTATAATTCCATCTGGTATTGAATCATTTTCTGAATCTCTTGAAAATGGAGACTATTCTATGTATTTAAGTGGGAGACAGAAGAGTGGCGGTAGTAGTTTCTGTCAGATTTGCAATAAAGAATTATGTAATAAATATTTTATGAAAACTCATATGATGAAAATGCATGGTATTGATGTAGATAAGGGGCAACAAGATCGATGGCCTACAGCTCCAGGTGGTGGAGTGTATTGCGATATTTGTCAAAAGTTTTTGTGTAGCAAGTATTTTCTTAAAGTTCATAAACAGAATGTACATGGTATAATGGATGATTCTACAAAGCTATCTACAATTGGGAGCCCATCGTGTAACAGCAGCCTGTCAGCAGGCGAGAAAAAAATTGAATGGCATTCTACTAATTTTTCTCAGGGTATTAAATTAAGTAACAATATTCTCAATGATTCAAGCCTATGCAGTGAAAATTCTAAGAGGAGCAATGGAAACTTGCTCTCATGTGACATTTGTGGACAAGAATTCATTGATAAGGTCTCATTGAAGATTCATTTAGTTAATAAACATGTTAAATCTAATGAGAATAAAATTTATCCTAACAGTGTTGCAAGTCCATTTTCACACTCAGTTGAAGAATCAAGGGATGCTTTGAAAAATGGTATCCTTCCATGTTCTTGTTGTTCATTTATAAATTTAGATGATAGCTCTAAACTTTCTCAGTTAAATAGTTCAGATGTGAAAATGATATCGTGTATTATATGCAATGTGACTTATCGCCAACTTGATTATCATACTCATCACTTGAGTCATGGTGTATCCTTACCAATTGGTAAGCATCTTCCAAATTTTGAAAATGGAATTCAAGAACTAAATGCTGGTTTCAACCACTCAGGGAATCATATGCTTAATCCAGATGATTCAGATAAACTGCAACCACGCAAGTTCAAGAGATTCCGTTGTAGCAAGTGCGATAAAACGTTTCGTACCAAAATTCGATGTCTTCATCATATTCAAGTTACACATAAGAGCAAGAAAGGTCTCTTGGGCCATTATGACCAAAACCCATCCAGAAAGTGTTCTCCCAATAATTTAACTTCCAAGAAGAATTTGGAGCAAAAAATTACTGCCCTTAGTCCAGAAAATGGTACTGGTTTAATTGGAGGTAAAGAGATAGAAAGGAAGCTTAATCTGATGGCTTCTGATTTCCAAGATGCAGCACAGTTACCTGCTCCATACAAGTTGCCTGAGAACTCAAAAGTAATTATGCAGCCTTTTCATCTTTCTGAACCAAAACCAGATGGATTATCTAAACAGAACATATTTGTTCCATCTGTGGTTTATCTTCCTGTTAGCCAGGAAGTATCAGAAACAGTTACTGTTGCTTTCACCTTAACTCCAGCTTAAAAGGTGATGTGGGTAACATATTTCTAAGGCTGAAGAAGTGAGGAAGCACTGTTCCTTATACTCTCGTAAGTGCTTTTCTTCATACTCACGAGTATGAAAATCTCCAGTTCATATAATTGTCGATTCATTGAGTGTATTACAGGTAATCCTGTTGACATTTGCAACCCTTCCTTTTTTTCCATAACAAAAGGGTATCATCTTTCTTATAACTATTGACATGTCTAATAGAATGTTATTTTGACTTCATTTGCTGGTTTTCAAAGCGTGGTCTTTTGAAGAGAACTAATATGAGACCTGCCTTAGAATAAGTATTTTCTATTTTATTAGACGAATGTTTCAGCAGTGAAATATAAAAAGGAAGTTTTCTTTTCTTTCCTTTTTTTAAAAAATGATTTTGGGGAGTTATTGGGCTAGTATTGCCATTTTATCTATCTCAGGTGTCTTTTTTCAGATTTAAATCTTCCATTGTAGAAAAAGTCAATTGTATTTTTTTAAATGTGCTTCTTGTTTGAAAACTTATAAGTATTTTGTCCTAAGTAAAAGGTTTTTACCCTTGTTAACCTTAGAAAATTGGTACTATTCATTTTTTTTATTAATGATTATAATTAGAGCCAATTTTGCTGCAAATTATCATAATTACTTTCATTTGATAAATATATTTTTTAAAATTTTGAATGGGTTAAAATACATTACAATTTGATTCAATACTAACTTTTAATAGACAATTTACAGGAAATGAAAAAAGGTAGCTTATTTCCATAATTTTCATTCATTCTTAAATTTTTTAAAGCTGAATATGCTGAGGAAAATGGGGTGCACTTAGTCAAAAAGTTCTATGTGGAAAATAATATGCAATTATAATTTTTTTTTTTAACTTTCCAATGGACAGGGTTACAAAAGACCACTACACCACTAGGGAACAAAAATGGGCAAAACAAACAAAGTGCTAAATAACAGCATGGCAAGAAAAGTCTATGAACCCATAATTATAATTAAATAATTATATTATTGCTCTTAATTTTATTATTAAGAATTTGGTAAATCCTGATTCACATTTTAGTTTGCAAGCTTCCCATATTAACAAATGGTTAGGGCTTAAAATGACAGCAAGTGGCGAAATGTGAAAGAAAAGCACATAGTTATCATTTCAGCACCTGTGACACGTGCGATATCTGGTTGCCAATTCGGTGAGTTACTTGAAAATTGGCTTGGTTGCGATAGTACGTAAGTACCCTTCTTTGCTATTAAATAATAAAAGGTTAAATTTTCATATAAAAATGATTCATTGTAACATTCTTGGAAAATATTCAGCAATATTGTTTCCTCAAATTGTGATTATTTTAAAAAGAAAGATATTACCAGAAAAAAATATGAAAGAAAACTTTTAGTCTCTGCCTTGAAGTTTTGTTTCAAGTAAATTTTTAAATGTTAATTTAAACAAGGCTAAGTCCATCCACTATTTTCTTTAATTTTTATTATAAAAAGAAATCAATTTGAAAAAAAAGAGTTTTTTTAATTATTCACAAAAAATTAAGGCAAAGTGTAAAATATTTTTTTGTTTATTACATATTTTTAACATTAATGTACAAAATAATTTTTATTATTTCTAGTGTGTTTCTTTGATCAGTATAAAATAACTCTTTTTCTGATAGTAAGTTTTTGGTATTTTGTACATGGCTCTAATTATACATCTATTAATTTATTAAAATGGGTGAAAATGATGAAATGAAATTTGCGATAGGTGTTGTAGTTGTTTGTACCTGAATGTGTAGTCATTATTGTTCTTTGCCATCTAAAATATACCTCAGATATTTCCTTGTGTATTCATCTCATATTATATATGTTGAATTTTTTAAATTGTATTATGTAATTTTCTTTGTTATTTTTTAAAAATCATTTTAAGATTTTTTTTTGATACTATACTTAACGTAATATTTAAAAATGAATAAGGAATTTTGTCTTTATATTAATTAATTTTTTAAGTCTGCTTTTTTATTTGTGCTGAGTTTGAATTGTTAAAAATTTGTAATATTATTCTAAAAAATAACTTTTTTGATTTTGTTTTTTGCCATATTTTTTTTTAAAAAAAAACAACGTTAAAAAGTTTTGCTCCAATTAACTTCCATAATTGACTACTTCCTTCATTTTCCAAAATTGAAAATTTGAAACAAAAGGAAAAAAAATTGCACTTGTTAAATATGTTCATATTTTTGTTATCATGATCATAAAGATATATTGAAATTGTGTGAATTTTTTACTGAAATCAAATCAGAGATACGAATATTAATATAACTTCTTTTAAAAGGATTATTTTATATGTTGTTAAATATGACGTTTATCAGTATGATAATTTAGTTTATAATTTACTTGCTTTTTTTCATTGTTATTTGTTGACCTGATATGAATTGTTATATTTACTTACCTTTTTTGAAGTTATCATTAATAATATTAATGTTCAATGCATATCGAATCCTTGAATATTGTTGCTGTTTCATGCAGATGGGCGGGGGAGAGGGGGTTTTTGAAATCAAAATGAATAATTGTGAGAAGGTATTACTAATTTTGATGTACTCATTTTTATAGATTATTGTTTTTTATATTATATTCTAGTTTGTTAAATTTTTTCTTTATAAATGTAAAATTGTGATTAAGTTGAAAATATGTTGTTTTCTTGCTTAAAGTTAATTGCATGAGTTTAAAATGAAACTTTTATTTAAAAATCATACTGTTTTAAATTATTGTGTGATTTTCAGAATATATTTTAAAATTTTACTATGTGTTTCGAATAGAAGAAATTTTAATCTGATTTTGATTAATTTAATTATTTATGAATTTTGCATTGGTTATGAATTGTTTTATGCTGACAACTATGTTAAACAGGCTTTAACATTTTATTAAGTTTTTATATAGGAAATTTATATGAACAATCTTTTAAAATCATGTAAATTTAAATGGAATTGTTATGATAGTGAGCAACAAAGCAATCAATGAGAAATTTTCAAGGACAGTCGGACCTCTTTAATGAAGTCCCAAATTCCCAAAAAGTCTTCAATGTTCTTGGTTTCAGGAAAAAAGTTCGTAAAATGGCGATCCAACTATTTTCAATTCTTACCGTGTAATTTTCTTCTAATTTTCAAAATGAATATTTTAACATCCTCTCATTCCTAAAAGAAACACTATTCAAAAAAATATTTGGTTCACTCCTAGGAGAGCCCACACCCTTGCCGCGAATTACTTTGGTTGGCGATAATTGTGCCATCTTGGTAACCCTACTTTTTTTAAACACTGCATGTGGCAACCCTAACTATTTCTAGCATTTTCGTATATTGTGGGCGCGCATTTCGAATTTCATTTTGTTGTTGGGTTCCGGGCTGGCTGCGTGTGTGTGGGAATATACTTTAGAATTTTTTACTTTGTTGAATGCGAAAGGTAAGAAAGAATTGATTGAATGGTGTATGAAGGAAGGATTGATTGAATGGTGTATGAAGGAAGGATCGATTGCTTTGAGTTATGAATGTCCTAAATGTAATGGTCGGCAATAAAACGCTTTCTTCGAAATCATACCAGCCACGCCAAATGTATGTTCAACCATTACCTCACAGAATAAATATGGTGGCGCTCATACGATCATTCGCTTAGCGATGAGACCTTTAAAGCTTTTTAAAATCTGTTGTTACGCTGTACCCTCCACTTGGAAAAGATCAGCAGTAAGAAAGTAAGTGCTGTTTTTACATTTTTTATCTTAAATGTTTAATTTCTGTATTGTTTACATATATTTTCATTACGCATCCACCTTTTCCCGCTATATTCCTTTGCCACCATTGTCAGCTTCACTTGGTATCGGACCGTGGCTTGCCTTGTCACGTGTTCGAGCCCAGTACCACTAAAGACCCGCCGTGTAGGGCAGCGATGCACATTAAATCTGTCGAGAGCTGAAATGTCCTCCCGTTGGTGTGGTAGTTAGGAGAGGGAGGTGCCAGCTCAGGTGTCGTCCACGTCACTTGACCATGGTTCAAAATTACGTGGTCCGTCGCCATAAGCCCTCGTGTAGCTGAACAGTGCGACGTTGATATCAAATCAAATCAATCAATCAAGTCGGCTTCGCTTGGCGCTTTTTTCGGTTTGTCGCCAAGGTTGTGGGCTCTCCTAGGATTTGACCAAATATTTTTGTTTGCCGAAGTTGTGAAAAATGCCCTTGATAACGGTAATTAAAATTTTTTCACTGTTTTGATTCTGGTGTGTGTGTGTTAAATCTCAATACATTTTCCTAGTTGTAGTAATTGTAATAACCTTATGATTTATTTATGTTTTCTTTTGTATTTTTTGAAAAATGGTAGCAAAGATAAGTTGGAAGCAGAATCTGGGTTGTGGTAGTTTAATGCCCTATTTTTAAACCAAAAAGTCAGTTATGTATATGTAAAAAAGCAATTAAATTATAAAATCTTTCTTTGTAAAATATTTGAATTTTAATTGATTTAAAAAGGTACTTTTTAGAACAGTTACGTGGCTGTAATGGTTTGGAACTGGTGGTTGTTTTTGTCTTGTGAGTTTGAATCCTGGTGTCACTGAAGACCTGCTGATGCATGTTAAATTTGTAGAGGTGCAAATTACTCATGTTAATATGTTGTGTAAGTTTGTATAGTAGGGTGTTCTCATCACTAGACGGGTTTGAAATATAAAGGGCCTATTAACAATATTCCTTATACTGCTTTGCAATGGAACAAAAATCAGTAAATTAAGGAGGGACTTTTTAATTAAGTATAAATGCTATATTTTATGCATTCAATCTAATGTTTATTGTGGAAACCTCAATTGGGTATTAATATTAGTGACTTAGAAATTGGTAAATTTTATAATATTGGTGAGTGCAATATGTTTTCTCTTGCAAAGACTTTTTAACTAAATATGTAGTACTAATAACACATAATACCTTTAATATAAAATAATTATGTTTGTGATCATTCAGTATATTTTAGATACTATCATTTTTAATTTATTCATCCCATTTTGTGTTAAGAATCTCATATATATTATAGATATTTTTTTCAATAGTTATATAATCAGCTTATAATTCAAGTTTCTTTCCATATTTTCAGCATTTTTATTGTTTACTATTTTTTTCTGGATTTTGGTCTTTATTCAACCTTTTTGCTCATGTATTGGATTTTCTGTAGTTAATAGTATTTACTAGCTTTTTTTTCAAACACTAAATACATATTAAAAAAAAATGGTAATTGTTAAAAGATACTAAAAAAGCTCCTTCATCCAAAAAATTTTGACTTTAAATTGAAGCATTTTGAATGCAAAAGAATTTATATTATAGATTCCAATTTCTATATTGCTTTGTTGCTCATATTCTACTGCATAGCAAAGCTCATTTGTGTATATATTATTCATTATAAAGTACTTTTTAAATTAAGAAATCGTCATGTTTTAATAGTATTTATATTTACAATTTTATTTTCTGTAATTGAGCTCATAATTTATTTTTACTTTGCATTGATACTTTTGAAAGTTATACTATGTATTGAAAATCTTCCTACCTCAATTATTTTTCATTCTGCATGTGAAATATTAAAACCACTTTACATTAAGGAATAGATTTAAGCCTAAATCTATTATTTTTATGATTTACCTGATAATTAAGTTTATTTCCCTTGTATAGAAACTAACCTAGTAATGGATATTAAACTACATTATACATAAATAAGTGCTAGTTACCTCATTTTATTTAAAAGTGCACACTGATTGTATGGCATAGTAGCTTCTCAAGCTTATGAGGGTAAATTATTAAATAGTACAAAAATACCCACTTAAATGTTTAATATTTGCTTATTATACAGTCATAATTCTTATGTGTGTGTATTTTTAATGCAATTTTTAAATCAAATTATATGTTTTTGTAGCATACATATTTAAAGGTTTTTTTTAAAAAAATATATAATGTATGTATTAATATATACGTAGTGGTTGTGTAACAATTATTTTTCAATGTTGAGAGTATCTACTTTCAATTACTCTATATTTTTCAAAATTTTTTAAATTTTCAAAGGAGAGTTAATATTACAAGTGACATCTATCTTCAGCCTTATTCGTTGTCTAAATGAAATAATATCTTACCTGAACTCAATAAATGCTTCACAATTTATGGTCTTCAATGTAACAAAGTACAAATTTTTGGGCATTTTTATAAATTTATCAATGGATTATTTGAATGCATTTACATTAGTACAATAATACTTTGAGTTAGCTTTGCATTAAGAACTTATTGAGATTTTCATTTTATTTATTAGCAGAAAATGAAATGTTAAAAATATCTACTGTTGTAAAATTATCTCTAGCATTGTATTTATGTTGTTTGCTTAATGCTTAGAAAAGTAAAACAATATTATCGTGAGCAAATAGAGTAAGGGATATGTACCTGTATTTTTGAGCTAATCTCATTTTACTTTGCTTATTTTTATTTGATAATCATATTATAATATTTAATAAGATTACAAATTTTGACTATCAAATATCTTTAGTTTGAATTCAATTGAAATTTTTTAAAATATTCTTTTTGGAATGAAATAAGAGAAAATTTGTTAGGTTTTCCAAATATTAAACAGTTACACTGTCTTGTCTGCTGACAAAACATGGGAAACCCATTTAAGGGAATAAACAGCATTAATTATTAAGGTGGGTATTGTAAACAGGTTTACTTATATGTAATAAACTTTTTATATATATCTTGTTCCTTTAATCTCTGAAGCCCATGAAATGTATATCAGAATAGACTTCTGAAGTAGTTTTTGATGGAAAGCTAACTCAATCATTTCCTTTTCAGGGAACTGCTACCTCTACTTTTCAGGTTTTTTTTTATATATATAAAAAAAACACTTAACAATAGTCTTTTTTTAAAGTTATGTAGTATTAAGACATTTTTATAATAACTAATGATATTTTATTATGAAAATGCTTCTCAAGTTTCTTTAAATCATTAGTTAGATTGAAAAACAATCATTGTATATTTATCAGTATATATTGAATTTCTGTACAGTATCTGTCTTAGGGATTTATAATTTCTAGTTATTTTTTTATTTTGTTGATGAAACAAACTTAGGTGAAATGTTTCGTATTTTTAATAAAAGTTATATTTACATACATTGTCAAACTTTATGCTTATGAAAGCTTTCATTCTACCTCTGCTTTATTATGCACTATTTTGTGATCATATATTGTATTGCTTAATTTTATATTTTCATATAATTTTGAGATTTTAATTTTAAATTATGCTTATGTATACGTATACATATTGCTTGAATAAGAAATAAGTATCTGTAAAAAAAAGAATCATTACTAGATTCAGTGACCATTTTTTGTGTGTACAATTAATCAAAGTAATGTGTTAAGTTTTTTACCTTCATTGAGCCAGTATGCATTTCAATACACTAAGGTCTATGCATTATAATATATACAGCTTCCTAACTGCTATGACTACTGTCCTGTATTCCAAAAAGAAACAATTTTATTGCTTTGTGCTGTACCTAGTATTATTGAATTGAAAATTTTACATTTGTCAAGTAAACTGTAAATGTTATGTCCTATTTTTTAAAAAAATATTTGTTTTTCTGTTATGCATATTCCAAAAACAGGTAATTAACCTTAAGTAGTGTATATATATGTGTTACTAGAAAAATAGTACAAAAACTGCATACAAATGAATTGTGAGATATTACATATTTTAGATACTGTACATAGTTAATTATTTTTTATTTTCAAAGGCTGGAATATTTTATTTTTAAGTTCCTCCAGCAGTTGTATTTGATGTGATTGAAATTGACTTAACTTTGTGTTACAAGCTTTTTTTTACTTGAGTTAATTCAAATACAAAGAAAGTATTTTAAACATCTCCAGTTGGTTTTTTGCCTATGTGTAATTTAAAAATGATTTTCAGTATTGTGTAACATATATATTTTTTGGGAGTGTTTGTTGGAATATGATAATCTAATTGAAATATTTTATATAATCAAAAATTTTGTCAAACGTAAAATGTTTGTCACTAAGCAAATTTTTCTTTGTGTAGGAATTAATTTTTTTACATTAAAATTTTTATTTGAGAAAAAATTCTTAGTCAGTAAAAACAAATGCAATAAGCTTCCTTTATATTTTTTGTTCGTGCTTATTATCTGTGTTGTATTTACACTTTAATTTTCATATTTTGTAAAAATCACTTTTCTGTACCTGTAGTGTGAAATCAATCAAAATTTTACAGTTATTATTGACAGTAGGAAAATCAAAATCTTGCATGTGATGTGATTGTTGTAGCTATAATCATCTGCACGAGTGACAATCTAGCTTTGTGTACAGTGTAAAAATTAAAAAATGATAAAGGTTAGGGTTAAGGTAAAAAATAAAAGTAATTTTAAAAAAAGCGATAGCAATTGATGCTTATACCCTGTTGCATCCATGAAAATCAAAAATGACTCCTTAACTCTGCCATGTGTTTGTACCTTGTCTTTTGCACTTCACTGTAAAATAATATATCTTCTGTGATCAGTGGAGGCTTTGACAATTGAAAGTGGATTCAATATAATTCAAAAAATAAACATAAAAATTAAAATTTACATATCTATTAATGAGGATTTGAAGCTGCAGAAAATTAGTGAAGAAATTACGAAAATGTTGAAAAAAATTATCACAAGCAATTAATGCAGAATAATCCTATCCTTTTGATTACATTATTCTAGTAGTAATAAAACAATTATGTATTGCTTTGGTTATATAATTGTTATACAGTTAATACAGTCAGACCCTGATTTAATGAATTCATCGGGGCCGAACGTTTTGCAAACAAAATACAAATTTTTTGCACTTAACCTTATGGAAATCCTATTATAAGCAACTATGCACAAAAAATAGCCATTTTTAGAAATATTTAAAAATACAATCTGTGAATTATTACGCACCAGTTAATAGGAAATTTTAAAAAACTGACTTAATAGATGTTAGATGCTTGAGTTATTTTTTGCTTTTATGCAGTGAAGAAAATACTGCATTTTTACAGTTACATTTTCAGTTCCCAAACAATGTAACACATTAGAAAATGTAACAGTTTTGATAAGAGTTTCATAATCAATTTCTCCATCCGAATCGCTATTCATTGACTCTGACAAATTTCCTGAACTTCAGTAGCACTGATAGGTAGTCCATCATCAAATGTAACATAATCGCTGAAATCTTAAAATGTTCCCTGCATTGTGGATTGGGATGAGGTAAGAAAGGAATTTCGTGTCCTACTCAAAACTCACATGATAGGTTACTCACACTACTTGTCTGCACCTATAAAGTCTAATAATAGTCTGCGCTCTTTCCCTTCAAAATTTGCTAGTTGCAAGAAAAATATTTTTTTGGTTCTGGACTAAAAGGATGTCATTTGGAAAAAAAAAAAATCTAATTTACTAATACAAACTAATGAAAAAAAGATTTAGTTAAATAATTCGTTAATTTGGGGTTTATTATTCATTGGGGTCAGACTGTATAATTTTTGAAATCTAGACATTTATATTTGTATTTTTTATTTACTAGTTAGCTAGATTTTCTAATTTTTTGAGTTTTAATTTTTAATTTGTTTTATCATGTATAGTATTATGCAGGTCATTAAAATTGATCATTTTTATTTTTTAATAATTTAATATTACTGTGACATGTTAAACATAATTCATATGATATATATTAATATTAGTTTTTTGTTCTTTATGCATTTAAATTAAATGGTCTAATTTCAGTCAAAATATTGGAGGCAAATATTCTTCATAATGATTCTTTCAGTGATAGATATCTTCCATGTAGTGTGGAAATGAGTGAGGGAAAAAAACATAAATTTTTCACATAATCTCTTTAAAAATTATTGAAAATAATTAGTAGAAAGGTACTTTGCTGAAATATGTACTGTTGTTTCTTATCCGAGATTTGTGCTGCTTACATCATCTCCATAAAACGAATTCACTAAAAAAAATCCAAGAATAAGATAGGATCCTCCCTAAAACTTAGTCAACAGTGATAAGTTGTCTTGGAATACGAACGATGATTTTTTCAGTAGTGATCGAGTTAGTATTGGCTATGAGCAGCATTCTCAGATTTTTGTTTGGCGGAGCCAGAAGCCTTACCAAGTTCTATCAGTTTTGTGGCAAGACTTTCCAGTAACTCCAGGGTCAGTGAGGAGTCTACACAGGAAAACCAGTTCGTTTTTTCGGTGCAAGCCTGGATCTACTCAAAACTCGCACGATAGGTTACTCTGATTACTCATCTGCACCTGTAAAGTCTAATAATGGTCTGCACTCTTTCCCTTTGAAATTTGCTAATTACAAGAAAAAAATTTTTTTGGTTCTGGACTAAAAGGATGTCATTTGGAAAAAAAAATCTAATGTTTTCTAATACAAACAAATGAAAAGAAATTTTTAGCTGTTAAAATAATTCGTTAATTTGGGTTTATTATTCGTTAAATAGGCTTTGTTAAATCGGGGTCAGACTGTATAAGATTTGAAATCTAGACATTTATATTTGTATTTTTTATTTACTAGTTAGCTAGATTTTCTTATTTTTTGAGTTTTAATTTTTAATTTGTTTTATCATGTATAGTATTATGCAGGTCATTAAAATTGATCATTTTTTAATATTACTGTGACTTGTTAAACATAATTCATATGATATATAGTAGACAAAAAAAATTGTACTAAAACCTCTCTTTCACCATTTTTGGTGTGAGCAGAAGTTAAAAATTATTATTTTTGAAAACATTGAATCCACTTTCTGTCTTGCTTAGTTTATCATGTATCTGCACTTGGTAAGTGAAATGATATAGTGTACTTTTTGCTGTTGTTATATTCGAAACAAATCAAAATCTCTAGCTGGTTATTGCTGAGAAAATGTCATGATATCAAAACCGTTTCATTGTCTTATAACAAATAGATTATGTGTTAAGGAGAATAACATACAAAAAAGTGGCTTGCATATTTTTATACTATGCATTCTAGTTATACCTTTATAGTGCAATAAAACGTATCTTGCATTTTAGACTACTGTAGACCTCAGGGTTCATAGGAGCTGCTGTAAACAAAGTATGTGTGAGTGTGTGAATTTAGATCAATGTATTTGATTTAATACAACAAATTTTGTATTTCATAAATATATGCAATTATATGAAAAATATATAGGCTGTTTGTATATTAAGCAGGTTTCTTCAGCATTATTTGAAATTCAATACATTGTAAAATGTTATAGTACATTGAATGCTTGTATTTTTTTATTAAATATTTTTTAAAGTAAAAAAATTTGGAATTTATATTCATTTTAAAAGTAAAAATATTTTAATCAACTTTTAAATTGAATCAACTTGAAAATCATGAACACAGTGTTTTAAGTTTCAGTGTTGATACTAGTTTTAAAGTGGTTTTTTAAAGCAATTTGTTTTTTGCTTATGCCATGTAATAAGCTATAATGTTCTTATATACAAACTTTGATGTTTAGAAATGTACATTAATTTTGGCATTGTTTTAATTTTGATAAAATATGAACAAGATAACATTTTAAAATGTATTGAAATGCCTGCTTTAGTATAGTAATAGTCAGAAATTGTATTTTAATGGCAATTAATCAAAGTTATTTTTATATATAGCAATTCCTTCAGAATTTTAACTTTCATGATAAAGTTTTAACTTTAAATTGTTTTTTAAATGCTTTATCCTAATTTTACTTATTCTTTTATGGATTTTTTAAAATAGACTTATCTTTTTGAAAGCGGATATACATAGAATATTTTTTTTAAAAAGAATATTTTAATTTTATGCTGCAACATTTTTTATAACTTCTGTCAATAAATGATCTTCCCACTTTTTAGTAGTATCAACAGTGACAGTATTAATGGATTACTTTAAAGAAATTATTAAAAATCTATATAAACTTGTTTTTTTTTTAATGTCAAGGAAGTAATTCCACACTGCTCGTACATTCAGCAGCAATTTTGAACTGTATATATAAATCTGTGTCTTTGTAACCTAAGTGCTTTCTTTAAACCAAAATCACTTGTTTTATGTTCTGTGCTTTTCCGGGTCTTTTAAGATATTTTACTTATTATTTTTTTTGTTTTGTTTATTATTACAGTCATGTATTTTGTGTTTGTAGAGCGATTTAGTGCCATTGTATTGTTTCTTTATTTTGTGCCTCACTATTATTTTTATATATATTGCGCACATTGTGTTGTACTTTACTGTTCTAAATATTTACCTCAATTTTAATCACCTAATTGCTCCATTATTTGGCACATCTTTGTTAATATCCAGTGTGAAGTTATAAAATGTTTAATAATTATTTTCAATATTTAAAAAATTATGATTATGACTCATATTTTAATGCTCTTTTAACACTCAAAATTATTTTACATTTAGTGAAGGATTTTTAATAAAGTATATTTTTTTATTAGAAAATAATTTGATTTGTTTATTATATCATTTAATTAAATATTGAATTCTCATATTATAACATCACACTTGATATATTTGTTTTTGTTTAGCTATTGTATTCATAGTGTGACTGAGAATCATATAACAGTGATATCACAGTCTTCTACAATAGAGAACTTTCTGTTCTCAGTTTGATGTATATGTGTGTGTGCGTGTGTGCAGTGCAAACCAATCTCAGGGCTTTGTGATCATGTATTTGCAGTGTACCTTTAAGTGTTCAACTTGTAAAGGGACCATCCTTACAAAGAAAAAAAAAAAGAATGATGTCTGAAAACCAAAACCGAGCCATGTGTAATGTTGTAATGGCGAGTTGATGAATATAAATAAAAAAATCAAACTAGGTTTTTTTGTAAGCAGCCTTCTAGAGCATAACGGGTATTATCCATGTTAAGACATGTACAGATTTTTGTATTTCATATCAAGTACTGGATACTGCATGCCTCAGAAGTACATTATTTTCTGTGTTGAGTACTAATTATGAGTATTTCAGTTATCTAGGATCTTGTATACTATACACTAATGTTTAATGAATCATCATATTTCAAATAAAGTCCACTTCAATTTTTATTATTCTGTCTTTTTTTTCCCTTCATTTTTCTGTGGTTTTTTTTAAATTACTCCAAGTATATAAAAAAAGAAATCTTAGACAGAATACATCACAAGTACTATTTTGTAAAATCAAATAAGCAAATTGCATATTAATTCTTGAATATATCAGAAAAATGGATAAGTATAGAACAAATGAAAAATATGTCAGTTTTCTTTATTTTTAGTTACTTTAAAAATAATGTAATTTTCAAATGCCAGTTGAATTAAAAAAGGAAAACTTTGTTGCTCAGAATTACACTTGAACCAAATTTACTCGTAAACTTTTTACAGTTATGTGTTTGTATTTTTTTGGTGTTTGGAAAGTCGATTTGATAAAACGTTTAAAATAACGTTAGTTAAAAAAATGTAATTTTTTGAGGTAACCTTTTTTATGCAATTTTTGTATTTCAAAATAAGGTAAAAAAATATGCAAAATAGCCAATGTCTCTTAATTTCATTTGAATTATGTCATTATTTTTGAGGATGTTTTGTAAAAAATGTTACATGTAGATGTGTAAGATTTTTCCATTCAAACAATTTACCTAAATAATATTTAACTTTTTAGCATTTTGGAAACTGTTTTGTTAATTTCGTACATTTTGATTAAGAAAGTTTTCGTTTGGATGAAAATAAAATTTGAGTATTTCCTATTGCATTTGTACACCATTATTAGACCTTAAGGCATATAATATATTGTTAAATCTATAAAAATATAAGAATTGTGAATTTTTAATTTAACTGATTAAAATTGCTTTTCATACATTGATAAAAAAAAAAATTAAAAGGCCTGCCCACAGCAACTAAAAAAACACTTGAATCGATTTGTAAAAAATTATATTTGCAGTTCAATTCCATTTTTAACTTTTAAAAATTATTTATTTAGGGAAAGGACAGATACACACCCTCAATTATTTTAATGATTATTTTCAATGTTCGTAATGTTTGAATTTCATTTTTTTATATTATGTGAAAGCATTTATTCGAATCGTCATTTTTAAAAAAAAAAACAATACGCCAATAAATGAATTAGCTAATTAAAAGGTGAGGCTATTCAAGAGACGAAAATTCACAATAAATATTCTCATTTTCGTGCAGTTTTTTTTTTTTTTTACTGTTATCTTTTAAAAATACATTTCACTAACGTTTCATAAATGCGTATTTCGAGGTACAACATTTTGGGTTATTTTCATTTCCTAATTTCTGGTGCCTAGAAAGGAAGGTAATCTTGAGGTTTGTGAATGTAAAAGTTTCTTTAAACAATTTAAATTTTAGTGAATCTTGTTTAATGAAAAAGCAGGGCATACATTTGAAAATTATCCATTAATGTGAAATCGATATAAACATTTTATATTGGTTATATTTACAATACAACATTCAGTTTGCCTTGTAATGTAATTCAGTATAATAAAACAGCCACACAATTTTAAAGGAATCTAGGATTTTGTTCAATCATTTCAAAAATGATATAAATAGAATTTAATAGCATTCACAGTTAGTTCTTCCGATACAGCAATGCTTCTGTTTATCACGAAAGTAAACTTAAAAGAAAAATGATGGGTCACAATCCAACTTTGCTTGTTTTATTTCTTCCTTTTATGTGTAAGTAAATGAGAAGTGCTGCATCTTTATGACCTGCATTCAACGCTATTGAACACGCTGTTTGATGGTCCTATGTAAAAAAGTGTATATAAATGTAGCAAGGATGTGTAAAATATTTCAGAAAAACATTTTGAATGGCCTAGTGAATTTTATCAATTTTCGACACACTTGTTATTCCATTCTTTCTTACATTTACAGAATTTACATGAATCGCAGGTACACGATTTTTAACGAATATTTCGTGTTTCGTAACCAAATGGGGTCCATGTGCTATTAAATAAAAACCAATCGGCAATTTCGATGGACTTCGCTCAACAAACGAAAATGTACTTTGATGGGGAAGTTTACATATCGAAACTTGGGCGCATTTCAAAGCAGAAATGATTCCTGAAAGGTAAGCTAGTTCACATAGTCGCACTAATTTACAAAATTCAGACAATTTTGTTTCTGTAATTAATGTATATGCAAACGATGTTAGCTTTTCAGATATCGAAGTAAACATTTTGAATGATAAGATTAGAACTTGTTCAGATGCAGAATTTAATACAATAAAGATTGCAGTGAAAAGTATATAGCTTGTGTTCCCGCATGAATCTGCTTCAGGATTATGTAAATTAACTGACGTACAACACTGCAATGACAATTCAAATCCTTATACAACCTGTAGAATATTAGAACACGAATATTATTTTTTGCTAATTATCTGAAATGCTCATTTATTATGTTAAATTTTAATTAAATAATGTATGAAATCCACTAGTATATGATCATGCGGATTAGTTGTGTGCATTTGGAAAAAAAATTTAGGAGTTATCTAGAGAAGAGCTAAACCATCGTCTCTCTACGGCATTGATCCGCGAGTTTCGAAATTGCAGTCGAAATGTTTTGGATAACGTAATAATTAAATTTGCATAAATAACTTTGCGTAATAATTTGCATGGATACAAACTTTAAAATAACATGAAACATGTTTGTTATGTATCGGTAATTAAATAATGAAATACAATTAAAAGAAAGTCTAAAATGAATTAATAAATTGCATACAGTGTCTAAGTACAAAAAATAAACACTAATTACAATATATAAATTCCATATAATGGGAAAAGAACATAGGTAGATGCATTGCAAAAATTTCTTTCAGGGAAGTTAAAGAAGGAAAAAAATTTTTTTTACTCGAATTGCAAAATGTTTTGCGAAAGATCTGGGTGCAAGTGTTATTCGTCTATACATTCATGTATTCTTTATTCCACATCATTACGTTAGAGACGTTCCGTCTATTATAAAAAACCCCCACACATTTACATTTCAGTCGAATATGTCTACGAACATAGAAGTGAAATACCTGTTTTTAAGGAAATAAAACGAACACATTGCTTATACACTCGGGAACATTGAAAATAGCGACCCAAGAAGAAAACATCGGATTGAAATGAAATTAATACACATAATGACACAGATGAGAGATTCACTTGATTTCAAAAACAAGACAATTAAACGAATACAGGGTGTGCAACGACACAAATACTGGGCAACTTCAATAGCGCGTTGGACCACCTCCAGCTGCAATACATGCCGCCACACGGTCCGGCATTGAGTTGATTAGACACCTTATGTTGTCCTGAGGCAGATGGGCCCACAAATCTTGAACAGACAACTCTAAATCATGTACAGAGTGACACGATGGAATCTGCGGTTTTAGCTGATCCCACATGTGCTCTACAGGGGACAAATCGGGAGAGTGGGCCGGCCATGGAAGAGTCTGAAAACGACGTAGGAAGTCTGGAGCAACTCTTACTGTATGTGGAAGAGCATTATCTTGCTGGAAAATTGCCCCTGGGAGACCATTTAGGAAAGGTCCTACATGGGGTCGAAGAATATCACCAATGTAACGTTGGCCCGTTAAGGTTCCACGCATCATAATTGAAGTGGACCGACTATCATAGGCGTGGCCCCCCAGACCATTACACCAGCTGTGCGGGCAGTGTGACGTAGAACAATGTAGGGTGAATTGTACTGCTCACCAGGCGCCTCCACACCCGTACACGGTTATCACCTGTCCCCCAAACAAACCAGGATTCATCACTAAACACAACCTTTTGCTAATCTGTGACATTCCACATTGATCCGGCTTGGCACCACTGTAGACGCAGTTGCCGATGTTTCGGTGTTAAAGGGAGTGCTCGGAAAGGGTGCTTGGATTTAAGATTTGCTTCTGCAAGATGTATGGAAATTGTGGAACAATTGCTACGCCTACGTCTGCTCGTATCGTTGAACGAGTCACCGTGGGGTCCACACGTGCTTGCCACACGATCCTCTCTCCTTGTGGTCTTCCTGGTCGCTCCAGACCCGGTTTTCCGCGCGTGGGTACCTTCTCGTGTCCACTGCTCCCAACAATTTCTAACGGCACACTCCGCACGATCCACCTGGCCAGCAACACGGCGCGTCGACCAGCCTGCAGTTTTCATCCCGATGATCAGGTCTCTCTCAAACTCGCTTAACTATGAGAAATGTCTTCTAGCACGTTTACCTGGTTTCGTTTGGACACCAAAGTCTTCCTACAATCGGCGGGTAATTGTCACGTTTATGAATCTTCGAATTTGCGCTGGCTTATGTAGCACCCTCTTCCTGATTGTAGCGCCACCTTGGCGTGTATGAGCATGCGTATTGGCACAGAACTTGGATCATTTGCATATCACATTACGCTGTACTTATTTGCAAAGTTTCGCGATTGTACTTAGCTTCCTTCTTGGGTCGCTGTTTTCAATGTTCCTGGGCGTATTTCCTTATTTGTACTGCAAATTATTATACTTATTGCAACTATCACTTTAATATATGATATTAAGTAATATTTTTGTATAAAAACCATATTCATAATGTCTTTGTACCCATGCATCTAACGTAATTTCTTATTCCATTGCTCGAAATATCGGTGCTATGAAATCCAAACCAATTAATATACGAAGTATTTTGTTAATGAAAACAAAAATTTTTAACTCACACACACAAATACAATATCAAGATGAAATATTTCAACATAAACATTGTGTGAAATAAAATATTTCAGAATAAATATTTTGTTTTAAAATGCATTTTTATATATATTGTCAAAAGAAAGAAAAGAACGGGACACCTTAATACAGTGTTTCTCAAACTGTGGGGCGCGCCCCCCTGGGGAGGCGCGATGAACGTACGAGGGGGGCGGCATATCGAAAATAAAAGATTAAAAAAAATTTATTTACTGGAATGAAGTAAAACAAAATACTTTCTGACATAATAAAAAAATACACATTTACACTAATATAATTTATATATCTGCGATATTACGTCATAAAAAATTAAAGCTTCTACTCTTCTATTACGGTTTCTTTTCAAACCAAAATGAGAAAAACCCAGACCCATAATCGAAAAAAATTTTTAGGAAGATAAAAAATTCATCACTGTTATATTATTGTCATCAGCTGTAGGCAGCAGAATGTGTAGTTGCTGCGGTTTGACCGAACTTACTTGTACGGTTAGTTACGTCCCTGCTCTATGTATTTGTTTTTTCATTTAGGGAAGTTGCAAATGAACTATTTCTGCTGCGAATTTTTCCTTGTACAATATTTTTATGATTTTTGGAAAAGCACAGAGAGCTCTTTGAAGGATTACTTGGCCAAGATTTATTTCTATGAGTTATTCCCAAACATATAAAAAAGCATAATGAAAAACGTTTTACATAATTTTTTTTGAACATCCATATTGTAATAAATACACTTTTATTCTGGAGCTGTCACGCCGAGCACAGAGTGCACGAAATCGGTAATTCTGGCAAAACTGTTTAATTGTTACCAATGGCTCTGACACTATCCTCCTGTTTGACAGTCTTAACGTGTGAACTAAAATATATTTGTCACATATCTCCCCCTCTTTTTTGGGAGTGACAAACGTTTTTTTACAATCTTAAGGTACTTGTTTTGACTGAGTTCCCGGTGTGATAACTTTTTTTCCGAAATGTTTTCTGTGTTCTTGAAGATAGGTGAGTATATTTTCTCTTAATTAAATTATTCACTGGAATTACGATTTTTATTGTGTGCTATAAAAATAATTATAAAAAAAAGATTGGGGTGGCTCAATAACCCCCACTCGACCATTAGTATCGAGTGCGCGCCTGCTCCAGGTTTAAAACATGTTGAAGTTTTTTCACTATAAATAATATTAAAAATAATACAATTATTTCTCATCGGAATTTTATATTGTTCATAATTCAACATCAATTCTAAATGCTAATTCTGTGAGGTTTAAAATTACAGTTCGCTTAAAACTAATTATAATTTGAGCAATGATTTAAAAAATCATTTTACATTTTTGTAAACATTGCCGCGCACTTGGCTTTACTCTCCTTAAAATTCAGCGATTATATCAATAATGTTTTATTTTCTTATAAATGAACTCGTGCAAATAGCGGGGACTTCAGCCGGTATACTTTTAATGTATCAGTGCTGCACAGAGTATTTTATAACTAATTAATTAATGCTAAATTAAGAACAAGTTTAATAAGTATTAGCGACTTCCATGGGCTAGTCTTACAGAGCAAATTTTTCAAAGGAATGCTTATATATATATGATTAGAAATTGACCCACTGAGTTCTTTCTAAAAAAAAGCTGATATCTATATTTTGTCTTCTAAGCAGCCACCACATTTTGCAATATGTTTCAATTTAAAAATTAGAGAAAGGAAAAATAACATAATAATTATCCTATTACTTAATATTTTTTTGCTTAAAAGGAACATGTACAAAATTTAATACTTATGTCATGAATTTGTCCGGTATATAATTAAGATTATTGCTTTAGCGTAAAAAAAAGTGCATTATTATTGCATTCAGTACATTATTAATGTATAAGGGGTGGGGGTGCGATAAAAATTGTGATTGATAAGGGGGGCGCCAGTATTGAAAGTTTGAGAAGCACTGCCTTAATGTCTCGTCATTCTCATTGTAGGTACGTGAAAGTGTTGAGTTCTTAATTACTCAAAAAGCTAAATAATAATAATGGATTAACTAATTTAATTAACATAGTTAATGAATTATAACAAAAATTTCTCAGTTTGAAATCTGATTTCTTGTAGAATTAGGTAAACAACTATTTTAACTGCTATATGAGTATGACCTCTACAGGCTTCGTAATTTCCAGTCGTTTGACCTTTAGTGTTTTCTGAATTATCGAAGAAATAGAATGAAATTTTTAATTAAGTAGTTTCGTGACAGATAGTCTAAATATTTAAAAATTTTGATATATTACAGTTCATTTTTATTTCTCGTAATTGTATTTAACTATTCCTTTTTTCGATTTTTTTTAATACACTGAGAATTGGAATAAAATTTTTTTCTTTTGATAAATGCAACATTTTTTTGAAAAATGTCAAGTAAAAAATTTTAAATCTTCACAAATGTCTTCGCTTAAATAATTCAACATGAGGAGTTCATACCGTGAATGAAATACCGCGGTAGTTCAGTCAAGCTGAATGTTTCAGTACTGATTTCACTATGAGTACTAAATAGTCACTATATTATTAGGGAAGCAAGTAACACACACACACATGTCTGTGAGACTTGAAATAGATGCAAAGAGTGAGGTGCTAGCTCGAGTGTCGTCCTCGTCCCTTGACCCACGATTCAAAATTATAAGGTTCGTCGCCCAAAGCTACTAGCTTTAGGTTAATACACGAATCAAACAGCTCAATGCTTGAAGAGATCGTAGTATTCAATGGTTCACATGAACTTCAGTGAACTATCAGTGATATTTGAGATTCAGTTTCTTAAGGCTATTTTCGGTTAATGTTAAAGAATAGGACCCGAATTTGGTACATTTTTCAGATATAAAAGAAATGAAAAATTAATATGATATTCTGGCTTCACTATCCTTTAAAGAGCAGTATTTTTTATCATACTTCCCATTTTTAACCGCGTTGATTAGTTTTTTCTGGTATAAAATGTGTTTTGCGTTTTTTCTCCTATATCGCAATGTTAAATGCGCTACGCCTTCACGTATTAAAACAAAAAAGAAAATATTCATGGAATATTTTGAAATTTTTAAGGGGAGTTGGAACCCCCCTCCTTTCTCTCTTTGTCTCCCTCTAAGTATGACAATGTTAAATCGTCTGTACTCGATGTACCTTTTCTCAAAATCTGTTATATGTTCATGCTTGTAATTTTTCATACAATTAAAGTACACCTTTCTCATTATACTAAAATGAGCTTTTAGCTTATTTTGAATTTTTTCATAATTTATGAAATATTTTATCAAACATTGCAAAATTTGACCCATTTTTCACATAAAAAATTTGTAAAAAATAAATTTTTGAATTTTTTACAAAAAGCTCATTTTAGTACATATTAACCATCATTATAAATTTATCGTAAACAATTTACATATCCGTGAACAGTAGTTTCTCAGAAAAGGTACATCGAACATCAAAATTTACATTTTGAGATCAATTGATTTTAATATATACAGTGTGAGGCTTCTAATCGGTTAGTAAATAAAAAAATAAAATGACTCAATTTACTATAAAAGATACATGTTTTTAGTTTATATCAGACGATCGATCAACTTTTTCGCAAAAACTGCTTTGCTTACATTTTTCGCCATTCAAATGGGCGTGGCCCAGTTTCAACGATTATTTAAAAATAGGTTTTAAGGGTTTCTAATTACCCTAGAGTTTAAAAAGTAAGGTATTTTTAGAAAGGTTAAATCCTATTCAATTTGAAAATATACAAATCTCAAATTGTCAAAAAATATGTGATTTTAGCTTTGCAACACCCCTTAAAAACACTATATTGTTAATAGATTGATTGATTGAATATTAACGTCACACTGTTCAGCTACTCGAGGACTTTTGGCGACGGACCACGTAATTTTGAACCATGGTCAAGTGACGTGGACGACACCTGAGCTGGCACCCCCTCTCCTAAATACCACTCCACACCAACGGGAGGACGTTTCAGCTCTCGACAGATTTAACGTGCATCGCTGCCCTACACGGCGGGTCTTTAGTGATATCGGCCTCGAACTAGTGACAAGGCAAGCCACGATCTGATACCTATACCACTCGGCTACCGCGGCCTTGTTAATAGAAGTATGAGCTAAAGTATTGCAAATTTCCATGGAAATTGAGGCATTTTTCTGTCTGAAAATGTGCTTCGCGTTTATTCAAGCTCTCGTAATTTTACCGAAGACAGCCTTAAAAAATTTAGTATGTTACATAATGGTGAATTGCTGCATGGTAACTGATATCTTGTCTCAGAAGTTCTCATGTGGCGTGGTAATTAAGGAAATGAAGTACCAGTTTAGATATCACACACATACATATCCTGTCTGTTATATATGGTTCAGAAATTTGAAGTATGTCACCAGAGCCTTCATGTAGCTTTCAGAACGATTTTAATTTGAATAAAATAAAATGCCCATACTGTAAGTATTTTTTTTTGTTTTGAATTTTGTAAATAATTTAAAATCGAACTTTTCAGTGCTTGAATTAACGAAAAATTCTTTTATGACGATTTTTGTTACTTAATCAAGAAAGCAAAATTTTTTTTTTGAAAAAACTTTACTTATTCAGAATTAAATATACTAAAAATAATATCATCTAAATTTATTTTTGAAAAGATCTAATATTTAAATTTTGGCATCAATTATAAAATACTTTTAAGTACTCCAAAAATGTTTTAAACATTTATTAGATTATATAATAATGAACACATTTTAAAGTTATTAAAGATATTCACCATTTTGAGAAATTACTTAAATAATAGTAGTGGTAAATGTAATTCATCTTTCTCATTTTCCTGTTCTCTAAAGACTTAGTGAAACATAATTCTAAACTCAGTTACGCAACAGTCCAATGGAGGACAATCTACTGTGCTCATCTCAGGTTTCGTGACCTTGGACGCTGAAGGACATGAGTAGATGTTCCAATCAGGTGGTCAGTTTGACGCGAACACTTCAGTGTTTAGTTCCCAAGCAAGCTTGGTACTCATTTATCGTTCCACTGAAGGGATGAAAGCTTGAGTCGACCTTGCACAGTCCGAGGTTTGAATCTCGGACCTGTAGCGTGGAAGCGCGATACACTGCCACTCAGCTGAAACGTATAATTAATAACAATAAAAATGATCTCAATTGCGTTTTTTTTTTTTTTTAATATTTCAAAACATAAGACACTGTGTGTGTTCAAGTATCGAACTTTCACTATTCCTACTTTGTTGAAATGCAATTAATTAAAAAAGGGAAAACTGCTGAAAGTATTAGTTACTTTTGCAATTATATACGAGGGCTGTTCAATAAGTAATAAGACTAAAATTATAAAAAAAATATACCTTTAATCGTCCTTATTTACATGGTCTTTTTTCAAAATAACTTCCGTGGCACGTATTTTATTTATACCAACGTTCTGTCCACTTCTTAAAAACATGTAAATATCCGTTTTGTGAGAGCTTTTTCAAAACCGCCTCCACAGCCTTTACACATGCTTTGTTGCTTGCAAAACGTTTGCCTCGTAATGGTTTCTTAGTTGAGGAAACAGCCAGAAATCTCGTGGAGTGAGGATCAGGACTGTATGGAGGGTGTGGTAAAATTTCTACGTTGTTCTGCTGCATAACTTCCAGTACACAACGAGCAATATGTGGTGGGGCATTGTCATGGTGCACTAGGAAACTATTTAGGAGCAATGGACGTTTTCCTTTTAACGTGCTGCATCATTGTTCGCTGGACATTCGCGTGGTACAAGCCATTTACGTTAGTACAGGGTTCGACAGCGTATTGATGCACAATTCCTTCACAGTAAAAAAAAAATTGTAGTCATAACTTTACTAGCCGATTTCACAGTTTTTGCTTTTTTAGAAGTAGGTGAAGAGGGATGTTTCCATTCACTGCTTTGTTGTTTTATGGTTAAGTCATAGTGATACAACCAAGCTTCGTCTGCTGTGATGAAGCGTTTTAAGATATTGTTGCCTTCGTGTTCCAGTCTTTAATCATATCGTATCATAGCAAAGATTATCCTATGTTGAATTTTGCTTCCATTTCGACAACTGGCCGTATTTCGAAGGCGCCCGCAAACACGCTTCAGTTCGATCACATGATACTAAAAAACGTGAGTCTATACACGCCATCTATCGGTAGCTTTTGTTAATTCAGACAACAAACTTTTCGTATGCCACAAAAAATTAACATTCCTATGAGTGGTTTCGCAGCAGTAAAATTAGTCTTATTACTTATTGAACAGCCTACGTACATTAAAAAAAATAAATGCATATATTTTGAAAAATTATAGTACAAATTCTGAAATATACATAAAATATATCTCAAAATTTAATAAAACGCGGGGGAAAGTGTATCCCCTAAAATTAATTTTTTTCCCCGATGTTAGTTTATCTGGGATTAGGAAAACATATATTTTCACGAACATAAATTAAAAACCATTATTTGATTTTGGAAGGAACAAAGAGTACAGATATATTTATATTTCGACATGATACTTCTTAAAGATTTCTTTAAGATATTTGAAGTGTCTCACATCACCTCCGAAGTCCTAGAGAATCCACCAAGAGATAAAACAGATAACTTTGAAATGGAAATTACAACTTTTTCCTTTCAAGTATTAAATGGATGCTTTCTCGGCTATTATTACTGTTGTCCTCTACACCCTTGAAAAAGATTAGATTAGTTTTTTAAACTTACATTGTCTTTTATGCGAGGATTGCACTTCGGATGCTCTAATAAGAGACAAGCACAAGCTTCATGCCCTTGGACTGCTGCGTACATCAAAGCAGTAGACCCATCATCATCTTGTTGATTTGGATCAGCACCGGCTTCTAACAACAATCGAACCATTTTTACATATCCTTTGGAAGCTGCACTCATAAGGGGAGTTTGTTTGCTCTAAAAATATATTATGCATATTATTATAAGATTATTATAAAAGAAAATCCGATATGCTGTAAAATAATTATATTTGCTTTTGTTTTTATTCTAGACCCTAGCGCCTTAACCGTTCGATCAGGGAAAGTATTTAATCTAAAATTAACATTTCGTAACAATTTTAAGGGCTAAAAAGTTTAAATATGAAATGAAACTCCAATAAATATGAGAAAATTTTGTTATAAAATCTGAACAAATATTATTCAAATTTAAATGTGGTAATATGAACCAACAACACACATTAATATAATCTTAAAATAAAAAAGGAAGACACTGAGACGTTTATATATATTTGCTTTAGTGCTAGCTATTATATTGCTTTCATTTCAGCTTTAGAGTAAATTACTTTCTATGAAATAGAATATTAGATTCTTACTTGTAATATTATGGATACAGAATAGTTTTTGTTTTAAGTTTTGAAAAATTACGTTTGAGTTCAACAAATAGTGTGTTTACGTGTCCGTGCGTGTATGTGTGCGTGTTATTGGATTGATTGATTGAATATTAACGTCGCACTGTTCAGCTACACGAGGGCTTTTGGCGACGGACCACGTAATTTTGAACCATGGTCAAGTGACGTGGACGACACCTGAGCTGGCACCCCCCTCTCCTAACTACCACACCACACCAACGGGAGGACGTTTCAGCTCTCGACAGATTTAACGTGCATCGCTGCCCTACACGGCGGATCTTTAGTGGTACTGGGCTCGAACCCGTGACAAAGCAAGCCACGGTCCGATACCTATACCACTCGGCTACCGCGGCCACGCGTGTTATTGGAATGCCAGTGTTCACAAGACTTCTGGATTTCAATCTCAGTAACAAAAGGCCCCTACTGTTTTGGTTTCAAAGGCTGAATTAGCTATTTATATTAAATATATTCATTAAATAAAAATTTCAACCTTATAATACGATTTTTTTTGTATAGGTAGAATGTTGTTGAGATTGTGCTAAAAAAAGTGATCATCGGTGTATATCAGGAGAAAAAAATGATATTTTGCACTCAACAGATTACTTTATTTCGTATCTCTTTGGACAAAACCATTGAAATAACTCGAATTGAAAGCGAATTTAAGAAATCTAGGAAATTCCCAAAAGTCTGTATCCCCCTGAGCTTATTTCCAACCTTTTGGTTATGGACTATTGTATTTCATATGTATAGATTTTATTTTTTTTTATGTCGCATTTCAATTTCATCAGTTTCAAATATTTTCTCCTCTTTAAGTCTTTCCCCCCACTTTTCTGTTTGATCTTTTCAGTGGTTTTTTTTTTTTTTTTTTGAAATACAATATACATCTCTATCTCAAAACAGTAATAAATATAAAAATATGTTGTTAAAAAGTCACTATACCATAGGTACAGACCATTCAAGGGAATTTTAAGATTCTTGATACCTTAAGAGGATTTCGATCTCTTAAAGATCATAAAAAATTATTTGAATACTTAAATCATTTCTTATACATTTTTAAGCTCTGACACTAAACTTTTTAGGCAAGAGGCACCAATTTCGTCGAAGTACTGTTCGTAATGACTGATCACTAAATTTGTATTATTACTAAAGAGTGTTTTTTTCCAGGTATAGAAGTTTAAGTTGGCATTACTTTCCAAGATGGCGACCGATTTAACAGCTGTCAAGTGATTTATTCTCAGTTTAGTTTGGCAATTCAGCAAACGATCATCAAGCAAGGCGTAGATTCGTCGAATGGGCCCAAAACGAGATTGCCGCTGTTCCCGATTTTTATAAGCGAATTTTGTTTAGCGATGAAGCGCACTTCTGATTGAATGGCTACGTCAACAAACAAAACTGCCGCATTTGGAGTGAAGCTAATCCACAAGTGTATGTCGAAACACCGTTACATCCAGAAAAACTGACTGTTTGGTGCGCTTTATGGGCTGGTGGAATCCTTCTTCAAAAACGATGAAGGCCACAACGTTACAGTCAATGGTGATCGGTATTGAGCCATGATTACTAACTTTTTCATTCCTGAATTGAACAATGATGATGTCCAGGAGCTGTGGTTCCAACAAGACGGCGCAACATGTCACACAGCTCGTGCCACAATCGATTTATTGAAAAACACGTTTGGTGACCGCCTAATTTCACGTTTTGGACCTGTGAATTGGCCTCCAAGATCTTGTGATTTAACACCGCTAGACTATTTTCTGTGGGGCTATGTAAAATCATTGGTCTATGCGGATAAGCCACAAACGCTTGACCATTTGGAAGACAACATTCGACGTGTTATTGCTGATATACGGCCACAAATGTTGGAAAAAGTCATCGAAAATTGGACGTCCAGATTGGACTACATTCGAGCCAGCCGTGGCCGTCATATGCCAGAAATCATATTTAAAATGTGATGCCACAAGATTATCTCGAATAAAAAAAATTCATGTCAATCGAATAATACATCGTTGTTTTATTGCAATTTAAAAAGTTCTATACCTCTAAAAAAACACCCTTTACTTTGAAATACACTTATAACACACACTAGCGTAGTCAGTCCTGAGTGGGCCCCGCATCAAAAATCTTTCGCGTAGGCATTGTTTATCTTACAAAATAGCAACTATGGATTTATTTCTAGGTACCTTAGACCTAGATGATAAAAGAAGTTATTTTATGAAGAATTAATTAGTTTCCTAATAAGAGCTTGCATTTTATTTATTGGTAAAATCATAGTTTCAAAATTTATATATTTTGCTTTACAGAGATCTACCTTCTTAGAACTCATTCTGGTTGTTTATTATTTATCCAAAAATGTTGAAATAAAAATCAAATCTTACAAATTTTGAAGCATCATTGACATTTCCCAAATTCATTGCATTCTGAACGACGTTCCAATCGTGGTCATTTTGTGGTTGGGAAATGGAACATATCATCAAAGGTGAATGACCTAACTAAAGAAACAAAAGAGAGAGAAAGAGAAATTATAGCTAACATGGACTTTGAAACTAAGAAAAGATATTGCATATTTTATACAAATTTTAAACTATAAGTAATATATACATTTCAGAAGGAAATTTTCATTCGAAAAGATTTTTACTAATAATTGAGAACTTGGTCAAGCCATACTCATGGACCCCTGTCGCATACTTACTGGTTGCATAAATGTACTTAAGACTATAAAACATGGAATATGGTTTGGCAGTGAATAAACTTCAAAGTTTCACAGATTCAACTTTACTTCTTACTGTTTATTTTAAAATAATTAATTTATTGCATTAATGTCAGGTTAAGTAATAGTTTTCTCATGAAATGGTTTAACGTCAATTGCTTTATTTATTTTTATACGGTATTGCTGATATCATTCCCTGTATTAAATCCACTGGATCACTTTCTTAATTTTAATCAATTTTCTTTTACAATTACTCTTCGTACAACCTCACAAAGTCTATTCTATCCGTATCTCTCATCATTTTCCCACTCTATTGGGGGACACAACTATATAACACCACTGTTAAAATAGCTACCCCCCCTCCAATAATTGTTACAAAAGGTTTTTGCATGCAATATACACTTGATGACCAGACGAGTTGATCATGAATGAAACACACACAAATAATAATTGTTTCACAGTCATTAAACAACGAAATTAGAGTTTATCTGTTTTTAATAGGGGTATCAAAAGACATGTTTTAAAAATTTTTACGTAAAAGCATTTTTAAGTGAAGTTTTATTTCCTGAATTGTCTTTTTATTTTTCTCTTAAGGATTCAACTGTTTCCTATGACTTTTATCAATGTGTAAAAATGTTCAAATACACTTAGCTTTTAAAATAGTGCTGGGGAGATACAGAGCTATTGTTTAAATCTCTTGACTTAATTTTATTTATCGTTTTTACTTTTATGTTTTTGTTGGAGATGTTATTAATATGCATTTCGTTTTGACACATATCGTTTGGTTCAGGAGGAAAATAAAATGATTAGATCAGATTCTGTTTTGGATTAATAAAGTTGGTGCCCTATTTTACGGTTTACTCTACAATTTATTTAGCGCATTTTAAACAGTGCATCCAAACAATAAAAATTTTGTAGAAATCTTAAGTTTTTAGAAATTTTGCTTTTTTATGAAATATGTTGATATTTTAAGGGGACACAGTACGATTCAATTGACAAAAATCGGTCCAAAAATCAAATTTAATTTTTTTAGTTTAAACTATTTTTTATATAGTTTTCTACAAACTCATAAAATTTGAAAGCTCTAAGCTTAAGAAACGCAGAGTTATGATAACTTTTTCGTTTGTTTTTATTTGCATTCCAATGGCAGATCAAAATTTTAAACTTACTTATCTCGGAAAGATAAAATAAATAGTTTTTCTTCATTTAAAATGCTAAGGCTTTTTTTCTATTGTACCTAATACTTGGAATTTTTTTGTTTGTAGCTAATAGTACATGAAACAAAAGTTGGTATGTATCTTTCGATCAAAGCAATAATTTTTTAAAAAATAATTGAATTTAGAATTTACTCATTTTTTTAAGGAATATTCAATAAGCATTCATAAAAAGAAGTATTGTACGAATACCAATCATGTTATCGCAAAACTCATACCAACTTTTGTTACACATAGTTTAACATACTTGTAAATCAAATTTCAAATTTGTACCGTAAAATCGGGCGTATAACGCCCCTTTTAACTCAAAAAATGAGATTGAAATTTACGCGTGCGCGTTATAAGCCGAGTATAAAAATGATAGCATCAAAAAAAAAAAGGAGATGAGCATAAGAAAAATCAAACTTCTACATAGATCGGAATACACTATATATTTGAAAGAAATGACATATATATATACCTAATGAAAAGTTAAAGGGTTCTGATTCTAATAGTGTACTGTTTTTTCAAAATCCTGGGATAATAACTCGAATAAATAACTTTAAAATGTAAGAACATTGTACACGCATACTTCTGGTTCCTTTGTAAAAAAAAAAGAAAAAGGGGGGCGCGTTATATACAGCGAATATACCTAAAAATTAAAAAATACAGCTTGAAAGGACGTGTGCGGCGTTATAAGCCGGTGCACGCTATACGATGTATTTTACGGTACTTCAATTTTTGTAGGAATAGCATTTTGAAATCACTCCGTAAGTTTCAAGCTTTTCCCTTAAAAAATTAAATGATTAGCATTTTATGAAATTTTGAACACAAAATCTGTTTTACATCATACATACACATAGGAGGCAACCAAAAAAAAATTAGAAACATCATTAAATTAAAAAAAATGTTGTGTAAATCGTACCATGTCCTCTTAAAGTCAATAATAACTTCGAATGAAGTTAAGGGGGTCCGACACGTCCATAGGAGTCCATGTTAAATTGCGTTTATGTACCTTTTTCTCAAAAACTACTTACTTCTTGTGGATAAAATTTTTACAGTAGGTTATATGTACTATTAATAACACTTTAACGGAGGGATTTGCTTTTTAGTACAAAATTAAATTAACTATGAATTTTTTAAAAATTGTCCAAATTTCCCCCCTAAAATTTAGTTTAAAAAAGTCATATTTAAAAACACTTTGCTAGATATATAGCTAATTACCTCCATTAAAATGTGTAAACATGCCAAAAGTATGTTCACTGAAAATTTGAGGATTATATGAAAAGTAGTTTTTAAGAAAAAGAGGTACATAAAATGAAAAATATTACATTTTGAGAAAACAGGTTTTAAAGCGAACATTTGTAATTTTTTGAGCATTTAATTTTTTAATACTTTCCAGCAGCATATGAAGCATTTTTTTAACTCTCTTTTCGCACAAAAGACTCTTCTTTTTTTCTCTTTTTTTATTATTTTTAGCAATTTTGCCTTTTTTGGGGATCTCAAGATACTTCCGTTGGGCTGCATGTGAATCCTACGTGTATCTAGTTTTTTGAAAGCATGACACATTTATAACTTGGTTCAATATTACAATGCTTTAAGATAATTAATTTTGCTACATGACTCATATTGAACTGTGCAATAGCCATATTTACCCCTTATTTTAGAGTTTTTAATTCCACTAGTGTAGATCTTGGAATCACTGAACATATGCTGTTAATATCTGACTCATTTGAGTTCTGGGTTTTTCCATGTAAACATTTTCTTAATAACATAGGATCACCTAGATCTCTAAAAATTGGCTTTATTTAATTCATTATGGTATATAGCATGTGTGCATATGTTTATGATCATAGTGCCTTTTGTTACATTCAGCTTCTGTCTTTTGAAACTTGCACCAGGCATTTATAATCGCAGGACACAGTCCATGTTGAGAGCTCTCGTTTGAAGACAGAAGATGAAAATAAACAGCCCAAACAGCAGTTTTCATGTTGTGTAGATCAATGATAATATTTCTAATAGCCATACTATAATATCTTTGAATTTTTGATATTAAAATGTCGGTGAGTCGGTTACAACCACTTAGGCTTTTTTCATCACTTCCCTCTTTTTTTCTCTGTTTCGCTTTTAAGATCCAAAAGACGCGTACCCATGCATTTTTGGACAAGTCCATGTGAGTGAGTGAGTGAATGTGGGGTTTTATGGCGTAAGAGCCAAAATTGGCTATACTGCGCCACACGTTTGTTAAAATATTAAAACTATGTTAAAAATACACAAGAAAAATACGATATAAAAATAATATATATGTGCATGCCTGCATGCACATATATAAAAAATAAAGGTAAAGATAAAATATTTTAAAAAGTCAAATGAAATATAAAAATCCAATTTTCTTCATAAAAGCAAATAGATTTTGGTGGGGAGATTCCCCCACCAAGTCAGATAAGGTTAAAATAGATGTATGAAAAAATGTGATGCGATGATGGTTAAAAACTGGACAATCGATTAAAATGTGATGAACAGTGTAAGAGACATTGCATGAAGGACATTCAGGAGCGCGTTTTCCAAACAACAAATGCCTGTGTGTGAAGCGAGTATGGCCAATGCGAAGACGAGTCAATTTGACATCAGTTCTTCGCATTGGCATCACAGACCATGCTCCTATGACAGGTTTCACAGAGTGCAGTTTGTTATCCAACTGCTGACTCCATGATTCCTGCCAGATCTTAAAAATATGATGCATGATGACGCGCTTCATATCCGATAGCGGAACCGCTAGCGGCAGATGCGTCGTCGCCGACTTTGCCGCGCTGTCCGCTTGCTCGTTGCTTATGATACCTACGTGACTTGGTAGCCAGCAAAACACGATATCGAAACCCTTGCTGTACAGTCGACTCGTAATGTCGAGTATTTTACAAACCACTGGATGGCAGCGATCGTCATAGTTTTCAAGCGCTTCTAGCACACTCATGCTGTCAGTATAGATGCAGTATTTACGGGGCATATTGGAGTCGATTAATTGAAGTGCACGGTAAATGGCGACAGCTTCGGCAGTGAAAATGCTGCAAGAAGTGTCAAGCCTATAACCGTGCATAATATCTTCAATCACGACTCCACAGCCAACGTAATCTGCACGTTTCGAACCATCAGTGTAGATGGCCGAATAACGACTATACTGACTGCGGTGGTAGGCGAAGACGCGTTGAAAGACGACAGGCCCTACAGTGGATTTACTGTAAGTGGCAAAAGGGTTGATATAATGGAACCGTGGCGTATTCCAAGGTTGGAAGAGGAAAAGGTTCCTTTGCTGGATATGCACGTTAGGTAGGTCGAATTCAGAAATATGAAGCTTCATCCGATCCATAAACGGCCGGATGTTAGACGGCCGTGCATCATAAAGTCTCTTCATGCTGGTACTCATATACACATTCTGCAGAGGATGTGAAGGCACGGACAAGATCTTAAAATAATACGCAAGAGACAGCTTCCTCCGTCGAAGATCTAGAGGAAGCTGATGACAGTTAACATAGAGACTCTGCACCGGTGATGTGCGAAACGCACCCGAGCAGATTCTCAATGCCATATGGTGGACAGGGTCAAGTTTTTTCAGAGTAGAGTTGCACGCTGAGCTGTATACAACACATCCGTAGTCGATGCGAGAGAGTACGATTGCCTGATACACTCTGAGTAGTGATGTTCGATCCGCCCCCCAAGAGGTGTTTGACAACACCTTCAAGAGGTTTCAAGACTTTTCACACCTCTTCCGCAATTGTAAAATATGCGGAAGGAAAGTGAGCCGGCGGTCGAAAATTACTCCGAGGAATCGTACGTCGGGAACTACGGGAATTTGTACAGCACGGATGCGTATTTCGGGGTCAGGATGAATACCCCGTTTGCGGCAAAAGTGCACGCAGCAACTCTTGCTCGCAGAAATACTATGACCGTTGTTGTCGCACCATTTTACAATGTTGTTGACGGCAGTTTGCAACTGCCGTTCAATCAGGCGCATGTCCGAACCTTCACAACTGATCTGTAGATCGTCCACGTGTAGTGAAGCCTGTATAGAGGGCGATAAAATATTTAAGATGGATGAAATATGACAAATAAAAAGGGTGACACTCAAAATACTCCCCTGAGGAACTCCCTCAGCTTGGGTAAAAGGAGCAGAGAGAGTGCCACCCAGGCGCACTCTAAAAGTACGAAGATTTAAAATTTTTTTAATAAAAGTAGGCAAATTGCCTCTTAATCCAAAAGTAAATAAAGTGCGAAGTATCCCATAGCGCCAAGTACGATCATATGCCTTCTCGATATCGAAAAAGATAGAAACTAAATGATTCCTCCGGACAAAAGTGTTTCTGATTTTGTTTTCTAGTGTAATTATATTGTCGAGAGTGGATCTTCCTTTACGGAAGCCACTCTGAAACAGAGGTATGCATTTCTTCTTTTCTAACTGGTAAACGAGACGGGCATTGACCATACGTTCCAGTGTCTTACAAAGGCAGCTCGTGAGTGCTATCGGTCGATAGCTGAGAGGGTTCTTTGGATCTTTACCAGGTTTTAGAATGGGAATCACTATGGCTTCTTGCCATTGAGTAGGATACACCTGCTCCCTCCATATTCGGTTGAATAGGTAAAGGAGACTTACTAGTGAATCCTCGTTCAAATGGCGAAGCAATTCATAGGAAATTCCATCAGGACCTGGACTAGTATTTTTGGCCGATGATAAGGCTCTCTTCAATTCAAACATGTCAAAGTCACAGTTATACGGTAAAGGTTGTCGGCACCTGAAGTTGATAGGTGTCCGCTCTAAACGATTCTTAGTCGCCTGGAATGCAGGGCTATATGAATCGGAGCTGGACACACTAGCAAATGTTTTGCCAATCAAGTTGGCCACATCTAAAGGTGACGAATACAAAGCAGTAGAAGTTTCCAATATCGGAATGTTAAATTCCCGATAAAGGCCATTCGCTGCTTTGACCTTTCTCCATAACTGTTGGCTGGTAGTTGACGATGTGATTGAAGACACATACTTGATCCAAGATTCTCTCTGGCATTGACGACGTATTCGACGAGCTAACGCTTTTGCACGTTTGAACGCTATGAGATTATCAGTTGTGGGGTACCTCCTGAAAATACCCCACGCCCTCCTTTGTTCCTTTTTGGCTTGTTGGCAGGAAGCGTTCCACCATGGTTTGCACAGCTTTCGAGGGGAATTGGATGTTTTGGGAAGGGCTACATCGGCAGCATTCCGAATAGCTTCAGTGACATTGAAGACTGCTTCATCAACTGCCCTGTTCTGGACCATTGTGCCCGTGATAATCGCTAACCGTGTGAACTTATCCCAGTCTGCGCGATGAAAATGATAAGTGGGGGGACGAAAACGCGTCCCCGCACCATGAACATGCGAGACTAGGAGAGGGAAATGATCGCTGTTGTGCAGATCGTTTGCAACCTCAAAATTCAACATCGGTAGCAGAGTTGGCGAACAGATGGCTAGATCGAGGGAGTGAAATGTCCTCGTGGGTGCATGGAAATAAGTTTTCTCGTCATTGTTCAGCAGACAGAGACAGTGATCAGAAATCAACTGTTCGATCTGTCACCCGCGAGAATTTGTAACATCATGCCCCCACAGAGGGCTGTGTCCGTTAAAGTCACCGAGCAAAATAAATGGAGCTGGCAATTGACTGACTAAATGATTCAAATCCACTTGTGGCACAACATCGTTGGGTGGTAAATAAATACAACAGACTGTGACTAAGGAATGGACGTGAATCCGAACAGCCACAGCCTGTAATGATGTGTGCAGTGTGACGACATTACTGGGAAACAGATTAGATGTGAAGAGGCAGACACCTCCGGTTGGAGATGTATCGCCATCTACATCCCGTCGCACACAATTATAACCACGCACTTGCATTGTCATGGTACTCTTCAGAAATGTCTCCTGAAGAGCAACGCATGCAGGCTGGTACGTGGATATGATGGATTTGAGATCAACGAGTCGCGTCCTTAGACCACGGCAGTTCCAGGAAATAAAGGAGGTCATGAATTCTTCGCACTCGCTCCTTGTTTGGAGCTAGATATTGGTAGAGTGGGTGAAAGATCACCCATTAAACTTTCATCATCCTCCGAACCATGTAGATCCAACATGTCGACCTCTGAGGTTTGGTGGGTTTTTTTAGACAGGTTGGATCTTCTTTTTTTATTTTGAAGGACCTTTGAGTCCTTTAATCTCTCGATACGTTTTTTACGGGATGGTTTTTGAGTGGATGTTTTAGATACAGTTTTATCTGTAATCACTAATTTTTTATGGCTTGATTTTACTGGGGATAACGGGGTCTGGTTTTTTATATCATCTAAATTGTATTGGGTAGATGCGGATATTTGAGAAGTTTTTGCAACTGCTGCATATGAAACTCCAGTGACCGGCGTACGGGATGAAACAATACGCCGCGCCTCTGGATACGATATTTTGTTTTTAATTTTAAGGGCAGTTATTTCCTTCTCCAAAGACCAATTTGGGCATGATCGAGAATAGGATGTATGATCCCCTTTGCAATTCACGCACTTTTCCCGGGCTTTGCAATCAGCGCTGTCGTGTCCGACTTCGGCACATCTAGCGCAGGTGGCTTGGCCACGACAGGTTAGTTTAGAATGTCCAAAACGCTGGCATTGAAAGCATCTGAGCGGATTGGGGATATATGGACGGACAGGGCAATTAAGGTATGCGGCCTTGACGGACTGTGGGAGATCAGGCGTTGCAAAGGTCAGAATGAGGTGCTTAGTATCAAGCACCTGACCATCCCGCCTTATCGTAATGCGCTTCACTCCACAGACCTTCTGGTCCTGCAAGTTCTCTAAAATTTCCTCTGTCGATACATGCAGCAAATCCGCTGCAGATATAACACCACGGGAATAGTTAAGGGATCTATGGGCGACGACCGTTACATCAATGGTAGCTAAATGACGTAGTTTCGTTAGGGCTGAAGCCTGCTGTGAAGATGACACTTCGATGAAGAGATCACCGGAGCGCATCTTGCGTATGGTCTTCACAGCTCCTATACTACCCGATATGGCTTTCTCGATCAAAAACGGAGACACCTTGGAAAAAGTTTCTGTCGTTCGCATGATAAAGTAACGAGCTGTATCTGGTACAATTTGTTGCTCCTCAATAGAGAAGGTTGTTTTGTCCATCCCGGATGATGGTGTCGAAGACTCGACACGATCAGCCCAGGAGGACGGAAAGCTTTTTGATACAGGAGGCAAAATTGCTCCTGTAGATGGCACAGCCAAAGGAGGCAAAGGAAATATTTTATTTGTCTCCATAAGAGGCAAAACGCTATTTCCTTTATTTGTCTCCATGTTTTGGCTGACACGGTTTCCTTCTAGTTCCATCGCGGCCCCCGCCAGGCCACGAATTCCCACACTTTTCTAACGTGCCCAGTGTAACCGCCGGAGGATTCTTCAAAGCTAGACACCGGGGAAACCCCCATAACGTGCTGCCGGGCACGGTCCAAGGCCGAAGCCAAGGAGGATTTCTTGATATGAATGAGTCCCCGCCGCCTAGCCATCCGCAACCAAGTTCCTCGACCTCTGGGACCGCTTTCGGCAGAGCGTTCCTTGGAGCCGTCACCGACGACGCACGCAACTCTTCCGCCGCATACCCTTCCCCGCAAGGATCCTTTCCGCTGCCCAATTAGTATCCCTCGCGGGAGAGGCTAAAAGGGTGGTACTGAGACCCCTAGAGCTAAGGGCTAGGCATGCAGCAGATCGGCATTGATACGCCGCCGACCTGTTATTGTGTTAGGAACGGAAAAAAGACTTTTTTTGTGTAATTTTTAAAAACGTATCTTATAATTTTTTTGGATTTTTATATTTTCATAAAACAAAGTTAGAGAACAAAAAAAGGAAACAATAATTGTGGGTTATTTAAAGAAAACAGTGATATCTTATCACAAAAAACCATAAACGAAAACTATCCCCAAAGCAAACAAATGTCTAAAGAAAAAAAAAGGGGGAGGGAGAAGGGGAAAAAAGATCACTGGGGTACTTCGGGAGCGTGAAGCCCGCACTCACCTAAAGGAGGTGAGTCCCCTGAGGGGAAAAGAGGGGAAGGGAGAAGGGGGAAAAAGATCACTGGGGTACCTCGGGAGCGTGAAACCCGCACTCACCTAAAGGAGGTGAGCCCCCTGAGGGGTTGGACAAGTCCAATACACTGTAGTTTTTCCACTTGAACATCATATGGATTCGCGATCATCAGAAACCTATGCAAGGGGAAACACAGGTGCTTCTAGCAGAGCTCATTTGATGCGCGTCAAGGAGTAGCTTCAATTAAAAAAATAAATAAAAATACTTCTTATTATCATATTTCATCATATCACATATCATTTTAAATAGAAACATTCGAACTTTTTTAAAATAAAAAAAAAAAAGTGAAAATCGATAATTTTTTGAAAATTTAAGTGCCGGACCCTCTTAAAGAAAAAAAAATCAAATACTATAAGACAAAAAATGAAAAATATAATTACTGATTAATATGTAGCACTGGAAAATACACGGAAGAAATATTTACATTAAAATCCAAGATAGTTCTAATAATAAGAGTTGCATTATTTTGATTCCGTATATTGCGTTAATATAATATTTTACATTGTAGTTGTACACACAAATTTTGATGACAACTAAGTTACAAAGTTTAATAAACATTTCTTTAACGGCCTAAAAACTTCGAAAAAAACTTCTTTTTTTTATTGTCTAACTATGTGTAGATTTCGTATTTTTTATCCGTAAATATTTGACCAAATTATTACTAAAAGACTAAAACAGAAAATAGCACTGCACAAGTAATTATACAACAATTTTCTTAGATATTAATATATTTGTTAATTACCCTTTTCTATTCCTGAGGTTAAAATTAAGCGATGAAGATTTAATACAGAAGCATATTTGTTACGTATCCTACACAAATCTTTGTTTAACATCAAAACTTTAAAAGTTACCAACTTTATTCTTCTGACTCAGTAATTCGGAACCACATTCATAACTAAGAAGTTCATCCACTATATCAAATTTGTTGTTGCCAAATGCAAAGTGTAAAGCATTATTTCCCTATTTGAAATACAGAAAGAAAAAGAAAGTTAGTAGAATAACAATTTTTTTTGTTGAATTTAGAGGAATGATATTCGTTTGATTCATATTTTAATTACTATTAAAATAATAATGTGATATTATTTTGAATTGAATTTTATCAAATTAAATACAAAGAAAAAAAACTTATTTAGAATGATTTTTTTTCTCTTTTAGAAGCTATAATTTTTATTGTTGATCCCAGTCGCATAGAAAAATCGTCTGCTCTTAAAACTTCTGTCAATAAAATACATTCAAAAAAGCCAAAAATAATGAAGATTTCCGAGAATTTTTTCCCCTTTAATTATTGAAAATGTTTCTAAATATTTTTAACACATTTTAAGAATCACAAATAAATTATTGAAATAGAATTATTAAAAATACTTTCCTGTATGTTTTAATGATTCGTTTTTGGTTTTCGAGATCTGTAAAAAAATATTTAAATAAAAGAAACTTTTTTCCCCAGGAATAATACAATTCTTTAGAAACCTTTGTTACTTTTTGCTATTTTGGATCGTCTACATTTTAAGAAGTAAGTCGAAAAATATTGACATTACTAGATAAACATTACATTAATTAACTCAACATGAATTAAAGACAAAAGCATCTAAAATTGATTAAAAGAAATAGCTGTAAAGGAAGTAATTAATGAGATGTTTCCGTCTTCGTCTGTGAATTTTTTTACTAGATTGAAAATTGCTAGTGGAAAAAAAACACAACAATGTATTTCCCTGCAAGAGATAAACGGTTTTAATATATATATATATATATATATATATATATATATATATATATATATATATATATATATATATATATATATATATATATATATATATATATATAAAATATATATATATATATATATATATATATATATATATAAAATATATATATATATATATATATATATATATAATGGCTTTTTAAAAATTATTCCTTTACTTCATGAGAGTTTCTCGCCTAAATCTCGAGAATATTAGGATTTCAATAAATAGAAAAGTCGTCATATTGGAAGAAGCTCTATTTCAGTAAGTAAATTTTAATTATAAATTTTAAAATTGTATTAGTGAACGTAATTATACTTTATATTTATTTATATATTTATACATGCTTGATATATCTGTATTAGTTTAATTAATATTATATTTAAATCTTTTAATGTTTAAAGCATTAAAAGCTTTAACGAAATAAAAGTTAATTTCATTTTAATAAAATAATATTGGTTGCATTTATTAAAAAAAAATATATATTTGTAATAGGGTTGATTAAAAGTTTATTAATTTTATTGCGATTTTGTTTGAGGAAATATGTCTGCATGAAATAAAGAATGTGATGAAAAATCAAAGCTAAATATTAGCTCGAGTGACATAATATTGCATTCTGCTAAAGCATTTATTCGAATCTAAGTCGCCCTCTATTCTAAGCAGCATCCTAAATTCTCAACAAATTTTTGTGAAAAGTGAAAAATTGTAAAAAATGATTTATCCATATTCAGTTTCACGAAATTAAAATAACTTTAAAAGGGGAACTTATAAGACGTAAATATAATTATTTTACCAATATTATAAACTTTGTGATGACTTCCCCTGGGTCACACCTTGAACTTCAAGATTAATTTGAGGCAAAGAACCACTAAGAGCCCTTTTGAATAATAATATTTATTATATTATAATTTTCTCAAAAGAATCTCTGATAACATATAATAAGATAATGTTACGTCACTTAAAGGGATTTGCCTTTATATTAAATTAAATTACTAAGAAAGCAATTAATTAATAATAAAGCTCAAACTCAAGTAAGGTTTACCGAAATTGAGATCCAAGAAATACACGTATTCGAATTCTTATATATAACTTTCATTAACTTTAACTAAGTCGCTTAAACTGACGCTTATTTTAAGCGTACGTAAATTATATTTACCGCTGGCTTATATCAGCTTTCTTGTACGTCTCGCAGCACGACATCTTCACGAATCTAATCTCCTTGAATATTCTAGTAATGCGTTTAAAGTTACTGGCTCAATAGCCTTCCGTCATCTCTCTTGCTATCTCGCAACTCTCGACTTAAATACCTTATCCAATTTAAATATCCCGTACATCTTTTTGGAGTTAATTGGAAATAAACGCGAATTTATATTCCCCAAAAAGACGCCTAAGAAGATTAGTGGAAAGGTTCCGTACAGATTCGTCACAACTTTTAAATACATACAGTGGGTCACAAAAGTGTTCGTACACTTGCAATTTCTTATAAAATTTAATGTTTTCGACTAATAAAAATTAATATATTGTAATTGTAATTTTTTTAGGATATCTGCAACTTATTCTTAATAGAGTAACATAATTAATTTTTTAAAAATAGTATAACTATTTTTTAAAAAAATTAATAATCAAAAAGCTACTAAAAATACGCCACAAAAGTCTTCGTACACTTAACAAAAATCTCAACTTAGCTTTAAATATTGTATTTCTTTCTTAATTTGGTATTTAGTAGGATATCTTTTAATGTCCACAACAACTTTTAAGTGTCTTGGCATAGATTTAATAAGTTTTTCGTAATTTCTCATCGATTTTCCTCCATTCTTCTGTGAATATTTTTTTTACTTCCCATTTTGTGTTTATTTGCCATGTTTTCTTTCTTTTTTACATCAAAATCTCACCAAATATGTTCTACTGGGCTAAATAAAGTGATTGAGGAGGTGTTTTCAGAATTTGGGGACAGTTATAGAGACACCACTGGCGTACATTGAGAGCAGTGCGTTTGGCGTCATTACCCTGTTAAAAAAGTAAGTCGTCTCCGATATCCAAATTTTGGGCGGATAATTTAAAATTTCTCTTTAAACGTTTAAATAAAACTTTGATTCACAATACCATCAAAAAATGCCAAATTACCTTATTCTGAGGCCAATTTACACCCCCATGCAAGAACCACTTCACTTCAATGCTGAAGCATGGAGGTGGAAGAGTTCTTGTTCGACATAAATTCATCGGATTAAACTCCTTATTTTTTCATTTACAAGCTATTATAGGCCCATCAGAACCAAAAATGTTGAATTATCTACCATCCCAATCAATTTGCTGTTAATTTTGAGTTTTCTGAAACTTAATCCCAAGAAACTAGTTGGATCGATAAAATACGGAGGTAGAAGAGTTCTTGCGTGGGGGTGTAAATCGGCCACAGAATTAGGTAATTTGGTATTTTTTGTTGATATTGTAAATCATGAGCTTTATTTAAATATTTTAAAGGGAAATTTTAAATTATCCACCCAAAATTTGAATATTGGAAACGACTTCAATTTTTAACAGGATAATGACGCCAAGTGCACTGCTCTCAATGTACGCCACTGGTGTCTCTCTAACTGTCCCCAAATTATGAAAATAACTCCTCAATCCCTTTATTTAGCCCAGTAGTACATATTTGGGGAGATTTTGACGTAAAAAAAAATAAAACATGACAAATAAACACAAGATGTGAAGTGAAAACAATAATCACAGAAGAATGGAGGAAAATCGATGCAGAAATTACAAAAAAACTGATTAAATCTATACCAAGATGCTTAAAAGTTGTTGTGGACACTAAAGATATCCTACTAAGTACTAAATTAAGAAAGAAATACAATATTTAAAGCTAAGTTGAGATTTTTGTTAAGTGTACGAAGACTTTTGTGGCGTAATTTTTAGTAGCTTTTTGATTATTAATTTTTTTAAAAAATAGTTATACTATTTTTAAAAAATTAATTATGTCATTCCATTAAGAACAAGTTGAAGATATCATAAAAAAATTACAATTACAATATATTAATTTTTATTAGTCGAAAACATAAAATTTTATAAGAAACTGCAAGTGTACGAACACTTTTGTGGCCCACTGTACATGAACCAGTAATTGCTTCAATTGTTCCATCTAACGAATTTTCCCCCCTTCGATTCTAAGCCGCATGCGATTTTCAGTAGTATTAACATTGGAAAAAAAGTGCGGCTTAGATTCGAGTAAATACGGTAATTCAAATTGTACGATTTCGATTTACCGATTAACCGCGGTTGATATCTTAGCATTTTCTGATTTCTGAAATACGTCATTTACATTATTAAAAATGTATTGAGATTTTATGTATGATCTAAGAACGCGTAAAGGGGAAAATAATAAAAAGATTTTTTGGTTACAAAAAAACAGTAGTATCAGTAATGGAACGTTAAAACTATTTTTCAGACTTCATTTTGCCATTTGTTTTAGTTAATAAAATTTTGTAGCTTTCAAAACTTTATTCATTTCTGGATGGCAAAATGATTTTTTTTCAGCAATAACTAGTCTACAAAATAAAAAATAAAACAAATATTTTATCGAACATATCATCGAAATTAGTTTCTTGTAAAAACATTTTTCGAAACAGTCAAGGATTTCAGATTAAATTTCTTTGAATTCTGGGGTATACAAATAATTTAAATAATAAAATGTTTTTTTCATTGCATGTAAATTATAAGTAAAAACACAAAAATTTCATTCTTAACTAGAAGTAAATTTGCATTAAATTACATATGTCAACCGAGACAAATTTTTTTCATTTTTGAGAGAAGAAAATAGTATTCTTATAAAATGTATTCAGTACTAAACTGCTTTGTTTTGTTTCTCTAAATACATACGCAGTGGCGCACACAAGGGGGGCGTCCTAGGGGTCCAGACACCCCCATAGCCCTTGCTTTTTTTCAATTGGTTATAATCCTATGTATATATTACGTAAAATTTAATTATGTATTTGTTATTAATAATTAATTTTATTAATTAATGCTAATTATTTATTCAATAATCAATTTTGTATATTTTTTGTTCCCGAAAATCGACAAAATCAAAAGAATATGTTGCGCGGCGTATTGGAGCATGATACCAAAATGGTGGACTTTCGACCCTGGACCTCCCCGAAAAATTTTTGTGTGCGCTACTTGTACGTCTATATGTCGCAAATAGGAATTTTTCAAGCGGGAGGGGGTCCAGGGTCGAAAGTCCACCATTCTCGTTTCGTACCTCTATATGCCGCCAAACATATTCTTTAGATTTTGTCGATTTTCGGGAACAAAAAATATACAAAATTGATTATTGAATAAATAATTAGCATTAATTAATAAAATTAATTATTAATAACAAATACATAATTAAATTTTACGTAATATATACATAGGATTATAATCAATCGAAAAAAAATCAAGGGCGATTGGAGGAGAATCCTGACCCGGAGAACCCCTCCCCCTATTTGTGTGCGCCACTGGTTTAAAAAGAAACATAGTTTGAATTTGAATTTATTTCTAAAATGTATTTAGTTTAAAATATTCGTTACCCACCCTTCTTACGTTCGCAGCACTTTATCTAAATGGCATTGTTTTCATTTTACAAAATGTACTTTATATCTTAATGCTTCTATCATATTTTCGATATGATAATTTGCTTTTTTGTCTTTCATTACACATGAATGAAGTCAGAATTTAAAATCGTGTATTACGATCTGGATTTGATTATCAGGATACACACACAGTCACGTTATCTTTATTGAAAATTATAGCGAAATTTTTTCTGCTTTCAGTTCTAATTTTGTATTGTTAATGAACAGCAAATTCAAACAAATTAGAAATATGTGGTATATAGCTTCTCTTTTATATAAATAGGTAAGAAACTTTTAAAATTGATATTTTTATGTGATGAAAAATATCATCTTATTTGAATTATATGTGTGTGTGAGCTCGCCTTTATATACAAAAGAAATTCTTACTTCTCGGTCAATAGAATACATCAACATCTTTAAGAGATTGTCTGAAAACTTTAGAAAATAATTTAAATAATAACGAATTTCTTTTCTTTTGGAATTTTTATCTGAGAGAATAATGAACCATTTTTGAGTTAAGACTTCTATAGCATGTTTCTGAAATATAAGCACAGTTATGATGCGTAAGTAATGTATTAGTAAAAATTTTTTATTTTAACTAATAAAGTTGTCATATTAAATATAGAAAGAATTATTCATATAAGTTATTTAATACGAAAAATTCTAATTATTTTTAATATAATGAGAAAAATAAGAAAATTTGTATTTTAAAACGTTTACTTTTTTACAATGTTTTAAAAAAAATCAATCAATAAAAGTTAAAAACTGAGTTTTCAAAACATATCATGCTATTAAACTTAGCAATTTATTTTTTAGACATTTAAATATTTTTACCCAACTATGTATAGAACAGAAACAAAAGAGATCAAATACTAGTTATTAACATGTCTATGTGTACTATATATATATATATAATGTTCACTTTATTTTTTATAAGTTGATTTGTTCATATATACTTTTTATTAGCTCGAATATATGTTGGATACAATCTTAAGGAAAGGGATATGTAAGCATGAATTCGTTATTTTCATGGTGTGAGTGAAACAAAATATTAAATGGTTTCTACTCTGATAAGGATGTATAAGTATATTGAAAACATATGAAAATCAGAAATTTTTTAAAAAAACTTTTCATTGATTAAAATATTTTTAAGTGAAGCAAAATATTTTCAAAGAGGAAATTCAAAAGATAGTGTTTTTTCTTAATATGTAATAACAAAAAAATACATATTCAGTGTTTGTTTATTTGCAGTTTGTTTTATTGAAATAGTTCGTAAAACAAAAATACGAGTGAAATTCACCTGAATTTTCTAAAATGTTTACGACTATTTCATTATCGAGTTAGATTATTCCATGGTATATGCTATGTGGTTAAAAATAAAAATTACAGATGTCAGTACAATTTTTCTCTAGTTATATTTTGCGCTGTTATTAAAAATACATGGTTTTTTTCAACCCATATTTAAGTTTGATTTTAAGAACTGTTAATGTAAGCAGTTTTTTTCAATTAAAAAACAATACTTATTCCAGATTAATATTTTTGAAATACAAATACGGAATGAACATTTAAATCAGTACAGAAAAGAATAAAAATCATATTTTTTGATAATTTTAGTAAACTTCTCAAAGATGCAAATCATAAAAAGAAATTAAATTTTACAAAAAACTTAATGATATTTTTTTAAACATTTCTTAGAAAGATTTTCAAAAATTATTAGAAAATGTCATTTAAATGTTATAAAATTGCGGAAGGGAAAATAATTGAAAATAATTTATATTGCATAAACGAACGCCATAATATCCTACTTTACTTACCACTAAGTCTGCATCAACCTGTTTCAAATTCAATAAATGATCATTCACTGCTTCACAATATAAAATAAGATCTTCAAATTTTAGCCTTTAAAGAAAATTATGACCGATAAATTTATGTTTGTATGATTCTAATCTTGGATTATATTAAAAATAAGATATTCCTTTGATTGTTTTTAGATGCATTTTCAAACATTTGTCTTAACATATTTTCTACAGATGCCACGATACCAGTCGATATAGATTAATTTTATATAAATTTATAAATAAATAATTAAAATTAATTGATTTTTTTCGTATTTATTTGGGGAGTAGATATACAGTACAACCTGTTTTTGCGCGTTTTTTTTTTGCGCGGTTTGTTTTGTGCGATCCCTTTCTTTTATGCGGTGTATGAATTTCAATGGCTTTGGCGCCACTGTAATGTTTTCTATCTATTTACCAGTAGCGTAACGGAGAATGTTAGGACCCCCTGAACGTCAGGTTTTGCCTTTAATATTTTATAAATTGGGTAAATACGTATTTAGCGTTCGTCAGACCTTGGGCCCCTAGAGTCTAGCCCATCACCCATGATGCGGGGGTGTACATTACACCACTGAAATGTAGACACTTCAAAACGCTCTGTTCATTTGTTATAAACAGTCTCCCGACAATACGCATTCAGTTGCTTTCTCTCAACGCTCCAGCAGCCCGCGCTTGATTGAAGACGAAACTTTCGATGACAGTGACATTTTATCAATAATTTGATGGATTATGAAGACGGACAAGAAGAACCGGATTCCTTGAGAGCGGATAAACATATGCAGAGGAATTCAGGTTTCCAACAAATTGGAAAAGCATTTTATTAAAATAAATACCACTTAAGAAAGTAGTATAAAATTCCAAAAAGGGCTTCAATCATGTATAGCTGGTTATCGTGACATTCACAAGCAACTGACCACCCGTCCTTCGTCACAAAAACTTATCTCTTACTTTATGTTGCCAAAAAATAAATGAATTGAAATTGCACCTTCAAGAGACGAAAGCGATTTTGAACTTATTCATTACAGGACTGGATTACGATGAGTAGCGATGAATTATGTATGTGCATTTTAAAGACTTATCCGTATATACAATGAGAAACTATGCTTTTAAAATGTTTCCATGTGTAATATTTAATTATTTATTTTGTTATGGGAGTATTCTTACATATAAATTTCGTAAATAATTGGCATAGTTTATAAATGTGACTTTTTTTTATGCGGTCCCTATCCACCGCATAAAAAAAGTTTATTGTAGTATTTCCAAGAATTAGTTTGTTATATGTAAGAATTTATGAAATTTTTGAACATTTTGTGCGTTTATTTCTATGTGGTCCCTATCTACCGCACAAAAACAGGTTTAACTGTATATTCTATTTTTAAGATGTACAAGCATTATACCATTTTCACACACACGTATCTATAAGTAAAAAATCAACTTACGCATTTCGATTTACACTTAACGTAATTTTGCTTTGGCATGATTTTTAAAATAATATATTTAAATAAAAATCTAATCAAATTCTAATTTAAAAAAATAATTAGGCGAATTAGGTCTCTTAATATATGAATTATCGAAGTATATAAGTTTCAGTAAATTATTAACAGTAAGAAGTATACATCATTAGGGTTTTTTCTATTCGGAGACTTATTCTTAATATGGTTAGTGGTAAGAATTACAATTAAAATGTTGCAGTCTTGTTTTTATTTTTATTATTTTTTTACTGAATGTTAAGATATTTAGGGGGAACAACTGATAAAAGGAGACATTAAAAAACATATCTTAATAAATCAAAATTAAATTTTTAAATTTACGTAATGAAGAAAGAATAACAGAAGTTACTAAATTAAATTTTATTAATGATTAATACATAATCCATTACAGTAGTTTAACTTTTGTAAATTATCGCCACAAACAAATTATCTAAAATGTTTAAACAAAAAGCTTAAATTAACATTTGGAAAACCAGAAAACATTTCAAAGATTTCATATCGTAGTTTAAGCCGGTTTGAGAACCATGATGCCACCTAACTTTGACATTTCATAAAAAGAAAAGATATATTATATTTTAAAAAATTTAATCTTAGTAATGGGTATTTTTAGCTTGCATAACTTACATCGATTGTCTATAAAAAACCCACATTTAATGCATGAAGACCGATCCACATTTTAATTTAAAATCAACATATGGACGTGGACCGCTGGAAGATACTTGGTCCATTTGAGTTGACCCAAAAGTTTAAATGAAGCCAAATGCTTGAATTTTTTTCGAAACAATGTTCCAGACTTGCAGGAAAGTGTACCATTCAAAATAGACAGGGACATGTGGTTCCAACAAGATGGATTATGCGAGTTTTGTACGGGAGCATTTGAACATGGAATACCGCGGAAGGTGGATTGGACGTCACGGTTCAATTTCATGGCCTGCTCGATTCCCATATTTAAAGCTGTCTATTTCTTTTTTTTTTATCCATAAACGAAAAAAGTTTATTTTAAACTAATCCAAAAAGAAGAGGGTCGAACTGCGGAAAAGGATTGTTGAACCAGGAGAGGAAATAAACGTAGCTAATTACTCTCGACTCATCAAGTGGTCACTTTTAAAAAGGCGTAGAGCCTGTGAAAGGTAAACGAACATTTTCTTCATTAATGTGTTACAAAACCTTTTTTACTTTTTATTTTTAAATTTATTGTTTAATTTGAGTTACATACTTAAGATTCGTTTTAAAAAAATGAAGCCCTTTTGTGAAAGAAAACAAAATGGCAATGATTGTTATAGATATAAGTGTAGCAAGTGTTGTACCATTTTGAAATTGTAACTTAAAAGGTCCTTTTTTTAAAAAAATAATTTGCTTAGAGAAGTATGTGATATTTTTCTTTTAATGAAGCGTCAAAGTTAGGTGACATCATTTGCTTAAGCCGGCTTAAACTACGTTAACTTTAACTAAACCAATAAAGGGTTTTGCTCTGTTTGTGACTGATTAAAATAACATGGTTATGAAAGATTACGTTAGTGAAAAGATCACAGTGAAATATTGGGGAATTCGTGGGTCTCTCTATATCTAATGATGTGATGGAAGGTATCAACAGAGGTGTTTATAAAGTGGAAATGTTACTCAAATAAAAAATTTCTCTAAGATTGTTACGCACAAAAAAGAACAACTGTTGTACCATTTTTAAATCTTAGCTGAATGGGAAAATTGTGAAAAACTTGCCTGGGGTTGTGCGCATTAGTTTTCTTTTTATGAAGTGTCGAAGTTATTATACATCTTTTTCTTAAACCCGCTACTCATAGAAATAACGTTAATTTTACCTAAATTAGCATAGTTTTTATCCTGCTTGTGACTTCTATTAAGAGTACGGCTATGTAAGGTGATAGTGAAAAAAATCATTGTAAAATTGTGCAATTTGTGGTCACAGTCGCTAGCCATGTGATGGTTCTCACTTAACCAAGTGCAGGAAAATTTTTATACATTTTTCCAGAACAGATATGACCCCCTCCTCTCTTTCACCACATGCACGATTATCGTTAATTTTCGGGACACCCTGTATAAATGTAGTAAAATATTTGTCTGATTAAACTTTCATTCTGTACTACTCTCACAACTGTTATCATATAGATATAAATATTAAACAAAGAAACTGATATTATCAAAATGCTAGATGGTATAATAAATACAATTTCTAAATTCAAACTTCTTTACGAATTATACTTTCAACTATTACATCGACAACGAATATTTCTCGTTCTTATTCTAATTTTAAAATCAATTTCTTTATAACGTTAACTATTATATAACTTTTCAGGTTCATTGAATTTATAGATTCTAATTTTTTTAATGCCCCGCAAGATCTATGTATCAGTGGTTTGAAGAGAACTTCATAATTTAATTTTTGATTCAGTCTCCAATTTTTCCCCCTAATCCTTGTAAGCACTTAGAGGTACATTTGAGTTTTTGTGACTTGATTGTGGTTCATAATTACGATATTTATCCATGCTACTGTTACGAATTTTGTGTGTAAAATAGTGTAAATAATTTGTATTTGGATGTGTAAAGCATTCATATTATTCTGTTATATTTATTATATGTTATTGTAATATTCACAAGCAACGCCATCCTTTACGTTATAATGGTGATTCAATGGGAATTTGGCAAAATCTTTGCGATATAGTCATTGGCATCCTTTTTGGCGAGTTAAGGACCCTCTGGATTTGTCTAGAAATTAGTGGAGAAATAAACTAATTTCAAGACTTATGGCTCAAGCAGATCTTTCTCGAATTATCCGCTAGCCCTATAAAGAGAGAGATGGCTCGCCGAAAGTCAATCAGTCTGGTTTTGACTAACGATTTGTTATTATTGCTTTGACTAGCGATTAGTAGTCTTTCTTTGACCATTGGAGGAGCAATCAAGGATTACTTCGGCTGTTGAACAAGTGATTGCTTGTGAATAATCTTTTACATACGTTTATTTTAGACACTAATAATTGTGTCTGAGTACTGTTGAAGGTGAGAAGACCTTTTGTGAGATTTATTCTGCGAATATTGCTGTTGAATCCTATATTTCAAGGATTTCATTTTCGTCAATAAATTTCTATCGCTATTAAAGAACTGTCTTGTTCTTTGCGACTGATTTGCATAAAATCCTCGAACCCCGAACAACGTAACACTACCAATAATCTATTTTTAATTAAACATTATATTGATTGATTGATTACCGAGGCCTGCGTTGTAAAAAATACAAGGGAAGTAATGTGTCAATTGTATGTATTTTTTGGTGCTGATTTCAAAAATAATAATGAAAATTTTCTATCAAGTCACGTTTTCTTGAAAATTTTTATTTGAATTGGATTTCTATGAGTATTTACCGAAATTTTTTTTAGCGTTCTACTCTTTTTCTCCGTGGCTGACCTTCATTCTACCGAGGTGATACGTACAGAATACCACTCCCTCTGGGACATCTTTCCGTCACAATCTTTCTCTACCAGCAGTTTTGTCACAAATTCAAGGTTCCGATACCAAATATAAGCTCTCAGGAGCCGATTCACCTCAATCCTTTTATCAAGTTAAGCTTAATGATCTGACTAGAGATCTAGGCCTTTTCTAAAGAAGCAGTTGAATTGTTGGACTCCAGATTGAAAGAAAAAAATTATTGATGGAAAGAAAATCCTTTATTCGTACAGGAATCGAGAAAAAGAATTTTACATTCTGAGGAAAACAAGAATCTGGTCTAGTTTTCAGCTATTCCCGAATTGAAGAGCAAATTTAATATCATCTACGATTAAAAAAATTAATGGAGATATTTTCTGGATTCATCAAAAAAGAACCTTAAGGCTGTCTTTATTCATCACGGAAGCCTAAATGCCTCTGTATCAGTTGGACATTTGGTGTGTTTAAAGGAACATTATGAAAATCTAACTCTTGTCCTCAACAAACAAAAAAATATTTCGACCACGGTTAGACAATTTGCGATGATTTGAAAGTTATCTCTAGGTATTTTGGTCGACAAGACAGATATAGAAAGTTCCCAAGTATCATTTGTGAGTGGGGCAGCCGTAATAATACTCAACACTGGGTCAAAACAGAAAGGAAAAAAAATCTTAAATTAGGCACCAATAATGTGATCCTGAATAGCTTAGTTGAGCCAAACAATGTATTGTAATGTGTATATAAAATTAGGTCAAATGAAACATTTCGCCAAAGCTATTCCAGATGAGGGTGATTGTTTCAAATACCTTTGCAAGAGTTTCCAGGTTAATCCGAAGCCTAGTTGAGGAAGAAGAGATCTTTGTTGATTCAGATATCTGCAAGCTTATGAAGGATAAAAAATTTGAGACTTCAATGACACAGCAAAGGAAATAAAAGCTTGGGCTGGTTGGGTCAAAATAGATTTCCTTCTCTCATCTGTGAACTGTGAATCCCCCGAAAATTTGGTATAAGACAGCGAACAGAGTGAAAGATTCCACCATCAAAGATATGGAGCACAGATATCAAAGATGGGACAAAAACATGCTCCCCAACTACGAGATAGGTCCGATGTTGTAAACATAAAAGAATATCAAAGAGAAACTTGAAAAGAAAAAAAAAAGAGTACGCATTTAAATAGAAACTTTGGTTATGCTTTTTGTAGAGTTTAAAACTTATTTCAAACTTTCATGTACACAGCCCTAATATTTGCTCCTCTCGGTAAATAGTTTATTTTATATAAATTACCTGAATAAAAGCTAATTAAAATAATATGTTGGTGATTTTTTCTAGGAACTCTCTGTACATTAATTAGATATATAAAAAGTTTAGACTTCAAGGAGACTTCTTGTTTTTCTTTCAACCAGAAGCAACTCGTGAAATCTGGCGTCAATGGTTTTCATCCATTTGCTGAAAAATCGATTTGCCTCATATCAAGAGTCGATATTTACCTAGATTTATCTGGATAAAAACTACTTTTGCTAGATGATACATGCTAAATTGTTCGAGAGAATTCCTTTTCAAATAGGATTTTAACAAAAATATCGATATCGAGCTTACGAAAAATCCTGACCTGATGTTAAAAAAATGGGGGTCATTTTAAAAGTCAACACATCAAATTACATAAAAATCACTGAAAATTTCTTTTGTATTTTTTAAAAACTTTAATATTGCAGGTCCGTGTTATTAACATCACACTTTCTAGTTACTCGATGGATATCGGCAATGGACCTCGTAATTTTGAAAATTTATCTAGTGAGGAGAATGACACTTGAGCTTGCATTCCCCACTCTTCAAACTTCTAAATCGTGAAAAGTAACTGGAGATACTAAGTAAAATCTATCTAATTTTTAAACAGAACTGTAATAAAATAAAATAGCGATAAAATACCCTTTTACCAGTTAAAATACTTATTTATCACAACTTACCTTTTTAAAGAACTATCAATTTCTTCATCATCAGATCGAATAAACTCTTCAGATTTGAAGTGCTTATCATCGTTTGCATAAAACAATGGCTCCATGTAAAGAGAAGTGAAACTGTCATTTGTTTCGGGAGTCATCAATGGAGTTCTGGTTCTTATTTTTTCACCTATTATTTTCTGAGTTTTCATAAAGCAGTCGTCACATAGACCAATTACGACATGATTCATACATTGAAGCTGAGTTTGGGATGATCGACAGAAAAGAACACTTTCTGTAACATGCAAAGTCTTCTTTATAGAAGCCTAGATTTGTTGAGAAAAATTATTTAACGTTTTTATTTAACGCTTAAATATCCTAAAGAAATCTTAAAAAACGTATTTCTACATACCATTTCATTAACTAAATTGCTTTCGTTTGAATCCTTGTTCAGTTTTTGAAAAGAGTTCAGAATTATTTTATTTTCAGCCTTGTTTTCAGTACCAATTTGATTCTGTATCCTTTTGTATGGCTCATTTCTTAGAAGAGCTATTCTAGTCGGATTGATTGTTAGATGGTTATGAAAGGTTGGAGCTATATTTATTGTAGTTGCAGACGTTTCACATGTAATAGTAATCTTTAAAGGACTTGCTTTTTCTGTCTTGTGAATATCTGATCCATAGCATACGTTTGCAGACACTAGTTGTATACCTTTTGGAAGAATCCGTAGAGGTGGAAGAAATGTTTTCTTCGAAATGATCACGTTGTGTGAAGGAAAATGCGTAATAGAATCAGCTATCGTCTCCAGTTCTTTTTCATAAAATGCTTTGTCAATAATGTGATTTGGATACGAAAAATTATTAGATTCTTGGTGAAACGTTTTGAATTTCTGGTTCGGCTGGTCAGATAAATCTTCTGGAGACTCTGAAAAAGAATTCCATCTCCGGTATTTTTCTTCTAGAACGAAGTCATCCACTGAATGAGCTGATATCTTCCCACGGTTCTTAACATCATGTGTGACCAAGTGTTCCCTTTTTACGTTATTTTCTGTTCAATAAATGCATACATTCATTGTATTTAATACTTAAAAAACACGGACTATTTTTTTAACAAATAGGGATTTTCTGTCATAGAAACAGCGAAGCATCTTTAATGGCTCTTGTTAATATAATATTCTTATTTCAGATTCATAATAAAATTAGATAAATTAACTAATAAAATAAGATTTTGGCAACATTTACTAGCATGCAATTAATTAAAACTTAGCTATTCATAAAGATGAAATCTTTTTACAGTGAAGAATGAATTACAATTTTTTAAGACTCTCAGGTTACTTGTTCAAAAAATATTTTGAATATTAGCATATGCTAGATAAATAAAAGTTAGTTCTTGAGTTATTATATTTATTATAATAAAATTTTGAATATAAATTTAAATTCATTTTAAAATTATTACCTAAGGCTTTGAAGAAAATATTGAAATAGGCATGAGAGTATTTCCATGATTATATATATATATATATATATATATATATATATATATATATATATATATATATATATATATATTCGAACTTTTTAGAACAATTCATTTCACTCATAAATTATAAAAGTTCACTTCAAATTCATACTTTATTGGAAAACATCATATAAAAAAGTTCGCTATATTTTATCTCATTTCATGGAATGTCTTGTTTTAAAAATTAATTATTTTTTATTTTAGAAATGTGTGAGGTGGGTTTTTCCAATAAATGTACTCTGTGAGAATGATAAGGATTAAATTTTATTCAATAGTAGTATTTGAATGTATATGAATGTGATTTGAGTTTTGTTGCATTAAGACAAATGAAGAAGTAAACTGCGAAACATTCTCAATATGATAAAAAAAAATATTTTTTCTTTAAAAATAATTAAAAAGCATATCAGAAACAAATGAATGAGATCTATACAAAATTGAATTTAAGATATAACTTTACAAAATGTGTAGATATAATTACAATCGAAGTCGAATATAAAGTAACAAATAATCGTTATTGCTCCAACTTTGATGGTAAACGTTTAAATAAATTCTGTGGGTGAAATTTTTTACAAAATAAATAATAAAACATTGGTTTTTAACACTTCAATGTTTTTAAATAGAATTTGAACAAAGCAGAGAAAAAATGGGAAGTCACATAAAAATCCACGCATTTTTCTATTCGATTTAAAATGCTTAATGGATTTTATTGTCTGACTCTATATTCTGTAAATTTACTTTTAGCAGTTATCTATTAAATAATTCTGTTGTTAGAGTCTATGGTCAATTAATTAGGTCTACTTTTAATCAATTAATCTTTTAAATTTATATCTAGTTAATTTTAAGGATAATTCACTAATGACATTGAGACTTTCAAGTTCTTTTTATTTTTCTTTATTTTTGCATTTATAATGCTTTTTAATATCTTTATATATTCTCCGTTATAAATAGACATATATTTTCTCTGAACAGCTTACAAGCTTATTTGTTAAAAACTTTCAGAGTAATAATAAAAAATTTACAAGGTAATAATTCTGCGCACCAGGTCTGTGTACTAGGTCTGCAATGGTAAAGCACCAATCCGCAACCCATTAGAAATTTTTAAAAATAATAATTTTGCACAAGGCGAACATTTTGAAGGGCACTACAAATTTTTTTACTTTAAAAAATTCAATCAAATTAATGCTATCGAATTATATCATTATTATAAAATTAATCAAATTCTTAATGGATTATTTCTAAAAATATTTACTGTGTATTACTATTTTCTATGTAAAGATAACTTTCTTGATTCATTTGAATTAACATCTAATTATTTGTTCCGATAAATAATCTAGGTAAATCAGATGTATTAAAAGTCAATAATCATAAAAATTAGAAATGCATTTGCATCTAAGATAAGTGGCAGCTACGAAAAAAGGGTTACTTTTGTCTGATATTAATTGAAAAAGAGAATGTGCTTCATTTTGTAAAATCTTTGTTCTGCCAATCATTGCATAAATGAAAGAGATTTAATGTCTTCTTTGCTATCCTGTGTTTTCTAGATTCTATGCTATAGTTTCCATAAGAAAAATGTAACTTAAATATAAGTACGATACCTTTTGTTTCTTGAAAATTATTAGACAGTAATTCTTCATTTGTGGAATCAGGTATTAGAGATTCTGATCTTTTTTTATTTACTCTTCGTCTTTTTAATATCGGTGAAACGAATCTCCCTTGTAAATCATTAATAATCAGCATATCATCATCATCATGAATCCTTGTCTTATAATCTATTTCATTATCTATAAAATTTTGGACATCAATGCCTTCTTTAATTTGAGTCGAATCACGACTTTCATCTTTATCAAAAGGTGGAAAATATTCCATTTGTGAGTAATTACTTTTCCTTATAACATCTGTTTGAGTGAATTGGTTAGAAAATAAAAAGTGGGGAGAAATCGGGTTTACGTTTAACTTATCTATACTTGTCGTCGAATCTAAAAACTCTTTGATAAAGTCACTCGTTTCCCAAAAGAAAATACTTTCGGTTTGTGAACACTTCGAGGTTGAATTCTTTTTTACCTCCACGGGTATATCATCTGATTTATCATTCATTATTCTAAGATGTTTTTTCAAAGTTTCACTGTCTTGGCTGACAGATAAATCAGTTGTTAGAGAATTTTTCGAACAATTACAAAAACTTGGTCCAAATGAATGATGGCCCACTAAAATTTTGGCTCTTGTCACGTCTTCATAATCCCTTTGTGGATCAAGTGATACCTAAAATTAAATTAATTTTTTTTGAATTATTTGTTTTAATATGGGATGATAAATAACCGATTGGAATTTTAATCTGATAACATTGTTACGTTTTTACAAAAAGTTTTAATACATCCTTTTTAACACATAGACAAAATTCCAAATTATACGCATTTGGAATAAATAATGAAAGCATTGCACAGTATCAACGAGAGGATAAAAGGAGCACATGAACATTCGATGCTCTAGTCAGAATTTACCACAAAGAGTTAAATATAGAAATCGATGGATTCAGAGAGAGAAAGAGAGGATTAAAATATATATATATATAGTAATAGATGGAATTCCTAACATAATGGAGTTCAAGAGACCATATACTATTGCAGATGAATCTTGTGTAAATTAGTAGTGCAAGAATTTTCCTTAGGATGCAACACAATTTATTCACAACATATATTAGAAAATTAAAGCAGTTTTTAAGTATCTTATAAGCCCATCTCAATATTCCACATCTTAAGATTGAGTTTCTAGCCTACCATGCTATCGTTATGTTCATGCATCGTTTATAAATTTCTTGGTATTGAGTCCTTGGATCTAATGCAATGTACTTCTACTAAATGGTGTCGGAAATAATTGGTGGTAACATACTGATAGCTTTGGTAACGTTGCATTTCGAAGTAAAATGTGAGCTGTTGACGACGAAAACGATACCCGAGATGATATCTCACTCTGCAAATTTTTATACCATGCCAACATTAAGACTTTAAACTCCGACAAATTAAGCATGCATCAGCCCCGCTAATTAATGGATCTTTAGTGGTATGAGTACTCTAACTCATGTCTTGATGAAACCGCAATAGCTACGGGATCGCTATAGTATAACCACTCAACTAATCCCAGAAATACGTACCTTTACTTAATGGGCCTTGATGACAAATTATTTATTTATTGTTTTAAAATGGGCTGCATTTTGGCACCTAAGCCTTTGCAGACATGTTAAGTTCCCTAACGTGAGAGCCATTTCATTGGTGGCTCATCTAGTGATGATGACAAAAACATTGTAAATGTTAAGTCGAGTAAGAATCGTATATAACTTATAGTAATGGAAGCAATTCAATTAAATAAAACAGAATGATATTCCTTTCTTTTAATATATAGTTATACAAAACAAAGACAAATGTCAAAAAACTAATAATTTTTAAAGTTTAATTTTTTTTTCGAAATTGAAATTATTTATTTTGAAATTATTCATGAATTTTGCATTCAAGTAATTTGCATGCATTTTAAGTAAGCCCAATAGCATTTTCATATGTTTATAGCACATTTACGTACATTCTCCTTACTTTTTAAAAATAAAATATGAGGAAAAGGAGGGGGGAGAGGCAGAATAGTTAAATATAAAGTTGGATAACATTCATTAAGAAAACAAAAAAAATGGTATTAAATGATATTCAATTGACATTTTAAATTATAAACAAACTAACTTTCATGGTAAATTTTGAATCAGCAGCTTCATTTTTATCTTCATGTTGTAAGAATCTTTCCTTCGTGGATTCTTTTACTGAAGAAACGTTTAAAGATAATCGAGATACCGTTGGTTTGGATACCTGTAAACATATTTTTCAAAATCAGCTTTGTAAAAATAAAATTTTTGGTAGATATCAAAAAATAAAATTAACAACACATAAGTTTTGTATCTGTATATATATAATTACATTTCCCCCTTTAATTTAAAAAAATCAAAGGAAATTTTAAAACTCTATAATGAGAGTTTTAATGAAAAATTAAAAACAATATTAAAATATATTTACCATAGGTTGCTTGCGCAAAAAATCTGACAATTCACAAGAGTTTGTAAATTTATTAGAAGGAATTTCAGAATCCATAAATATTCGAAATCCGGTAATTTTAATGGAATCCGTATCGTCTTTTGACTTACCTACAGATAAAATATTATTTAGAAAGAACTTATTGTTGAATAAATGAAATTAAAATGCATTGATTTTAAAAAGTTTCAAAAAATATAATCCACGAAAAATATTTCACAAAAAATTACAATTCATTTGAATCATGTTGAAACATTTACAAAAAAGTAATTAAAGTATCTGCCCACATTCGGAGACAAGTTTTCCAAAATGCCATGCTATTAGTAATTTTATGTCATTTTGTTGGTGCTTATAACGTAAATTAACGAAAAACACATCAGGAAATTACATAATTTGAATTTATCAAAATGAAGCATTTTAGGTAAAATTTGATCAAAATTGTATCGAATTTCAAAACTCTTTACACGGAATTCAAAGCCAAATATTTAAATTATTTTTTACACATATTTAACCCAGTTATAAAAAGAATGAAATAAAATTTAAAAACATTAACAATTATACCAAAAAATTATTACTCATTGCACATTTTCTTATAGAAAATTTCATAAAAACGCATAGTGTTTGTAACAATAAACTGTTGGAAATAAAAAGCTATTGACGTTAGAGTTAAATTCATAATTCATTGCCTTTATCATACTTTAAATAACAGGTATATACAAAATGTGAAAGAAATACATTCAAATATTTTTGTGATATCAGGTTTTAAGCAATATAACTTTGACGAGAAAAAAACACAAGTAATATAAAAGAATATTTCAAGTCAATTCCTACTTTGAATGGATGAATAGAAAGTATTTTTTTAACGATTGAAAATTGGAATAGGATATATATATATATAAATAAATATATATATTGGGAGAAAGAATGAGCTATATATATATATAATAGTAGAAATTGAAAAAAAGAGCATGATTTGTCTGTATTGTAACAATTCACATCCGGTTTGCCTGAAAAACAGGTTTTCGACGTCAACTTTTGTCTTTGTTTTAACAGAGTTACATTGTTACAACAATAAAGACGAGTCTAAGTTGGCGTCAAACACCGATAATTAATTAAATTAAATTTAATTAATGAATTAATATTTGAAAAAACTGTTAACATCAAGTACCATTCACTACAAGTTTTAAAAAAAAATTATTTGAACTTGATTGGATGATTAGAAAGTATTTTATTAATGATTGAAAATTTGAACAAGATAGTATAAATAAATAAATATATATATAGAGAGTAAGCTATAATAGTAGGAATTGAAAAATACAATCTTGATAAAGTTTTGATTTTTATTTTACTAAAATAATGCTCAATATGAGATACTTGAAATTCACCACTTTTATATAACTTAGAGATTCCTCGTTATCCAGCTTATTGAATTTTGGTACTTATGTGTCATCGCAACCTATTGGCGACATTATATGAAACGAAGTACCTGCTTGCCAATTCAGTGCGTATGTCACATAGGAAATCGACAGTGCCAACTTGGCAAGTTAATAGAGTTGGCGATTGTTGCGATAATACGTGAGTACCCTTTCTTGCAAAATTTGGTATGGAAATACTTAAAAGCATTACTAAAAGAATGATAATAAAAATTAATGGTAATCCATCCTATAATCATGATTTATGTTCATGAGAGCATAATAGTCAAAAAGGGATGTTGCAAGATAAATTAAGGTTTTAAAACTGAGTATGATTGACTCTGACAGCAATACAGCTATCTCAACTAACTCGCATGCTGTTTACGAGATAATTAAATTTAAGCCCTGAGAGAGACATCAAATCCTATTCTTCTACCAAGGCATTTCTTAGCTCCTGAAGTGTTCTGAAGTAAGTGAGCGAATGTCAGCGCCGCACTGTTCAGCTACACGATGGCTTTTGGTGACGGACCTCGTAATTTTGAATCATGGGCAAATAACAGGGACGACACCTGAGCTGGCACCCCCTCTCCTATCACACCACACCAACGGGAGGACGTTTGAGCTCTCGATAGATTTAACGTGCATCGTTCCCCGACACGGCGGGTCTTTAGTGGTACTGAGTTCGAACTCGTGGTATGCCAGCTACGATCCGATACCTTGATCACTAGGTTACCGCGGCCACAGGAGAGTTCTGGAAGGAAGTAATTTCTAGAGTTGTAATTTCTCATCCAAAAACATTCCAGACATGTTTTGGAGGATTCAGATCTGAAATTCTGGTTGTCCATTCTATATTCTGACTATCCTCAGTCTCAAGTCATTCGTCGACTAGCCTAACCCTGTATGGGCGAGAATTATCGTTCATAAGAACGCACTTGATGCCAATTGGATTTCTGGAAACCCTCGCACAGGAATTTAAAATCTTATTTCTGTATATCTGATCTATTATCCACATGCAGAGTTTCTTCTAGGCTTGAGAATATAGATGTCGGAACCTTGATGTTTGTAAATTCTTTCTGTCTGAGATGAGTCACGATACGTTACTTACCTATTAACGTCAGGGCAGCCAAGTTTGCACAATGCAATTCACGACCTTTTCCCCCAGAATCTGTAGTGATTGATTAATTGTTTTTTTCTTGTTTTACAAATAAAACACGTAAAAATCTTTTGATCGTTTTGACATCAAGGCGTGATTCTCGTGGCTTAAATTTTGCTGTGGTGACGCTAATATGTAAGTACCCGTGCTGCTTTTGTAAGATCTGATAGTACACTCATGTCCAAAATTAAGGTCACAAGCATGAAATCTACGAAAACGGTTGAATTATTTACTGTGTTGCCTTTGTTGGAACAGTGACATATTATGAAGAATTATCAGAAAGGGTATACTAACATAACAATATGGAAAGATTTTAATTTTGAATTAAGTTGCAGTGCATATAAAAAAATGTGAAATCATGAATCAGAGATAAAGTATTTAATTCGGGAAAAGTAGGACTAATATGGATTGTGACAATTATGCACCGGTATACAAGTATCACAACGAGCTGTCATACTGCTTATGAGGGTGTCAATAAATTTTTTTGAGGCAACAAAGAAAGCACGTCTTTTAACTTTAAGGTGGTCCTGGAATGGAGAAATAGCTATTCCTCGACCATCCCAAACATATTCAATAGAATTGTAATCCGGCGAATATCCACTCTTCCATGAAATTCATCAACAGTATGATATCTGTGTGAACGCACATTATCGTCCATAAAATTATAGCTCGAGCCCATAGAACCCAAAACACACCTCCCATAGGCTTCCAGTATTTCATCCCTATAGCGCTGTGATTTGACAGAAACCGCATTGAAAACGTACAATGGTGTACGACTACCCAACACTATGCCACCACACACAAGGATTCCTTTGCCACCAAATCTGTCAATTTTTGTTACATAGGAAAGATGAGAGTGAGTTCCACATTTTTTCTCCAGGTGAAAACTTGACGAGAATCACATTGTCTGGTACATTTCGACTCATCGCTGAAAAGGACACGCTCTCATTCTTGTGGTGTCCCCGAATGATGTTTTCAGCTCCACAATATCCGGTCTTTCCAGCTGGGTGCAGTCAAAGAAACGCATCAAACTGGACGCCGGGTGTAAAGGCCAGTCTATGCAAGAAGGATGAAGTTTGTTTGCCTGAAAATTCTTCTTCCAGACACAGCAAAAAGTCATGAACAAGCTGAGGAGCTGTTGTCCACCTATGTTGTAGCTTAATGCCAAGTAGCGATCTTGTGCAAATGTTGATACTCTGTGGCGACCTTGGCTGCCCTTTCTGGTGATAGTACCACTGGTTTGGAATTGATTACACAGTCGGGTGATTACTTCCTCTTCCCCTTATAACCATCGAGCCACCTCCGTTTGATATTGACCAGCTTCAAGCCTGCCAATGGCTCTCCATCTCAAGTAATTATCTAAACGATTATGACAAGTCATTTTAATTGAAAACATGCTAACTTGTTTGTTTTAATGCAATATTCACAAAACTGCAGGAAAAAATCCCATATGCTTAAACAGTCTCAATCTAGCAGCTCTGCAAAAACTAATGCCAGTTAACTTCTTTTTTTAAACCTAAGGCTGATATTGTACTAAACGTTCTTCATAATATATAAAATACAAATTCCATCAGTTTTACAGAAGGCAAATTAAAATTATTTCGAAAAACATGCTTGTGACTTTAATTGTGGACATTAGTGTAGATTCCGAGAGTGGCGTAGACCCACGAAGTAATAGCCCCAAGATGTCAACAAGGCACTGTTCAATCTAGTGTTTTTTATACAGTAATATGTAGACTGTTTTTACATAGCCTGGACTGGGTCTTCTGATTAAACTGAACTAATTATTTACTGAAAATGATTACGTTCAGATACTTGGAAACAATTTACAGTCATTCATGAACTTCATTTACCAAGCAATGAGGAAATTTTCCTGGAAAATGATGTACCATATATTTGAGCCAGGTTCATTTTTTACTGGTTTGAGAGAGAGAGAGAGACAGTTTCAGTTCGTTCTGGACATTTTAGAGAGTGATTTGGGAACATAGGTTGTCAGACATGAGTCCCATGGAACACATACATGGGACGGGTGTAAAGGTGAGTTCGCACAAAAAATTTTTCACTCTGGCAACATTTTCTAAGGACTATAACAAGAAAATATATATAAAGTTAAATCCAATCACTTACCACATTCAACGTTTTTGCTGCGCAAAATCACGTCAGGTGACTGGCAATCTTTTTCTAAGAGTTCCTTGGAAGTCAACATATTTTCATGTTCTAGAAAGATATTTTTAGTGATTAGGTAAATTATGTTAGATGACGAAAATGAATGTAATTAATGAAAAAATACATTTTTATTTTTCATGGTATCTTATCTTATCACACAATCTATTTTTAGTATATTTTACCCTTTTCCTCTCTTTCACATTTCTCTAAAAGTGCATAGTATTTTCAGAGAAAAGAAACTTATTAATTATTGTTAGAAGATTTAGAAATTATTCCAGATTAAAGATAAAAATGTCTTTGTAATCGTATAAAGTATATGAAGCTATGCAAAAAATATTAACTATTGTAACACATTTAGCGAATTTTAATAATCTAAAACACAATTTTAAAGTTTTTATGTATTATAAAAATTTTGATGAAATACTTTTTTTTAACAAATTAACAAAAAAGTTTTAGTACTTACGTATTATCGCTACAGTGGCCAATTCTATTAATAACTCGCCAAGTTGGCAACCCGGATTTCCTATGTTTCGTATGCGCTGAATTGGCAACCATGAGCTTCACTCATATAATGTCGCCAATAGGTGGCGATAATACGTAAGTACCAAAATTTTTATTCTTCATTTTCTTTGTGCAGCTTCTTTATGAATCGAAGAAACAATAATTTTTCATTTTAGAAATAATAACTCTATATTTCATTTTTCAAATTTTGGAATTATTTCAGATTAAAGATAGAAATGAAATATATATAAATTATAAAAGTACATAAAATATTAATTATTCTAGATTTAGTGAATTTAAATAAACTAACGTAAATGTTCGCGTTTTTACGTATTAAGAAATCTTAATAAAATACTTACGTTTTTTTAACAAGATAAAATAGTTTTAAAGAATTTTTCTTTTTTTTTTGTCTAGTTTCTTATTGACCGAAGAAAAATAATGAATTTTCATTACATTTTTATTTATGTAATACTCTAATACAAGTCAAAAGTATAAATACATTTTGCAAAATGTTCTGAATCTCAGTCATTCAAAAGCAAATTAAACGCTGCTTTCAATTTTAAAATGCAGCTACATGAAGAATTTTGTATCAATGTTCAAAAGATGTGTTTTTATCATTGCTTAAAAATTCATTAAAAATTTCTGATTGTTTGAATCTAATTTTTATGCAGCTTTCATTAGCTATGTTTTGTTTAGTAATGTAGGAATGTGTGTATGAAGACTTATATTTAATATTAAACTTATATTTTAATATTCTGCTGTTTTTTATCATTTAAAGGTAGTAAAATTGTATAAAAATTGTTAAATCACTTTTTATTCCTAAGGTAAATTTACAAGCTAGAAAATGTCAATATTCGGGCTGTTCCAATCTGGCGCAGCAAAAAAGTTAGGTAAAAAAATTGCTTCCGGATTTACAAATACAATAGTAAAAGTTAACAAAATATTTACAATTATTAGAAATATTAAGAAAATAGATACAATTAGTTAGCACAAAAGTAAAAAATAGTAAATTATAGATGCCTAAATAAATAAAATTACGAAACTCTCTCATCTTAAAAATTTATATTTTTCAATCAAAAATATGTGTGTGTGTGTTCTATACATTCATTTCATTTATTATATTTATCTGTTTATTATATTTCTACTTATTTATTAAACTGATTTTCTTAAATCTGACACGATTCGTACATCTATTAGTTGGCGGTGAAGTGTGACCTATTACTATCCAAACAATTCAAATACTTTATAATTAGTCAAGGAATGTGTGTGTTTTCACGTCAATTCTACGCATCCAGTAAATTATATAGGAAAACAAAACACTGTTTGGTTAGCCGCTCACAAATGCGGACACTTTTGGCGACGATGTAAGACATTACATACAAACATTAAAGCTATTTAATGCTTTGACTGATTACTTTAGATTGATTAGCAAATGCTCTTTTATCCCTTAAGAGTTGTAACTAATTTTTGTGAATTACTGCTGAAAACTCTTCAAAAACGATGGGAAAAGATTGCCGAAGGCGATATTTCTTCTGGCCGAGCATTACGAAAAATAACTTTTTTTATATATCAAAATTTCATTGTTTATTTTATAATTTTTAAATTGTTTTAATTTTAGGCGTCTAAAAGCAGCTTCCAAAATTTAAACTTATGCATGCTCTTAATCTTTTAAAAGTAAAATAGCATTATATCTGGCATGTAGCTTTAACCTCCCGAATAAGATTCTTCTATATTAAACGAAAAGGACGTTTAAAATAAATTCTACATTCGAAATCAAGGCCATTTTAAGATATATCTTTTCGCGTGAGTTTTTTTATTCACTTAGAGTGTTGTTCACCAAGTCAAAAGAGATTCTTAAATCATTTTTGTAATCCCCATATACTTTTTTGATAATAAGGTTAAGTTTATGGACCCATTTCATGAATAAAAAATATGCATCAAATGAGATTAGGAAGAACCGGTTATATGGAAAGGTATATGCAATGTAGTAATATGTATGCTTTCTTAGGTCATTCAATATAGTACATTGGTGCCCAAAAGTTAGAAATAATGGAAAAAACTGTAGAAATGGTAAACAATGAAACAGGAAACCAGTGCATACTAACCTATTTTTTTTATCATTAATACATGATTGTATAGATGCACTTTTTTGTCTGCGGTGTAATAAAGCGACGAGATAGACTATTAAGGATGTTGTAAGTTCAGTCATGTGCAGATGCTTTCTAGAGAGATTCTGTGATATTCTAGTATAATCAGACGACTGATTTGTGTATATATCGACCGTAGCAAAAGTTTGGTTAAAATAAGAATCGATTTGTTACAAAAGATAGTCACTGGAATATTAGAAAGGGGACGATCATAAACAGAAGTGTCAAGTGTCGTAAATGTTTCTCAGTGTGTAATTTTCAAACTACCTTAATAGATCTAAAATATTGGAATCAAGTAAAAATTCGACGTAGAGTAACAACATCTAGACAAGACTGATTTCTAATCGTGGCTGAGCGAAGTAATGGATTGTTGTATGCTAGACGACAACTAAAGGGTGTTTTTTTTAGAGGTATAGAACTTTAAATTGCAATAAAACAAAGATGTATCATTCGGTTGACATGAATTTTTTTTATTCGAAAGATACTCTTGTGGCATTACATTTTAAATATGATCAAGCAAGGCGTAGATTCGTCGAATGGGCCCAAAACGAGATTGCCGTTGTTCCCGATTTTCATAAGCGAATTTTGTTTAGCGATGAAGCGCACTGCTGGTTGAATGGCTATGTCAACAAACAAAACTGCCGCATTTGGAGTGAAGCTAATCCACAAGTGTATGTCGAAACACAGTTACATCCAGAAAAACTGACTGTTTGGTGCGCTTTATGGGCTGGTGGAATCCTTCTTCAAAAACGATGAAGGCCACAACGTTACAGTCAATGGTGATCGGTATAGAGCCATGATTACTAACTTTTTCATTCCTGAATTAAACAGTCATGATGTCCAGGCGCTGTGGTTCCAACAAGACAGCGCAACATGTCACACAGCTCGTGCCACAATCCATTTATTGAAAGACACGTTTGGTGACCGCCTAATTTCACGTTTTGGACCTGTGAATTGGCCTCCAAGATCTTGTGGTTTAACACCGCTAGACTATTTTCTGTGGGGCTATGTAAAGTCACTGGTCTATGCGGATAAGCCACAAACGCTTGACCATTTGGAAGACAACATTCGCCTTGTTATTGCCGATATACGGCCACAAATGTTGGAAAAAGTCATCGAAAATTGGACGTCCAGATTGGACTACATCCGAGCCAGCCGTGGCGATCTTATGCCAGAAATCATATTTAAAATGTAATGACACAAGATTATCTTTCGAATAAAAAAAATTCATGTCTCAATCGAATAATACATCGTTGTTTTATTGCAATTTAAAGTTCTATACCTCTAAGAAAACACCCTTTACAATCCCATGTGAACCCAAGCTTCAAGGTTTTATTCCCAAAAGGTAAATAAACAGAAGTATATTTTCAAAATATCTATTTCCGTTTCACTAACTTAAGCGTAGAGAACAACCCATTCAGATTTGGTCAGGGAACCTTGACCTTGCAGCCAGGATTAGTACGAGACTATTCTATTTACCGGTGAATCCAGATTATCCTATATAAAGAACCAAGGCATCCATCACCTCTAAAATACAAAAAAGAGATCGATGCGGCAATAGATGCTTGATGATCTGGGTAGGTAGGATCTTTGACGAATGCATTTCTGGTACTGTTGTGATGGAGCCCTTTCTCTTCAGGGGTACAGTTTAATTTCATTTTTATATGGATGACAACGCTTGTGTTCTGTCTAACCGAGATAGATACAATACCATGTTAGGTACAATATTCAGCAGAGGAAAAAAAGGGGACCTTGTTGGAAAAAGTCACAAATGTTGGAAAAAGTCATCGAAAATTGGACGTCCAGATTGGACTACATCCGAGTCAGCCGTGTCAGTCATATGCCAGAAATCATATTTAAAATGTAATGCCACAAGATTATCTTTCGAATAAAAAAAATCATGTCAATCGAATAATACATCGTTTTATTGCAATTTAAAGTTCTATATCTCTAAAAAAACACCCTATACATTCAGAATTCTGCAGCAACAGGAACAGTGATTTTTCAAACAGTTTGTAGAAGACACAGGAAGTGTGACCTTCTCTCAAAGCATTTAGTTGTTTTGGCATTCTTGCAAAAAACAGTTCGTTTGCAAGGGAGTCGAAAGCATCGGTACCAGAGAGACAAATAAAGAGGCTATATGATGTTTTTGATGAGTTGTAAATTAGCTTACATTGGAATTTTCATTGTAACACAAATCTGGGAGTATGTGATGTTACCATCTTCGTGACATCACATATCTGATTTGAATCATTAACACCACACCTTTAAGCGCTACATGATTATTGGTAACATGTTTCGTAATTTTGAACCTTGGTCCAGGGACGGGAATGATGATACCTAGCTGGCACCTTACTCTCAAACTTAAAAACCATATCTGCGAGAAGGTTTTGAGCTTCGACAGATTTAAGGCAGTTTTCGCAATATGTACGAGAGCTTGAACTTAACGTGGAGTACATTTTCGGACAGAAAAAATGTCTCAATTTTTATAAAAATTTGCGACATTGTAACTCATGCACTTTTTTATAATATAGGATTTTTAAAATTTCAAAATATTTCATAAATATAATTAGTTTTTTTTCTTTTAACATGTAAATGGATAGCTCATTTAACATTACGGTATAGAAGACAAAATGCGAAACGCATTTTATAAAAGAAAAAAATGGGTCAACTCTGATAAAAATGAGTAGTATGATAAAATAAAAATGATTCTCTCCGGGATAGTGAAGCCAGTATATAATATAAATGTTTGAGTACTTTTATATCTGAAGAAATATTCCGAATTTGGATCCTATTCTTTAACATTAGCCGAGTGAGTGAGTGAGTTAATATTAACGTCGCACTGTTCAGCTACACGAGGGCTTTTGGCGACGGACCACGTAATTTTTAACATTAGCCGAAGACAGTCTTAATATGCATCGGCCCTTCTACATCACAAATCATAATGGCACCAGGTCTTGATAGGAACAATGCCGGCCCACTGAGTTCATGGCAACGACCACTCGGCTATCGTGGCTGTATTCTATTGACTTGTCCATCATTTAACACACTCACAAAATCCATTGATTTGAATTAGCATCGTAATTGACATGATACTAGTTATTAGTGGATGGATCTCCCAATATTGAAATAGTCAAATAATGTAGACAAACCTGTGAACTGCTAATTTATGTTTACCACTACGGACACTTTCTGTTCGACGATAGTTCGATAATCTGTGGCTGAACTTTAATATCATTAGCCGAGGGCTCGTGATCGTCGACTTAAATTTTGTGTTTGCAGTAACGCTTATTTACGCAATACCGGCAGGCATATAGTTACAACCTCGTGACTGGTGTTCCAGTATAGTTTAATATTTGTCTCTATTCCACTAAAACCCAATTGTATACCCTGAATGTGTGTGATGCAAGATATACATCTCTCGGGACTTAAATTTCTTGTGTTGGTATGGTGCAGAAGTTATAAAATATGATTTCTGACTCGGGTGCTGCCCTCGTATCTCGTCAATGGTTTAAAAGTACAACAGTCATCAATAATCCTTCTATTATTTCTAAATATAATGTTAAAAAATTGATGTGCTTTAGTTATATTCACAACAAGCAGTAGTCATCCTTTTTATCAGGAAATTTCTTTTATTTGAGCCTTCAACTTTACAAGTGATCTGATAGCTTATGCATCGAGCTCGTGACTTGATTGTTAACTTCGCATTAAGCCACACAAAGGCTATTCGAAACAGACTACACAATTTTATACCATGGTTTTTAATAATGATACTTGGTGATACTCATCTCTACAAATTATTATACTGCGTCAATTAAACATTTGAGCCCTGGTAAATATTTAACATGCACCTTTACACAACGATTCTTCAATGGCATCAAATATCAGTCCCTCAGGAATAAACAGATCGAACTCTTAGTCGATAATGTATTAGTTGAGCCCAGTGGCGCACACAGGTGGGTCCTGGGGGTCCGGACCCCCCCAAAGCCCTGGATTTTTTCCCATTATTTATAATTCTAAGTATATAGTATGTAAAACTTAATTATTTGTTATTAATGATTAATTTTATAAACTAATGCTAATTATTTATTCAATAATTAGTTTTTTACTGCGTTTTGTTCCCGAAAATCGACAAAATCAAAAGGAACATGATAAAAGAATGGTGAACTTTCGAACATGGACCCCCGCCCTTGAAAAATTCCTGTGTGCTCTACTGGTTGAGCCACATGTTTGAAGCTTGATTTCACTAAATATCTGCCATGTAAAGAATCTCATTTCTCACATTAGCTTGAAAATAGAGGAAAGGGGGTTAGGTAGTGCTGCCATTTGAGATGTCTCTCTCTCTCTCTCTCTCTCATCGTCTGATCATGATTAAAAATAACGGAGCCTTTGTTGGTGGATTTATATACACATAAATTATATACACTGCTCAAAATAATTAAAGGATATTGCGGTTTTAGGTTGATCTTGTGGCTGGGAAACTTTTTAGCTGATTGATAAATGGTCGACAGACGTAGTAGGTTATATGAGAATAAATTACACATGTTTGGCAGAAAAAAAAGTGCATTTTATTGCGCATTTGTGTACAAAAAGAAAAAGCACAATTTATGCACATGAGAAAAAAAGAATAAGAAGGTGTTTTCTTCAAAGGAAATCATTTTCAGTATGGTTTCCACGGACGGCCAGCAACGTTGAGCACCTTTGATGCATAGAGTCAATGAGGCTATTAATCACGAGTTGGGGTATTCTGTCCCACTCTTCCAGATGAGCTCTTTCCAGTTCTTGAAGAGTTTGTGGGGGAGGCTGGCGTCGAGCAACTCGTCTTCCTAGAGCGTCCCAAACGAGCTCTATTGGATTCATGTCTGGAGAACACGCTGGCCATTCCATTCGTACGATTCCTTCCTCGAGGAGGAAATCCTCCATCAGGTTAGCACGATGTGGCCTGCAGTTATAGTCCATTAAAATGAAGTCATCTCCGATTGCTGCAGCGTAAGGGACTACAATAGGTCTGAGGATCTCATCCCTATATCGGCGAGCAGTCAGAGGTCCATCTCGAATGATGTAGAGGTCTGTGCGCCCGTCAATGGAGATACCACTATACACCAACACTCCCCCCACCAAATCTGACACTTTCGTGCACGAACGCAGGATTATTCCTACTGCCATGGTCCCTCCAGATGAAAATACGCCTATTATCCGGATGAACAGAAAAACGGGACTCGTCAGAAAAAAGAACATTGCTCAATTCATTTCTCCTCCAGTCCACATGCTCTGTTGCCCACTCCCTGCGGTCGCGACGATGCCTTGATGTTAGTCTAACACATATCATCGGTCGGCGAGCATACAGACCTACACCATGGAGCCGGTTTCGGACAGTCTGAGTTGAAACCGTGGTGCCAGTAGCCGAGCGAAGGTGTTGTTGGAGAAGAGTAGCGTTCATATTTCGGTGTCTCCGAGCCTTTAACACTAAATAACGATCTTCATTGGGCGTTGTTGCCCGTCTACGACCTTGTCCTGGTCTTCGGCCTGCACTTCCAGTCTCCATAAAACGGTTCCAGATCCTGGAAATCACACTTTGTGACATTCCAATGGCTTGCACTACTTCGGTTTGAGTTTGGCCCCCTTCTAACCTACCAACAAATCTCCAAGCTTCTGAATCGGTTAAATGACTTTGCTGAGACATCGTACTCATAGAAACAAAGCAATCACTGAATGCCGTTCATCCTTGTCTTCATTTCAGTTGAAAGTCAAATTTCATTCGATGCCGCTGAAGCGACGTTTTTGACGTCGAACTCAAAATTAGCATACTCCACAGTTTGAAAATCAGAAAAATTTGCATTTGTGATTTTCTTCCATTTTCGGCAAAAAAAAATTCGCGTATATCTTTATTTTATATAAAACTTACAATATCCTTTAATTGTTTTGAGCGGTGTATATCCAGAAAAAATAATCGTAGAAAAACTTCAAAAAGTAAATTAACTTACAATTATATATAATAGGTTACTTTAATTCTTGTCTCAATACAAAAACCCATTTTTAATACTTCCATAATGTGAACAAGTTATTGCCTTATGAACTATAAGCGAATTTGAATGTGGGAAGCCCACTTGTACGTTTTTTCAGTCTATCACTAGAGCGGTGGTCTAATAAAAACATAGTCTATTATATTTGTGCTGGAAAGTGGGTATCATGCATAATCACAAAAGGAAAAGTTTCGTCGAGGAAACCGAGGTAATTAACGAGTTGTGATTTTAATGTGTGTGAATGACCCTATTCCCGCGAAATGTATTAAGGTTAGGTTTGTTGGATTTAACTTTCGCTACAACAGTGTTCCTATACATTCGTCAATTTGACAGCTCTCTGTTTACTATTACTAGATCATAAACTATTGAACCTAAATATTGCTGTTCTCTACAAAAATACACTTAATGAGAATGTGTACACAAGGAAAAAATGTTTGAATTCAGAAGTAATTTCGAGGAAAGAAACATTTGCTTGTATTTTTGATACGAAATTTATTTAAAATTGAAATTTTGAATTAATACACAAAACTGTAAAATACCAGAAGTTATTACTATAAGTAAACAAACTCAATCGCATTAAATATAGTATTGGTAAATTTAAAATTAGTACAAATTAGCTTTTAAAAAACAACCGATGAAACTGAATATTTTTAAAAATTTAGTTCTGGCTTGAATCATCTCTCATTGGAGATATTCCTTTCATGGTGTCTGCCGAGTCTGTCGAGCTCTGTGTGACTATTTTTCCACACCTATGCAAATTAGTTATCCAAGTATCCAATTGTTTTTCCAGAAACGCACTTTCCTTTGGATACTTCTTTTTGAATCTGCTTCCTGAAATATTTTTACATCAGATACTTTTTACTGCAATAAAAACAAACTTAACTTAAATGCTAGACCAATTTGTGTGAACCTGTCTAGATTTGCTTTATTTTTCTTAAGTTAAAAAGATACGAGTTCATTAATACTCAAATTTAATATTTTCCCTAAGTCACTTATTGAAATATGTAATTAACGAGCTTGCCATGATCTACTAGAATATTATAGATCTTTCACAGACATTTTATGAGAAATCGTATCATCACTAATATATATATATATATATATATATATATATATATATATATATATATATATATATATATATATATATATATATATATTCTTTACTCATCTTTCATTAAAAATATTTGTTATGCTATTAATAAGAATCTAGAGGGAAGATCAGAAACGACCTTTGGAAGCAGAATAGTTAAAGACAAGATCTTGTGAGTTGCAATATAAGCATGTATCATCAAATGTTTAATCAGTAAAGAAATGCTTTTTTTAATCTTTTTAAAATTTCCCTTAATATTAGAAGTTTACAAAGGATATTGCGTCATGAGCGGAAATACTTATAAAATACTTATATTTCAAATATAAATACATGTTATTAAATTCAGTTTTTAATTTAATTTCATGTTTGATGGCAACAACAAATTTCCTGATGAAATTTGCGTCACGCACTTTGACCAACTTTGCCAGAAGAGAATTCTTTTAGTATGTATTTTTATTTTTGCGATTGTTAGCTTTGACTTGAGTGAAAGGGGTTATACAGTACATAACTCTTGTTTTTTTTAGGGACCTCGTGAAAAAGATTTAGAGAAGGTTGTTCTTCCAGTTATTCTTTTAATTAATTAGCGTTTAGTATTGCACCGAGTGACGTTGGAATGTTGTCCAGTGACGTCATTGTCACAGTTTCTCTCTAAAGAGCAGGTCATCGATAGTAAAAAATACGCAAATCACTAGGATAGAGTACTTATGAAAATCGAATTTATACCTTTCCGAGGTCAGTCATACTGAGTCTTTAGACTTGACAGGTGGCAGCCTAGTGATCTAGTTATCGGATCGTGGCTGGCATGTCATTAGTTCGAGCCGAGTACCATTAAAAACCCGCCGTGTAGGAAAGCGTTGCTCGTTAAATCTGTCGAAAGCTCCAACGTCCTCCCGTTGGTGTGGTGTGGTAGTCAAGAGAGGGGGTGCTAGCTCAGGTGTCGTGCACGTCACTTGACCATGGTTCAAAATTACGTGGTCCGTCGCCAAGAGCTCTCGTGTAGCTGAACAGTGGAACGTTAATATTCACTCACTCAGACTTAACAGATAATGCCGAGCAAATTTGATAAGTATATAATGCTTCTATTCAATATACATCGTAAAACTGATAAATAATTACTAATTTTAGATCAGTAAATGTGTGCGAGTATTACATCACGCTATGAAGCTCGTTTTAGATCAGAAAATAGGGAAAAAACTAAGAAATATAGATGTTCGTTTTATTTAAAATACAAGAAATCTTGTTTAAAATTTAAATGTTTGGAATAATTGTATGATTATGCAAGAAATTATGTATTTAGCTACGAAATAATGGACTCTTATTTTTTTAAAAAAATATAAACTACGCATTAGATAATCAACAACCTTCAGGGTTTTTCCCCCCAAGTTATACGAGTGAGTGAATATTAACGTTGCACTATTCAGCTACTCGAGGACTCTTGGCGAAGGACCTCGTAATTTTCAAAGCACGGTCCAGTGATGAGGACAACACCTGAGCTGGTACCCACCTCTTTTAACTTCCGCACAACACCCATGGGAGGACGCTTGAACCTCGACATATTTAACGTGCATCGGCCTCTCGGCACGGTGGGTCTTCAACGGTATGAGACTCGAACTCATGACTTGCCGGCCACGAGTCCGTTACCTTGACCACTAGGTTACTATGGCCACTTCAAATTATATGAATATCTAAATGTATCAAACACTCTTTAAATATTAATGAGAATATATTTATGCTTTTTAAGTTTTTTTCAAACAACTTATCAACGTTCGATTTTTTTTCCGGCTCTTCATAAGATTATAACCATTGTACAAAATTCAATGAAATTAATTCTAGACTTGAAATTTAAGCTACTTAATATAGCTATTCCAATTTCACAAATGCTATAAAGATTCCAGTTTTAAATAGCATTTTTAAGAATTTAAAAACGGAACCCATGAATTGAATTAACTATGGAATACCACGTAGCATGTTTCTTACTTACATATTTGGTACTACGAGTAATAGACAAATGGAATTAAAAATATGGTCAATTTATAGCATTTCCAATCTAGTTATAATTGTAAGAAAAAATTTAAAAGCCGATTAACTGTAAATATAACATAATGGCGTAATTTAGTTATTTGAGATATGAACATCAATTTTGTTGAGCAGGGAGAAAAATTATGGAAGTTAATTATTCCTTTCATTCTGATCGCAAAAATTGAGCTTCCATGTTAAAGATGTCTCAATTGGCTTATTCCTTAAATTTAAATGAAGTAAATTTACAGAAGAAATCACAAGTCAAAAATCTTTGTAATTTAAAGATAAGACTTTATGTATATACAGCTCCAGATTGAATATTCCAGGCACTTACTTAACTTTTCCCATTTAGCCAAGGAGCGTCTTGAAAGTACACTTATTTTTTCAACAATGGGCTTTATTGTCATTGGAACTAATAATAAGTGATGATTCTTTTTATCTTTTTTCCCTTCATCTAGGTAATCTATGTACCTTATTTCATTTGGCTGTGGTTCTTCATTTGGTAGCACAGTTTCATTCAGCTTCTTTTCAAGAAGAGTTACGTAAGTATCTATATGGATAGAATACTCTCTACACAAAACTGTTTTACAAACATGGAAAATATTATCAGCTATTGCTGTTTAATATGATTCTACTAAGTAAAAAATAATATTTCATTAAAAATAACACATCTTTAAATTTTGCACAAGAGAACTTGTGAATCTGAAGAAAAATCTATTTTTAATAAAAAAAATAATTAAAACTCACAAAATTTGCATGATTAATCAAGAGAAAAAAGATCGAGCCTCACTAAAATACTTTTAACTACAATAGAAACATTTTGCTTGAAAAAATGTTTTATCCGACTTCCCATGCTTCATGTTATATATTCTAAGTTTCAATTAAGTCAATTAAAAGTTTCAATCAAAGTTGCACAAAAGTTACAAAAGCCCAGTTGATGACGGAAATCAAAATCTGATAACTGCTAAGTACGGCAATGATTGATTAGTAATATCAGACTATATATATGGAAGATGATACTTATTAGTGACACCGTACAATTTTGAACCAAGAGTATGCGAGTGTTTATTAACATTGCATTTGGAAGCAACAAAGGGATATTGGCGACGAGCCTCGTCAGGTGACGACACGTGAACTGGCACTCCACTCTTAAGGAATTCTGAACCATGGCGAAGTTATTAGAACGAAATCTGAACACTTAAAGGCAGAAACAATTTAAGGCAGTAGTCCGGTGTGACGGCCGAAATTTCGACGTTTTTTCGTGCATTTTTTCATAGAAAATAAAATGCGGTCATTTTGTAATTTTTACATGTTTTTTTTTATCAGTATTTTGAAGTATGCAAACATTTTTGTGACTTAATTTTACATTAATTTGTTTATATTTTTTTAAGTCAAAGTGGAGTCCTCGAAAAAAAAAAGGTGAGCTGTTTTGGGGAAACACACAGCCTTCAGTAGTGATCTGAAGTAAAAAAAAATTAAGATTATTGTATAAATCTGAAATTATTCTAAGACTTTATTCTAATGAACTAACCAATATACATATTAAAAAAATTTAAAAATGGTGGAAAAAAGGTTCAAAATATAACTTTTTTCATTGATAAAAATTGTTTTAAAAAATTAATTTATTACTAAAAAACTGAATGTTTTAAAGGTTACGTATTTAGCTATGTGTGTCTAGAATAACAGATCAAATTTTTAGCCAAATCGGTTGAATAGTTTTGAGGCAGTGTTTGTCCGAAATTTGAAAAACATGATTTCGAGAAAAACTCGTTAAAAAAAGTTTCGACAATAATTAATCAACTGAGAATGGCGTATAGAGTAATCCTTCCATTTCCTCAAAGTTATCATTGTTAGCAGCTTTGAGAGCTCTGCGTAAGGTTCTGGCATTTCCAGTCGGCTTCTGCAGTTTTCTGTGCCCTCAAAATTCGTGCTTTGTCAACATTGTCAGCGTAGTCCTTGGCTGTTTGACCTATTGTGAAGCTCATCACCCCTCCATAACTTTGAGTACAGGTAGAAAAACCTCATTAAAGATGTAGGCAGCCGTATCGGTAGCAATTTCCAAAGAAGTATGCTCTGAGCGAAATTCTATATATAGTGATTGAAACTTTCGTTATTTTGGGTGTTTCCCACCAAACATCTTTTCAACTAATCGTCAGATGCTAAAGTCTTGTACACTGGTTTACACGATTTATAAATTGCTCCTCAAACGTTATTAGGTATTCATAAATGCTTTCTTGATTTTCCGCTTTCAATTCTTGATATTTTCACCAAGAATCTGGACAGTAAAAGTGCTGAGGTTTCTGTATACCGCAAAAAATTCTTATATTTCGTCTTTGTCAATCGAAAAGGTTTACTGCAATACGTATATCCTAGAACAGGGGTGTCCAACCCAAATGACCTAGCGGGCCACTTCGGAAAAACATTATAATCTCGCGGGCAGCACATAAAATTATGTACTTTTATATCAGATTAGGAAACAAAAAAACATTTATTGGAGTGAAAATTTAATAGAAAATGGATTATTATTGTTTTCATTATTTTTAAGTATACAGACATAGATAATATAATAATGTTTATATAATATAATGCAATGATCAAATAATGTTTAAAATATTATAGTTGCCATTTTCCTGAAAATTAAGGTGTTCCTATTGAATTGATTTTTCGTTACTCATTGTCAAAATTTGATCGTGCTGCCGTTCGCAAGCGATTAAGTATACATTGCCCTTTATCTTAACCGTCCAGAATATTTTTTTAAACTTTAAAAAGCATCTCTGACTGCCTTTTGCTTTTTTTGCGCAGTCCAAACAGAAAAGGAGGAGGAGAAATTAAAGTCGCACACAGAGAATCATGTACCATCCATATGCATAATGCAATTCGAAATTTATTAAAAAATTTATTAAAGTAAAATCAAGTGTAACTGTTTGAACAAATATAAATCTATTTTAATCTAAAGGACATGTCTATTATCAAAAAGGATTTATTTTAAAACAGGAGCAGGTAACAAGCAAACACATTGTAGAGATATATATATATATTTTAAATTTTTGCTCAAATAAATTTCAAAATGAAAAAACTTTAAAAACCTTATGTTTAAAAATTTTTTAAGAAGAGTCGGCGGGCAACATGCTGGCCGTGGGCCACGTGTTGGACACCCCTGCCCTAGAATAATAAAGACGGAAGGACAATAAAAGAGGGAACTGTCAGAGCAGCTGCCGCTGGTGCGTCAACACACTTTCATACACACTACGGCGCGTTCTCTTATTTTGGCTATTACTCTGAAATTATTAAAAATTTTGGTCTGATAATTTTATGGTTTATTTTTTAATAGGCGTTGCTTTTTTTGGGCCTCAGGACTAAGAACAGTCCTCAATCTCATATCTGGACAAGTCTTCGATGAGGGGCATGGCGAGAGTGGAGTTTTACATTCTGCTAAGTGGCATGGCGGCGATTGGATGGTCGATGGGACCCGGGAGGCGTGGCTTCGGTGCTTCGTCTGGATGGCGAATTTGGAAAAGATGTCTCGGGTCGTTTATTTTCGGATCGACCCAATCCATTTCCACGCCCACTTTTCTGCGAGCGAATGGCCTCGGCCAATCAGATCGCAGGAAAGTAGAGCGGCTGTCCCACCGGCCGACAGACTTCGTCTGTCGCCGTTCCAGCAGAATTGTTTCTGCCCATTTATTTAAATCTTTTAAATTTAATTTATGTAACCCCATTAATTCGGATCTTAATTCTAAAATTCTGATGAGGAGGTACGTCCCATTTAAGGACAGGAACTCCGTAATTGACATGCCCCTTGCCACTTGCATTTGGAAAAGTTTTTGACTTAGCTGAGAGCTTAGTGACTGCTCTCTGATTGGTTGCTGGGTACAGTGAACAGTGACTCCAATTGGCTGCCCTGGGGGCTGGGGTTTAAGAAATGGGGAGGCGCAAGTCCAGTGGGGAAGGCAAGAGAGAAATAGTGACAAAAATATTTAAAGAAAGTAAAATTTTAGTAAAATGAGGTGCAATAAAAATATTGCACAAAAAATTAAAGTTAAGGAGGATTGTACGAATCAAGAACTATTCTTCTTGGTCTTTTAGAATTATCATTAGGAGTGTATGGAATTAAGTTTTGCATATTATAGTTGTTGGTTGCTGGCAGATCAAAAAAGTTAATTGCAATTTTCTGAATATGGGCTTTAAAACTGGTAATTTTTAATGCTTTACGTATGTCATCATTGCGTATATATCTTGTGGCTTTGACAATCATACGTATTAAAGAATTTTGCAGAGTGTCTAAAATAGTGATATTTGTTTTAGCAGCGTAACCCCATACTGGACTTGCGTAGGCTAAAATTGGACGCATAACGGCTGTATAGAGAAGCAGGGTTTATTTTTAAGATGTTTTTCTTCCGAAAAATGTAAAGAAAAAAAATCGATTTTTGACCCCGTCACAGTGGACTACTATCTTAAGACAAAAGACTTGCGTTATATGTTGGGTGGTATTGCATATAGCAAAAAGATCAAACCAGATTGAACTAATACTTCGAAAAGGAAATTTAAGTGACGCGTAGTTTGAAACAAAATGTGTTAAGCATAGAGCTTTAATTAAAATAGAGAATTCCACTTTCAAGTTGCACAAGGACTACTGTCGACGAACCGTTGCCAAGTGATAAGGACAGCACTTGAACTGGCCCCTCCCTCTCCCAAAAGTAAGGTGTTTGAGCCTCGATAGATTTAAAATGTATCGGTCCTCGGACCGGTACTGGTCCGTGGACCAAATAGTGCCGATTCGCACGAGGAATATTAAATTATTTTCATTTTATTTACTGTGGTGTATTTCTCTAGGGTTTTATGGTAATCATTTTATATACCATGTTAAATCACTTAATGTTAATTTCTTGGTGTAACAGTATTTTATTTTGAAGGCATGTTTAAATACAATCAAACTAAAATTATTAAATAAAAGCAATCTAAAATATAAACAATCAACGTCCCCCTCCTTCAGTGGGCCGTGGTAAAATTATCAAACGTTGATCGGTTCGGGGCGATAGAAAGGTTGAGGAGCACTGCTCTATACGACAGGACTTCAGTGGTACTATGACTGGAACACACAACTCAATAACGATGTCTACGATATGCGACTCTGCTACTGTGGCTGCATCGATACAGATATAGCACAGTACTAATTACATTGAATTTGGGACGAAATAATTAGATATACTCACCGATTATAAGCAAACTATACTTCAGTTTTTCAATCTTTTCCAAATTTTGTAACGTAAATTCTTTAAGATCATCAACGTGAACCTCGGGTAATGGATGAGATATTCGTGTCAATTTTGCTTCTAAAAATTCAGAGTTTTTTTTAAAGAAATAAATAGAAAAAAACTAATCAAAAAAATTTCTCTACTAGTCCTCCTTTGCAACACTAAATTTTAAGCTATTTTATGCCTCTCTCATTTTTAAAGTTTATATATTTAGAGCGAAAAATTTTTTAGAAGTCCTCATGATCAATTCCCCCATTTCCAATAAGCAATATTTGAAATTTACAAATAAACATTTGTTGTACCGGTTTATTTTTTTTCATTGGTGTTAGCTCTTATGGTATTTTTGTAATGCAATTTTATTAAAAAATATTTTCATGGGCTCTTGCCGAGTAATATTTAAAACCAGTCATTGATTTAATGTACCAGATTAAAGCATTTGATATTTAATAAGTTTAAAATTATTTCTGTAAAAATGCAACTTATTTCATTGAGTAAATTTTCGTGAAATTTAATTTTATTGCTCGTTTCAGATGTTCAAATATTAGTATAGATTTTGTATTGGTCTAATTTCCTTTTTTTGATGAAGTAAATTGGTTGAACGAATTTTTGAATGTAGATTTCTTTAAAAATTAAAAAACATTAAATAGTTTAATTTTTTTTTTGGAAAATTCTTAGAAAATTTAATAAGATTTTTTAATATTTAGATAAATCAGATAAACAGAAGGTATTTTATGTTATCTAATTGATCAGATCAACGTTTGTTCAAGCAATTTAGCCTGTTAAAATATTTTTTTATGAATTAGTTCTCGTATTTTAGTGTTCCTATCCCCCCTAAGCAATTGTGGTACCTATTCTTAATTATCTTTAAATAAGTAGAAATAAAAAATATCACGCGTTTTATACTTAAGTACAAAACCTTTTAAAGACTTATTTCAGTCAGATTATCTCTTTACAGTTCAAAATATATATTCTTTTTCAATTATACGTAAATATTAATATTCTACATTTTCTTGTTAGCGAGTTTAAAAAATGGATCCGATTTATCCTCTTTTCCTTTTATATTTCACGAAATCTTCGAATTTTCCGTTTTTCTACAGGCGTTTAAAAGGACGGTTTCCTCAAAGGGACAAATATTTCACAAATTTAACTAACAAAAACACTCATTTTACACAATCAGATTAACTTTGGAACAGTTTAAAAAGAGATTTAGTTCACAAAAATACAACTATACTTAATGTTTGAAACTCCTCCTTTAAGACTTTGAAAAATGTTTTCGACCGTGCTACGAGTACTTTTTCTGGGCTTGCATCAATGCCAGAAGCCGCAGCAGCAGCTATTTCTGCATCGATTAAAGGCTGCGTCATCTTCGCTATCTTTGGAGAATGAGAAGCTTGTCCAGCAGTATGGTGAAGAGTTCGTCGCTTTCGTTCAATGGGCGCGAGACGCATTTTATCTTCCTCAGAAAACATTTTTTCTGGAAAATAGATAATTCATTTGATTATAGTTCAATTTCTGAATTAATAGATAGTATATCTGTTAATGTTTTAGTTTATGTAAGGTCATTTAAATCTCCAAATTTAAAGATTGTGAGTTGAATGCTTACGCAAAAACAGCAATCAGGGAAAAAACTTTCATCTTATGCCTTATTTTTTCTTATAACTTTTAAGGTATAATATTTTACCGAACATTTTGTAGACGTAAATTAATAGGTTATTAATCAATTAGTAATATTCGAAATTGTTAGTAGACTAAGGTATACTTTCGTATTATCACAACGCATTATCAAGATAACTCGCCAAGTTGGCAACACCAATTTCACATGTGTCGTATGCACTGAATTGGCAATCACGTGCTTCGTTTCATATAATGTCACCAACAAGTTGCGATAACACGCAAGTACCAGATTTTCTTTTAATACAACTTTATCATATTCATTTCGAAAAAGTATTCAAGCACAATTCTAATTAATTTCACCCCTATGATGATGGAGCGGTATAGAAATGGTGCCAATAGTTGCTTTTACTGTATTACATTTCAATGTTCCTCTGTATCCAGAATAATAAAAAATAATTCGTCAAGTTGACGATAAGTAGCAGCACGCACAATTATTGCAATCAAACTTAATCCAGAATTTAATTGAGCATTTGTATTAGTAAGAAATACTCATTAGTCTTATTTTAATTAACTCAGTCGTGAAACTAAAGACTTACCACACGAAATTATAAAATTCAAACGCAAGTCTAAATTTTTCCTAGTTCAAATAATTTCTCAAATTGTCATTTCAAATTAATCCGATTTTAAAGCCATTTTTTAACCTGAAAAAACTCGCATTTTGGATGTTTGCCAATTTTTAAATGTTAACTTAACTGGAGAAGTTTAAATTCACTCTCTTCTCAACTTTTTAATTAAAATAATTCAAATTTCGCATCAATTTTTTTTTATTTATCTATCTACCTTCGCGAAAGCCAAAACCCTTTTCTGCAAAATCTATGCATCGCCAATTTTGTTCATCTGCGCAATTTTTCATGACGTGATCGAGTTCGGTCAAGTAAAGGAAGTTATCAAATTAAACATAGTTTAAAATGCAAAATTTGTCAAAATACTAGAGTTTCTGCACATAAATTTAAGAAAAAAAATTTAAAAGTTGATGTATAACTACATTTTTATCAATGTATGCAAACACTTTGGAAAGAGCCGACTCAAGGTTCGAAAGTAAAATTAATTTGGCAGATGATTTCATACATGTTTTCATTTATAAAGCAAAAGAATAGAAAATGTTTCGTTGAATATTCGTATTTTAGGAACCAAATTTGTAGAAACAGTTCATTTTCTGTGCTTCTGGAATATTTTCGGGGAAAAGATGCATTTAACTTTTTAAATGTCTTTAGGGAAAAAATGAGATTATTCACTCCCCGAATCCACGCAATACCTTGAATTTTTGAGATATGTTCCAATTCAATCTTTTATTCATCGGTTTTTTTTCTTCCAATTCCTTAACATGTGTGAGATATAATTATAAACACTCTATAGTTATATCATACACAATTTAAAAATTTCACATTTTTCCCCCATGTACATCTCAATTGCTTACTTAAAAATTAAAAAATATTCTCATGTGATTTTTAAACAAATTTTTGGCGTAGTTCTTTAAATTAAGTCGCTTATAAATCATTTAATTTCGTAGTGTTTTTCTGTACAAAAAAACCTAAAATGATTTACTATTGAATAAACATTAAATAAATGTGTAGTCTTTTAGTTTACTGTAAAAATATTATTAACCCTAGTTAAGGTGATCCTCAAACAAAATTTGAATTGTAAGGTGCACTTTTATTTAAAGTTATGTATATCCGTGAAAAATATACCAACAAAGGCCTGTGATATGTTTCGAATTCTTAAGCAAAGGTAAATAATCAGTAGGATCCAAAAAAAAATGTTACTATATAATAATAGGAAAAATAGTTCGTAAATAGTTATTCTTCTATTCCGTGTTTTTAAGACTTGTGTCTGCCATTTTGAATTAACAAGCGTAACATTAATCCTGCGCGGAATTCCTTTTCAAATTTAATGTATTGTTTAATTCCAATAAAGTACATCTGTAAAAATAAACATTAATGGGGCTTTAGTTACATTTCTCCTCCAATTTTTGAAAATTGATTTTAGTTTTAAAGATCCCATTTGTAGATTTTAAGATCTTTTAAGCATTATAAAATGTTCAAATCCTGGAAGAAAAATATAATACATGAATAACCATTTTATTTTTTAGAGAGGACGCACTATATTACACTTAAATCCATCCACTGATCTAGGTTTGATCAGAAAAGTAGAATTAGAAATTGGATTTACTTTGCGCTTACGAATTCAAAGTGATCGATGTAGACGGGAGGCTTAATTTACTATAAAGGATCAGGTATTAAGGATCATATATTGTATTTATTACAGTTTAAATTCATCCAATATTGCTTTTTCCCATTAAGTTCCACATTACACATGTCCCGTATTTTGATACCAAATAAACTTGATTTTAAAAGTTTAGATTTTAAAAACTATGTTAATTGGATATGGTGCAACAGTGACGAATTTTTATATTTGAGGCATTCCAGCTCATTTGAATATTTATTCAAATTTTGGGTTTTATTTAAGAATTGTATCAAAATTTATTGGCACTACTCGAAAGTAAAGTGGTAGTATTCTAAAAGATAATGTTATCAACTGCAATTTAAAATCAGCAATTTTAGCATACCCCACTGTTCATTCATTCTTTTTATGGAATCAGCCACCTCTTCTTCGCTTAAGTTATCGATAAAGCTAATGGCTGTTGCTTCATCATCAGGTGTCTTCGAGCGTATACAGTCAAGAAAATAATTGCAGGTACGTTTCTGAATTTCTGTGACATCTTTAGCTTCCCGAATGAACCGAGCAAAACCTTCTCTTCCAGTGTCTAGTCTATCCGGTTTACGAGATGGCACAGGATTTTTGATCCCTCCAATCGGACCAAGACTGAATTGACATGTTTCGAATTCACTTTCCTCATCCATTTTCTAGTATCTAAGATTTATTGGGATTTTAAAATACTTCAGAAAATAGAACCATAAAAAAAAAAGAGTATTCAAATTTATATGTTTTAGTAATTTAAACTGTAAAGGCAGATTTTTAAAATGCATTGAGCTTAATAAATCTTATTTTGAGCAGTTGGAAAACTTAAATCCACAAGTGTCAAAGTACATAATTACTCTTATAAAACTTAAAATCTAAAATTCCCCCACTAAGACTTAAACTGTAAATTTAAAAGGATGCAATGAAATAGCTAAATAAATCAAATTCTCTTTAAAAGCTTAAATAATCTTAGTAAAAATGGACGAATTTTTTATTATATATATAACCACACACAACAACATTAACTATTTAAACTAATCACAAATAAAAGTGGAATGAAGACAAAAAAAGGTATAGAGAATCCACATTCCCAGGAATGAAGGAAATCCAAGAATATATTCTTAAATTGAAGTGTATGATAGATAATTCACGTAGCATTGTTGTTGTTGCCGTCTTGTCCTTCTCAAAGGGAAGAAAGGAAAGTTGCCACAGCCTGAGACAGATTGGACTTCTAGATGCACGTTTGTCATTGGCCGTAGCTTTGAGCACCATACAGGTGTCAGTATGATTTTATTAGCTCGGTTCCACACCAATTTAGAGGAGAACATTAAGGGTCAGGGGCCTCCTAAGCCTTCCATCAACCTCACGAGAGGACTTGCGGCTCAATGGCTATTTAGAGTAGCCCCATGCTGCAAAGGCACTATATACATTAACAAACATCCATGTCTTCTCCGGGAATCGAACCTAGGTCCTACTGCACAGCAGTCAGAGTCACTAACCACTATACCGGATGGACGAACCCGTGGCATTTCAATAAGTAAATTGAAACGAATTATGAATGTTAATTCAGAGGCTTTGTTTGAACCGATACAAAATATCGGAAACAATGTCGAAGGATTTTAAAACATTCACTTCAAGAATTATTTGAGGAGTCCTTGGATCTTCTAAAACACTAAAAGAAAATTAAAGTGATGTATTACAAAAATGACGAGAGGAAAAAAATATAATGCATTAGTTTGAAAACATTTCTTTTCTGACTTATTTATAATAAGAAAATGAAAAACATGCGATAAGTTAAATGTATTAAATTTATCAGCTAACTTTAAGGGGATTTTTTTTCATAAGATAAGCCTAACACACATGCAAAGATCTTATAGTAACTATTGTAAAATGTTCCAATATAAGTTTATTAAATATCAATAGATTGATTTTTTAATTCTCAATCTGTTAATATTGAACAAACTTGTTTAAAGCTGTCGTCGGTAAAAGTACGAGAGCTCTAACTAAACGTGAAGCACATTTTCAGACAGAAAAATGACCCAATCTCCACGGAAATTTGCAATATTATAACTCGTACCTCTGTTAACAATAGTGTTTTTGAAAATTTCAAAATATTCCGTGGATACTTTTTTTTTTGTTTTAGTACGTGAAGGCAAACCCATTTAACATTACGGTGTAGGATCAAAAATGCGAAACATTTAATAGCAGGAAAAAAAATGAATCAATTTGGTTAAAAATGTTATGCATGATAAAAAATGCTGCTCTCTAAATGATAGTGTGAAGCCAGAATATCTCAATAATTTTTTCATTTCTTTTACATCTGAAAAAATGGTCCAAATTCGGGTCCTATTCTTTAACATTAACCGAAAACAGCCTTAAAGCAAATAGTGTTTAATCAAATCAAACAACAGTCCTTGATTTATAGAATTAAATTTCTTTCACAATGTATAAGCTACAGCCATTAAACTCTTCTTAGCTAGACAGAATCATTAATCTCTGGAATTTAATAAATATAGATCCCTTTTAGTTAATTTTTTTTCTCTTTTAGGGTTAGAAATCAATTAAAATGAACTAATTTAATACCATTGAATCTGATACAGAATTAAAACACAATTTTTAATAATTAAATACAAGACACTATACGAAGATTCACGAAGTTTCAATGTTTAAATAATCATACAAAAGTATACAAATATATTCTTCTATTAAAAATATATTTACCTCAAATATTGAGCTTAATAAGCAACGGTGTATAATGATTAAGGAGACAAAACTAATTATTGCAAGATACGTCATATATATAAACAAAATCTTTCATATATCTTGATTGATTGTATTTTATCAATCCTTGTTAGAATGAGATTACCTAGCCCCGTGGTTATGATCGAGAGTGTCATGGAAGAGATTGATTGATTGTTTACAAACGTCGCATTTTAATGCAATATAAGAAGTATTGACAATGTGCCTAATAATTTACACTCAGGTCTTCCACTTGTCAGCGCCAGAATACATTATCAGATAGGGGATGGAGGATCTATTGCAGATCCATATCCCTGGGACGGGAAGAAACGTGCCTAATAATTTTGAACCACAATTGAATAACGAGGATAATATCTGAATTGATGAACTTCCATACCTTTGTAATGTAAGGATTTTGAGCTTTTTTTTAAAAGGTTTAACGTGCACCAACCCAGCTACATTACGAGCCTTTAGGACAAGGGTGGACAGACCTCTCCAGGGTACGGGCTATTTCTAGTTTTTTCAAGGAGTTCTGGTCCACGCAATGGCATTGGTGTATAGAGCTAAAAAAAGAGTCTACAATATTCATTATACTTTAATAATAAATAAAGAATATATACTTGCTTACAAGTCTAAAGTAAAAAATATATAATACAATAGAACTAAGTTTAAAACAAAACGCAAAATACAACCATAATAATAAGAGCTGGCGTATGTATTGTACCGACATGTATACTTAACAAGTTCTCTGCCGGATCCCATCCCATCGCGTAACGGAATGTTATCACAAGAAACCAATCTCGCGGAAACGGCTGGTTTAGGCTGAAGCTTCAATAGCCAATTCCGGGCTATCACGGGAAGAGCTTATCCTTAATGTTAATGCTTCCTTTCAGTCGGAGCGAGGGGAAAAACTATGGCTGGCATCGCGGTGATCATATTTTCCCTCTATAGAACATATTAAGCGTCTTTGTGCGCTTCCAATGAAGATACATGTGTCATTTACCCAATCATCTAATTATTTGCTTAAGTAAACACAATCGCATTGCTTGTGAAAAGCTGATGCTCCAATCTAGTTGGCATCCCTGTTCCATTAATATGCTTCCTTTAAGATGGACGTCTTAGATCTTAGTGAAGGCGTTCACCCCAAAATGTCTTGGTGACCCACCGGTAGATCGGGATCGACTTAATGCTCCCACCCTGTTTTAGGAGAATTAGGACTCAAATCCAAGACTCATTTGAAATAAGGTTGACAATAAGCTCGTTAGCTTTCACCCTTAAGATGCCAGTTTAGCCTCCGTTCTTTAACATGGTTAAAAAGAACAAGATTTGTCTTTAAAAGCATTCGTGTAGCTCAGTGTAAATTTTATAAACAAGTATGCTTTTAAGTACGCTATTGGCAGTCAAAGTAATGATAAAGTATGTTAGGGTATTTTCTCATCTATGAATGTTATTGTTTAATTGAAAAATTTTAAAATTGAGTTAGTAAATGCTTGTAATAACATTTATTACGTATTGTTACAGCAATTGAACAATCGAACATTTATTGTTGACCCTGAGTTTAAAATGCTTTTGGAAAGATATTTCGTAATATACAATTTCGGTCAGATGGTGAAGAGATCTCTGAGATTATACTTTCTTTTCTTTTACACTATGCTAAGAAGTAATCCACTTTCGCTCTCTATCTTATATTCTGCTGATCTGCTGAATTGAAAAGAGTTCATTACCACACAATACTCTTTTAATATGAATAATGAGGTATCGTTTTTACTACTTTCACTTTCTATACTTCCACTTCAAAGTAAGAATGGTTTCTCGCTGTGAACTCTAAATTAATTTAATATTCATACCACGGGAGAACTTTGATTCTTAGTTTGAATTTATGATGGCAGTAACATCTATCTACTCAGTGAACTTCATTGAAGCTAATATTCGAACTCTCAGTTTGAGTTGAACGTCCCCTGTTAAGAAACTGTATTATTACTGCCAAATTATCGCATTCATAATAAAATATTTCTGTTTTAATTGAAGTTGAAACCACATCTTAATTTATTAAAGTTATTTGAATTACATTGATCGCATTATTAAGATACGAACATTATCAAGGTCATGTTCGAGGTTCTGTGGATGGTGTTTGTCGAGTCATGGGCTTAGAGTTCTGGTCGCACGACAGACCTGCCTTGTAGAGGGGTTGATGCATGTCAAGTATGTCCAGGCTCCAAGTCCTCAAGTTAGTATAGCGTAGAATTCTCAAAAAGGAGAATACCAACTCATATGTCATCCTTGTCACTTGCTGCAATTTTGTGTTTCGTAGCTTGAAAGTTTCCAGCTGTCGTTATAAAGTTCGCCTACCACCGACAACAAATCTCATAATTTAGAGTTAAGATCAGATAATGAGGTCGACACCTGAAGCCACTTCATTAGATAAACATACATACATACATAACCATGCCAACATAGCATGATATATTGTATTATTTTCGTTTCATTAATGCGTATGTAAATACTGGTTAAAGACTTGAAACTAATAATCTCATACCCGATTTACAGTCCCTAGCCAAATTATTAGACGCACTCCTGTTTTTTAATAATTAATTGTTTTATATAAGTTTATATGCAATACTTTCCCATTTAATCATAGATCCAATGGATTTTTAATGAGGAAATTTATTATATATCTTGTAATTGTATTTATTTTTCACACATGGGAACACAAAGTTAATAAATTCTCACACGAGCGTAAACAAGTCTAAACCTGCTCGAGTCGCATTCACGCATGCTTCAGTTGCGGACGTGTTTCTGTGGGTTAATATGCTTTGTTTGTTAATTTAGCAGTTTTATATTACGCAGTTATTTGTTTATTTCGTGTGCGGCGTTTAAATAAACAGTTTGTACACTTTCAGCATGGGTAAAAAAGGCGATCTTTTTTTCTCCATGTAAGAAAGTAGAAGTAAAGGCCCCTGTGAATGCAAAATTGTCTTCAAACCGCGAAATATCACGAAGGTTTAAAGTTTCTGAAGCTAGTGTACGACGCATAAAGAAGAAAATTGAGTCAGGGGAAGAATTGAGCCCAAAAAGAAAGAAAAAATGCGACAGAAAGCCTATTTTCATCCCAAAGTCAGAAAGATCTTAAAAGAAAATTTGCCTTGAAAACAGATTTGCTACGACAAAAGTGATAAAATCGCAGCTCCAAGATATTAATGTGAATGCTTCTGAACGCATTGTGCGAAGAAAATTAAAAGATTTCAATTTTAAGACCTGCCGCCCGCTAGGAAACCCAAGTTAACCCCTGCAATGAAAGCAAAGCTTCTGAATTGGGCCAAGCAGTGGCGTGATAAAGATGTGGACTTCTGGAGATCGGTATGTTGTTATAATTTATTCACAAAAAAAGTGTTTAACCATTTTCTATGATTACAGAAGGAACAGCAAAGATGTTTATTCATTAGTTTTTATTTTTGACAGGTCTGCTTTAGTGATGAAAGCACGTATGAAATTTTGCAGAACAAAGCTCAGCTTGTGCTTCGTCGTCGTGGAGAAAAGTTTCATTCTGACTGTGAAACACACTACAAAAATAATGATTTGGTCAGTCATCAGCGGCAAGGGTACTGGACATCTGTATGTGGTTAAAGGTATGATGCGGCAAGACCAGTACAAAGATGTCTTACAAAATCGCTTGATTCCGCAGCTGGAAGAATGGTTTCCAAATGGAGAACCATACATTTTTATGCAAGATGGAGCTCCCTGCCATATAGCTCGGTCTATGAAGGCTTTTTTGGCAGAACAAAATATCCCTCTGATGGATTAGCTGGGTAACAGTCCTGATATGAACGTAATCGAAAACTTTTGGAAGTTAATGAAAAGAGAAGTGGCTAAAGATGTGATTACAAATAAAACGCAGCTCTTAGAAAGAATAATTTACGTGTGGAATTATCATCCTCAAATGCAGGAGACAGTACAGTCTTGTATTGATAGCATGCCGCGCATGATTGAAGCTCTCATAGTGGCTAAAGGTGGCTGAACAAAATATTAATATTTAATTATATTTGTCCCTTTTTCTTTCAAGAGTCAATAAATACATATTTTTTCTTTAATGATGATGTTTTATTTGTGATAATAATAGATTATTAAATGTAAAACCAAAAAGCATACACTGTATCTGATAAATACAAAAAACCTGTATAGTATCGCCTGGTAATTAATATTTTTCATAAAATCTTATAGTGCGTCTAATAATTTGGCCAGGAACTGTAATGTATTGGATATGACGGAAATAAACTCGCGATCCGTTAAAGAATGAGTTATCTCGTGATCCTTGTGTTACAGGTAGCGGTCCAAAAACGAGTTAACTTGTGAAAATGTGTTGAAATACAATATTGTGATCTCGCATATTGTTAAAATACTTTTTCTGAGTTAGTATTTTTATTTTTTGAAGATTTGTGTCCTTATTTTGAATTTAATATTATTTTCTCATTCTTTATTGCATTTAGATTAGTTATTCAAAATTTAGTGTGTGTTGAATCCAACTGAAATGTAATTCATTATAGGTAAATGAAATTTTTTTTAAAAAAATTGCAAATGTATTTCAGTAAATCATGGGTTTAACTAAAAATAATTTGCTTATATACATAAAATATTTTCCCTGGTTACGTAACTGTTTTATTTCTTGAAAAACAAATGCATCGTATTCATGCAATGAAATTTATTATAAACGAGCAAAAATATAAAAAAGAAACTTATCCTCATATAAGTGTTAAATAAACATAGTTTGAGGAGCAATTAATTGTAAAAATTGCAGAAACGTATTCTGGCATATTTTAGGCTTAAATATTACTTAAAATATCGCATATAATGGACATATGAATAATGTTCAAACGTTTATCTTTTTCCAATTGATTTTTCAAAACTGTCAATTATAAATAAGATATTATACTAAAAGATATATTTGTGATTTATGTGATTTTGGCACTTACGTATTATCGCAACCTATTGGCGACATTATATGAAACGAAGCACCTTGTTGCCAATTTAGCGCGCACAACACATAGGAAATCGGGGGTGCCAACTTGGCGAGTTATTAATAGAGTTGGCGATTGTTGCGATAATACGCAAGTACAGATATTTTCTATGAGATACATTTTCTCTCTATATTTGATATAGAGAGTCGGGTAATATGGAGAATACCAAGCTTTTGGTTCTGTTTATAGCTATTAATGGGTGGGGAAACCTTGTACTGAAAAAAAAAAAAAACTCATGATGCATTGTAGTGAAAGTCGACCATTTGCTGTTTCCATGCCTTTTACTACAATACAAAACAGAGTGTGTTTTGCTATTTTCAAAAGTTTTCGCAAGTAAGAGTTTTCAAACACATTTTAACCTACTAATACACATGGGACTTCAACATTTAAAGTTAAGCATAATGCACACTAAAAATGAATTGAGAAGTTTGTAATACTGTGCTCTTTCAGTTTAGAGGTTCATTTTCCAAGATGGCGTGTTGGGTATTATGGAATACCTAGTATTCCATAGTACCAGGCATATTATAACAGAAAAAGATTACATTTGTGACTTCTGTAAATAGACCCGAAACAGAAATGATTTTCCCGTATTCTTAAAAATATGGCTTTTATATTTTAAAAATAACCATGTTTTATGATGTTTAAATTAGTTTTCCAATGGTTTAAACCACCTATTCCTTACTACCCAACTACTGCACAATACCCTCTATTTATCATTTTTCTTTAAAATAAGTATTATAACAAAAAAATATATTTATTGATAAGTGATAATTCCTTAAAATCATTTATTGTATATATTCATGATAATTTTAGAGCTTTCTATCAAAATCAAGTAAAGTTATTTTTAGAAATGTATAAATGGTATTCCATAATACCCGACTCTCATCTACTTATTGCTCATATTGTATGAATGAAAAATAACTACGCTTTTGTAAGTATTTTAGTTGTTAAGCGTTTTTGGAAACTAATTTGATATAAGCTACGGACTTTTCCTCCAAATTGTTGTAAGATTTCACTAAATTGAAGCTATAGCATTACAGAAAAACACTAGACTGGCTGTCAAAGATCTATTGGTGAGACTTCAAAATTATGCCAAAAGTGAGTAGTATACCAATATCAAATTAGTACCTTGCTTGGTTTTAATAATTATGATAATTCTTATTTTTTTCCTAAAAAAATTAACTTCTATGATACCATTACTATACTACGTCCTAAATTTCTGCAATTACAATTTTTAAATAATTAAGACAGCAACATGTTTGTATTGTTGATAAATATTTAAAGATACTTAGTAGCATAGCATCGACCAGTATCGCCAAACAAAAATGCATAGCCAATTCAAAAAATTGTTATTATTACTGAGTTCAAACGTTGGAAGAATTGTTTCCGCTCTATTGGCTGTATATCGTAGCATTTGGTGACGCCTTTTGATTTGACGAAATGGTCGACGGTATAATACGTAAGTACCTATTTATTCTATCAATGAAATGTAATGGCAAATATTGAATATAACTGAATAAGTTGAATACTGTTAAATGGAAATTAGAATAATTTTGTTAAGAATGAAATATTTGACTTAACTGACTTAAAATTGCGTATTTTTTTCAAAATTTAAAAAAAAATAAAGATAAGGATCTCAAAAAATTGATGTTTCGAATTTTTGAAACTGTTTTTATTTTTCAGACGAATGGTAATATTTATTTGAAGCCATCGTAACTACAATGGAAAACATTGATCTCGCTTATGATGTTTCGGATGCTTGCCCCAAAAGAATTCGAGAAATTCGAAATGACTGCCATAAACAAAGCCAAGATAATAAGTTTAATAAAGCATCTTCTACATGTGAAACTGAAATTAAACGCCCACCGAAAGGCGATTATTCTCGCGACTTATTTTCAGAAGCGGATGGATTTGAAGGTGTGTCTAGACTAAATCTGGAAAAAGATGAAAATATATCTTACGATGTTACGGATGCATGCCCTAAAGGAGTTCGTACAACTCCAGTTTTAAATGAAAGGGATGTTCGAAGGGAAACACTTAAATGTACAATTTCTTCAAGTACGTCTAATAATAACAATGATTTACCAAGCAATGGTAAACAAAATTGATCTTCTCAGATTTATTTCAACAAGAAGTATGTTAAAATGCTCTAACAATTTAAACAGAAGAGGATTCGTTTTGTCTTATGATATTCCAGATGCATGTACCTTCAAAAAGTACGCATAATAAGTCTAAATGCAAGAATGACTGGCATGACAACATGTACATGTTAAATACTGTGATTTTTCAATAAATGCTGTTAAAAGCGCCAGAGACAGACTAATTATTACGTTAATGAACTCGAAATTGAGAGGAAATTTGTAGCAAGAGATTTTTCGGATTTATCTTACGAATTGTCCTTGCATACATTTAAAAACAATGTAAGTGTGTTAGGTAATATGAACCTAAGACCTTTTTTTAACCCTGAGAACTTATTTAACCCATATTCGAAGTAATTAAAATTCATTTAATGTACCCAATTTGAGTGAAAAAAATGAAGATGTAGATTTATTCCATTAGATGAATTGTGTGTTAAATTTATTCCAAATAAAGTTGATTCACTTAAAAGGTAATGTCTATTAAATTTTACAAAGTTTCCAAACTGTAAAGGAATGATTAAACTTGAAATGTACGTAATTAAAAAAATATTTAAGATATGTGACTACCCAAAATTCTCCATTTTGGTGAAAATTTTCAAATTTCTTTTTATGTTTTCAATTTATATAGCTCATGCATTTAATATTCCAAAAACACTATTTTGTTTTTATGATTGTTAGAAGCAAAGTTATACATAGCATAATTTGTAAACCCGATATGGAGTTTACAAGACCGAAAGCAGATTCCTACACAAAATATTTTTTAAGATATTGAATTGAAAATTTCAGAACATGTTTTATGTAGTTCTATCGGTTATGAATCAAAATCTAATCTCTGTGTATACTTTATTGCTTTTTTATGAATAAAAAATCGTTAATTTTTAAAAAATCGAGTTTTGCATAAAATTTGGCATATTTAAAAAACTTTCAAAAGTAAGTTTAAGTTTAAATCTTTTAATTCCTAACACATGTAAAGATGTTATGTAGGAACTATATAAATATTATTTGAATACATTTATTAGAATTATGTTTAAAAGATCGTAACTGAAATTTTTCGTCAACACTTTACTAAAAACGACATTTGTTATAGTCTAAAACTCTCGAGAAAGCAGCAAAAGGGTAAAAAAAAAGTCCGAATTAGTTAAATATGAAGCTAAAGAGAGCTTGAGGCTATAAGTATAGTGAGTTTTAAAAAATAACGACTAGTAGAAAATTTTTCATATAGTATTGAAATTTTTAAATACATTTTCTGAGGAACTGTTTTTCAATTTTTTTCTTCACGGTACAGTTCACAATATATATGTATAAATATATACAGAATTTCTTTTTTATTGACTTGAAGCTTTCAGAAACTGTTTCATTTAGTTTTATCTATATTCTAGACTATAATCTAATCCCTGTGTGTATATTTATTCTATTGCACTTCTTGTGAGAAAAATAGCATTAGTTTTTTGAAAAAAATAGTTTTTGCATAAAAATTGACATATTTCAAAAATATTACAAATTTTATAGCTGTAAGCTCAGATAATTATATGTATCGTATAAATATAAATTAGAATATATTAATTAGAATTTTCAGTACAAGCCTTACCGTAACTGCAATTTTTCACTAAAATGTCACTCAAGATTCCCAATATTTCTAAAATTACTTATAACTTTGGAGAAACTATGTTTGAATTCTTTCTTTTATGTCTCATTTCAAATAAAGTGTTTATTTAGTTGTGTGTGTGTGTGTGTGTGAAAATTTATATATTTAAAAAAAAGTGCTCCAAAGGGGTATTATTACCTTAACAAAGATATTATCGATTATAGTAAATGCTAATAACATGGTAATTTTTAGATAAATGAAATAAGAGAATGAATCACATTTTATATTTGTTAATCCCTGCAATAAAATCTACAAGACTCGGTTTTCCGGTCTTCAAAGATATTGTTGGATGAATAGTGAGCAATTTCTTTCTACACTGCTGGCCACCGTAAATGCAACACCCTGAACTAAGCATGCAAATAACATGAAATTTACAACATGCATTAGCGGAGGTGAGATATGTAAATGATTAGAATTTCAGCGCAGACACACATCACGCGCACCTGTGGCGCCACCTCAAATCGCTATTTAAGGCTTGGAGATTTCGACGATTTCAAGTTCGGCAATTATGTTTTCTTGTGGTTTTTTTTAAAAAAACGATCGGTTATGTCTCGTAGAAAACAGCGATCAGCTTTTCATCAAGTATCTGAGTTCGACAGAGGAAGGATAGTGGCCTACCGAGATTGTGGATTACCTTTCAGGGAAATCGGTAGTAGTATTGGACGAAACCAAACAACTGTAATGCGGATATGTGACCGTTGGATGCAGGAGGGTACGACGGACCGACGTGGTCGATCGCATCCACCTCAGTGCACCACTTCACGTGAGGACGGGCAAATTGTGCGCATGGCAGTGACGAATCGCTGAGTCACATCACGAACCATAGCACGGCACATTGAGTCTGTAACGCATCATTCAGTGTCTGCGCGTACCATTCGACGCCGTTTACAGCAGAGTGGTCTGTCCGTAAGACGTCTATTGCTTGGTCTACCCTTGAGGCAGAACCACAGACGTCTCCGCCACCAATGACGCGATGAAAGAAGGATGTGGGTGGCAGAATGGAATGAAGTTGTCTTTACTGACGAGTCACGCATCTGTCTGCAACACCACGATGGTCGGATTCGAGTCTGGAGACACCGTGGAGAGAGGATGCTGAACAGCTGCGTTATGCACCGCCACACTGGTCCTGCACCGGGTATTATGGTATGGGGTGGTATCGGATATCAGTCTCGCATTTGTCTAGTACGCATTGATGGTACTTTAAACAGCCAGCGCTACATCTCCAAGGTGTTGGAGCCGGTTGTCCTTCCTTACCTTCAGGGCTTGGTCACAGCCATATTTCAACAGGATAATGCGTGACCACATGTGGCACGCATTGTCCAAATGTTCTTTGTCAATCACCAGATTGAATTGCTTGGCCGGTTCCTTCTCCGGATCTTTCGCTGATAGAAAACATATGGTCCATGGTTGCTCATCGATTGACCCAGATTACACCCCCAGCTGCCACACCAGATCAACTTTGGCAACGTGTGGATGCTGCTTGGTCTGTACCCCAAGAACACATCCAAAGTCTCTTTGAATCAATGCCGAGGCGTGTGGTAGCGGTGATCAACAATGGCGGCTACTCTGGCTACTGATTCTGGCAGGAACCACATTTCACAGAAGTCTATAAATTTAATCATTTGATACTTGGGCAACATGTTATATACAAAATAAATTTTGTTGTGCTATCTCTTGTCTTTCTTGGTGTTGCATTTACGGTGGCCAGCAGTGTACTTCTTCTCTGGTAACTTAATTTTCTGATTTTCTTCCACTCTTTTTCTGGAATCTTCTCTAACTGTATGAACTTCTTAGAAAAGAAAGGCAAACATTTATAATGCTAGCATAATTCCATATTTTATGTAAATCATTACTAAAGCAAAATAAATAACTATCCATAGAACAAACATTTTTATATTCTACATATTCAAATGCACACACAAAAAAGTTTCAATATGGAGTAACCTAAACAAAAATTTTCATTTTAAAATTATAACCAAAATTAAGAAGAAAACATTTTTATATTTTTAGTTTATATACAACCACATAAATATGTATATCGACTAGTTGATTATTCATTAAAAATTGCACTGAGAATCAATACTTTCTGTCAAGTTGTTAGTTTGAACCCTGATGTCATTAAAGACCCGTTGTACAGAGAAGCTCAAAGTACTCCCGCTGGCATGGTGTAGAACTTTGGAGAGTTGAGTTTTCGTCTTAAGGCTGTCTTTGATCAATGTTAAAGAATAGGACCCGAATTTGGAACGTTTTTTTAGATAAAAAAGAAATGAAAAATTAATATGATATATATATATATTCTGGCTTCACTATCCATTAGAGTAGCATTTTTTTTATCATACATCTCATTTTTAACCGAGTTGACCCATTTTTTTCTGGTATGAAATATGTTTCGTGTTTTTTCTTCATGTACCGTAATGTTAAATGAGCTATCCCTGCACGTATTCAAAAGAGAAATAGAGTAGTCATTGAATGTTTGGAAATTTTTAAAAACATTATATTGTTAACAGATGTATAAGTTATGTTTCAAATTCCCATGGAATTTGAGGTATTTTTTTGTCTGAAAATATATTCTTCACGTTTTGTTCATGCTCTCGTACTTTTGCCGAAAACAGCCTTAAGAAAGCTTGACATCTTTGGGAAATGGAACGCGAAACGTTTGTCCATCCCTTATCGAAATGTATTTGGGCATTGAAGTGGAGAGGCCTGGATTGAGAGGGAGCTTCCTGATTGGTGGACTAAAAGAATCAATGAGTTAACACTCTATTCGCTGCCTTGAAGTTATAGAACAGAAATTGATTGGAAAAAAGTGCTTGCCTGTGTGGGTTGCAGATTGAGAATAATTTAAAATTAAGAAAGGAAACATGAAAGTGTAAAATGAAAAATTAGAAAATGGTCATTCGCCACGAGGAGAATGACACAATTAATTACTAGGGGGGATTATACGAGTCCAGAAGGGTTTTCGTCTTAATTTTTAGCCTTGGCTTAAAATTACGAGTTCCGTTGCCAATAGCTCTCGTGTAACTTCCGAGTGCAGCGTTAATAAACACTTAATGAATCAACTCGGAAGCAAAAGAAGGGCTATTGCAAGAAATTTCGAGTGAGTGAGTGAATATTAACGTCGCACTGTTCAGCTACACGAGGTGGCCGCGGTAGCCGAGTGGTATAGGTATCGGACTGTGGCTTGCTTTGTCACAGGTTCGAGCCCAGTACCACTAAAGACCCGCCGTGTAGGGCAGCGATGCACGTTAAATCTGTCGAGAGCTGAAACGTCCTCCCGTTGGTGTGGTGTGGTAGTTAGGAGAGGGGGGTGCCAGCTCAGGTGTCGTCCACGTCACTTGACCATGGTTCAAAATTACGTGGTCCGTCGCCAAAAGCCCTTGTGTAGCTGAACAGTGCGACGTTAATATTCAATCAATCAATCAATTCAGCTACACGAGGGCTTTTGTGGATGGACCACGTAATTTTGAATTATGGTCAAGTGACATGGACGACACCTGAACTGGCACCACCTCTCGTAACAACCAAATCACACCAAAAGGAGGATGTTTTAGCTCTCGACAGATTTAACGTGCATCGCTCCCCTACATCACGGGTCTTTATTGGTACTGGGCTCGAACTCATGGCATGCATGCCATGATCCGATACCTTGACCACTGGGCTACCGCAGTCCTGTATTAGTCCTATCTAGGCTCAAGCTCCTCCCTTTCGCGTGGTACGGGACCGCGGTAGCCGAGTGGTGTAGGTATCGGATCGTGGCTTGCCTTATCAGGAGTTCGAGCAGTACCTCTAAAGACCTGCCGTGTAGGGCAGCGATGCACGTTAAATCTGGCGAGAGCTGAAACATCCCGTTGGTGTGGTGTGGTAGTTAGGAGAGGGGTGCCAGCTCAGGTGTCATCCTCGTCACTTGACTGTGGTTCAAAATTACGAGATCCGTCGCCAAAAGCCCTCGTGTAGCTGAACAGTTCGACCTTAATATTCAATCAACCAATCAATTGGCGTGGTGCGGAAATTTGAAGAGTGATTTACTTATTCATATTATGTCGTCCTCATCACTGGCTTGTGGATCAAAATTAAGAAGTATTTCGCTATTAAAGTATATACAATCATTTGATCTTTTGTCTTTGAGATGCTCATAAAGAGTGATGCATTTAAATCATGAATATATTCAATCCTCTAATTTGAGCATCATTTTACCATTTACTTTACTTAACAACCAGGTGTTGGTCTAATTTGATAACAAGTTCACACAAAAAGCTGAAAAACTGGTACAGTTGTGCTTTAATATAGAATTGAATGGGGAATATTTTTTAACATCAAAAGTTTTATTCGCAAATTTAAAAAAATCAGTTTTTTAAAATTTGAAAAGAATAACATTTTTTGCACTTTTTATAAAAATATTAAGGGAATTTTAATATATGAAAATCATGTCTAACACTATTTATAATAGATTTGCGGCATTGACTTTCTAAATTTCAAAATTAGGTTGCATACCGGAAGAAGCCCCGAACAAACATGAAGCAACTCTTGTTCCAGCTTAACAATCTCTAGATGAAGACTTAAGACAATCTGCCAACATAGGTAGTGGTCCCAATGATTCTTTCAGTTTGATTTTATTTTAATTTACGTCGCACGGTGAAGCATCACGAGGACCATTTGCGACGGGGCTCGTAATTTTGAAATGCAGTCGAGGACAACACATGCGAGCTGGCACCCCCCTTTAAACTGCGTACCACACCAACGGGAGGATTTTGAGTCTCAGCAGATTTAATGTGTATCAGTTCCATATACACGGCGGGTCAGTGATTGAATATTAACGTCGCACTGTTCAGCTAAACGAGGGCTCTTAGCGACGAACCTCGTAGTTTTGAGTCACGGTCAAGTGACGAGGGTGACACCTGAGTTTACACCCCCTCTCCTAATTACCACACCATACCAACGGGTGGACGTTTGAGCTCTAGACAGGTTTAACGTGCTTCGCGGCTTAGACGGCGGGTCTTCAGGGGTACAAGGTTTCGGACCCTCGATTCAATAACGGTGGCCACGAGCTTGTTACTATGACCACTTGTCAACAGTGGCCGATTCCTTATCGGATTAAGGGTAGGAGATCGGAGATCAAAGTGCGTATAACTACACTATTCCCTTTAAATCTCGATTCTCAATTTATTAATCAACAAACCTACTCCGTGCACAATCGGATATGATCTATTAGCATGGCTTATCAATAGAACCAGCACATTAGTGTGATATAATGATCCCGCCTTAATATTTTGCAGTATTCAAAGCCCTTTCATAGAATATAAATGTGTCGACGCATTCTACACCAAACTATGATTTTGACGTATCTACAGTTGTCTTTCAACAAAGTTCATTGGTAATTTACGGAGATCGGCATTAGCCTAAAGAGTGCAAAATCCAACTTCTGTTTTGTCCAGATTTTGCTGAACGGATGCAAATTGATATTTTTTTGCCATCGATAAAAAAAAGAGCACGGACGAGGAATCATTATGTATAGAGTATTCGATTTTTAAAACGCATGTGCACTGTAATAGTAGACATTGTCGTCGCAGATTCGAAAAGTAATCTAAAATATATACCAGTATTCTTCTTTCAGCCTAGAAGAGCTAGATACAGATTTTACGCGGGAATTGCAATCCGTAATGGATCGGGATGAACCATGACTTTTTGGATTCAAATTGATTCCAAAGGCCAAGTGGAGTTATAAAACGTCGTCCCTTTTAATTAATCATCGCTAAAAGTCGCGAGGGTCATCACTTAGTGTTGTTTTAGCCAGCTAACAACCTGGGATCTTCACTCCGCTTCGAAACCAAGACGCCTGGAAGTATTAACTTTTGATCTATTTCTTCTCCATCCAATTTCCCCACCTTCTTAACCAGTCGGGTAAACATTTCCCCTGTCATATTGTTGGTTATTAGAGATTGCCAAGCGCAAAGAATATTCTGTATAAATTTCAAAATGAAATATTTGAAGTTTTCTTCCGACTCTATATAAATATTTTTTTAAAAAAAACTTAAGTAGAAATGCTTAAGATATTATTGAAGTACCGGGTGTTTCTAAATGAATACCCGAGTTTTAACGCTGTATAGTATTTATCAGTGGCGCACACAAGGGGGGGTCCGGACCCTTCCCCCAAAGCCCTTGATTTTTTTTCTGATTATAATTCTAAGCACATAGTACGTAAAATTTAATTATTTGTTATTAATGATTAATTTTATTAATTAAAGCTAATTACTTATTCAATAATTAGTTTTTTACTGTGTTTTGTTCCCGAAAATAGACCAAATCAAAAGAAGTATGATACAAGAATGGTGAACTTTCGACCCCGGACCCCTCCCCTTGAAAAATTCCTGTGTGCGCCACTGATATATTTATTATACATAACTTACAAATATAATTCATACATTGAATGAAAGTAACTGACACAGTTTTACATACAAGCTTACAAATGTTCAATGTGAGCCCCATTCCTCACACGGTACATCAAGTCGATAGACGAATTCATCCTAAATTTTACATGTCGTTGCGAATTTGGCGCGTAAACCGTAGTCTGTCTGTTTTAGAGCTTGTAGTAACAGCAGACGATAAGGACGTAGCTCTAAGCGTTTGCGTAAAACTTTCCAAACAGTCGTTACTGGCATTGCTAATTCATGACTAGTGTGCAGAACTGATTTCTTTAGGCTAAGCACGAGTCTCATTCGAGCAACACTCTTCGCTAAGCCTTAGTCGTCCCGTGCTTCCCCCCTTTACAAAGACAGCCAGTTGTTTCAAACTGATACATCTATGAATGTTATTATCGTTTGGAGGTAGACAACCCAACTTAATACGAAATGTTCGGTGCACAGTAATAACACATTCTTTCTTTGCAAACTGGAGAACACAAAACGCTTTCTGTCCACTAGTCGACATTTTTCCTCTAGCGCACTGATCATTGAAAAAGGGGAAAAAATTAGCATACGTTTCCCGCGCACATATGCCAGCAAACAAAACTATTTCAGTTGATCTTTCACTCGATGTACGAGTGATACTAATATGTTATATGCACTAAATATTATAAAGAGTTGATAATCCGATATTCTTTTAGAAACCCCGGTATTACTTATATGGTTAATCATTTAAAATCTATTCACCTTCATTATGAAATAAAAGTTAAGTAATTGTTCATTATATATAACTTTCGGAGGTCAGTATATTAGAAATTACATATCGATACATATAGATGGGAATTATTCCTGCATCAGCAAGATTAAGTTGAGGAATAGATTGTTTAGGGCTGGCGTGTCACGAGTTCGAGCCCAGTACCACTGAAGACTCGCGATGTACGTTAAATCTGTCGAGAGCTCAAACGTCCACCCATTGGTGTGGTAGTTAGGACAGGAAGTGCCAGCTCTGGTGTCATCCTCGTCACTCGACCGTGGCTCAAAATTACGAGATCCGTCACCAAAGCTCTCGTGTAGCTGAACAGTTCGACGTTAATTTACACTCACTTAGTGATTGAGTGACCATGTAGGATTTCCGTGGGAATATTTTTTTATGTTTAGATTGAAAAAAAAACCCGATCGTTATCTGTTAAATAATGGAATAAGTGATTCGTCGACTTCGATTCACAGCACAAGGATGAGGTTAATATCCGAAATCTGAACCTACTTCCAAGGCGATAGTGCATATTTTATTGGTATGACCATATTCGGCTACATTGCACCAGACACTTTAATTTAAGCCAAAAGAGCTATAATTTATTTAAAAAAATTATGAAATTATAAATGCGTAAATATGAGAAATATCGCCGAAGACTCCCAGAGATGCATTGCTTATCTTTATTAAAGAGAAAAAATAGAGAGCAAATCACTCGGATTCGCGAATTCTCTACTTATTTTATCTTGATTCTGAAGTGAATGGTACCAGGACTTTGAATGTCTTATTAAAGTCGCACTAAAAAGCAACACGAGATCCGTTGGCGACGGACTTCATAGTTTTGAACCATGGTCAAGTGACGAGGACGACATTCAAACCGGCTCTTAAAATTACCCCATCACGCTAAAGGGAGAGTTTTGAGTCCCTCTAAACGGCGGGTTCTTTTAGTGGTACTGGGCCAGAACTCGTAACATACTGGCCACGAGACCATGACCACTCTGCTACCGCGATCTCTACTAGGACTTTAAAGCTTATTCGAATAGAACACTTATACTCTTCAATTATATAAAATTGAAAATCAGAAAAGTTTATTTAAAAGTCAAAACTCAGCGATTCCATACCTTTATTTCATACTTAAATGGATGAAATAAAACGAAGTGTACATTAAAAGCTCAGCCCCCTCCCACAGACAGTTTCTTCAGGATTTTGGTGTATGAAGTTTTGTTTACAAAAAAACTTGTAGTCATTGGAAATATATAGAACTTTATTAGATTCAATAAATAACACATTAAATTTGAAATGTTTAACATGCAAAACTAACGAGGAATTAAATAATTTAAGTTGGGTAAGTGCTCCGAAGGAAATGAGCATTTCCAAGATTCTCATAATTTAATTGAATAACCTTATTCCTAGAAACTATTTCTTGTCGATATACGATTTCCCAATCTCTGAACAATCTGTTGACGAACATTCGTTGATCGGAATAAGCTACGAACTGTCCTCTACAAATGCGTTACTATCCTTCGAGAGCGATCAATGTTTTTTTACCGTCTTTGTTTTTGCTCTGGTATCGTATGGGTTTTTTGAAGGTGTTGGAGGAGGGTCAGCAACATCGGTTTCCTGCTGAGAAGGAGGGTCAGCAGCAACACCGGTTTCCTTTTGAGGAGGAGGGCTAGCAGCAACACCGGTTGGCTTTTGAGGAGGAGGGCTAGCAGCAACACCGGTTGGCTTTTGAGGAGGAGGGCTAGCAGCAACACCGGTTGGCTTTTGAGGAGGAGGGGCTAGCAGCAACACCGGTTGGCTTTTGAGGAGGAGGGCTAGCAGCAACACCGGTTGGCTTTTGAGGAGGAGGAGGGCTAGCAGCAACACCGGTTGGCTTTTGAGGAGGAGGCCCAGCAGCAACACCGGTTGGCTTTTGAGGAGGAGGCCAGCAGCAACACCGGTTGGCTTTTGAGGAAGGAGGCCCAGCAGCAACACCGGTTGGCTTTTGAGAAGGAGGCCCAGCAGCAACACCGGTTGGCTTTTGAGAAGGAGGCCCAGCAGCAACACCGGTTGGCTTTTGAGAAGGAGGCCCAGCAGCAACACCGGTTGGCTTTTGAGAAGGAGGCCCAGCAGCAACACCGGTTGGCTTTTGAGAAGGAGGCCCAGCAGCAACACCGGTTGGCTTTTGAGAAGGAGGCCCAGCAGCAACACCGGTTGGCTTTTGAGAAGGAGGCCCAGCAGCAACACCGGTTGGCTTTTGAGAAGGAGGCCCAGCAGCACACCGGTTGGCTTTTGAGAAGGAGGCCCAGCAGCAACACCGGTTGGCTTTTGAGAAGGAGGCCCAGCAGCAACACCGGTTGGCTTTTGAGAAGGAGGCCCAGCAGCAACACCGGTTGGCTTTTGAGAAGGAGGCCCAGCAGCAACACCGGTTGGCTTTTGAGAAGGAGGCCCAGCAGCAACATCGGTTGGCTTTTGAGGAGGCCCAGCAGGAATATCCGTTTCCTGTGGAGGAGGGTCAGCCCCAACACTATCGATTGCAGGAGGATCTCCAACCCCAGCTCCAACAATTTTACTTTTTTTCTCTTTTTTGGCTTCCCTTCGTTCGCCCATAACTTTCTGTAACTCTTTAAACTTTTCTTGAAATCGTTTATTCTCTTCCTTAACGTATTCCATCTGCAAGTTAAATAAGTGCTTAGATGCGAAAAGTTCCAACTCTTCATCGTCACTTAATAAGTCACGCTCATAGATGTACTTTTCATCAGTCTTTTGCACATTAACGCCTTCTACCGAATAAATGCCTTCTCTCCACCTTTCATTTGTGATTCTAGGCAACATTATATAGTTATACTCTTCTCTCTCGTTTTCAAGTTCGTTGAGTGGTGCATTTGCCGATTCAGCCATGTTCTGAAAAAGAATTTGCGCAAAAAATAAAATTCACACAATGCATAGAGGGATCAAGTGTAGCTGGGGAGAAATCTTAATATCTCTGAAAAATGCAATTTTAAGTAATTCAATTTAATTGTAAATAAAGGTATAGTCCACCAAGATTAAAAAATACATACAAGTTTTCGAAGTAACAAGCGTTAGCGGTGCGAGCTATAACATAGCTTCCACTTATTACAGGTATACCAGGTTTCAAACCGGTGAATCTGGACAGAATAAAGCCGTAGAATTAGATGCATTAAGCAATAAACGGCATCCTTATTTTATTACAGCGTCCAAGGCACGAAAGGGTCAGATGTTAGAGTTCCTCTTTAATCTTTTTTGCTGATTTAGGAAAAATACATTTTCATTCAAGAAACTTGAGCCAAGACTTACAATTTGGCGTTAAGAAATTACACCTGTCGCCCAACCGGTATAGTGGTTAGCGACGCTGACTGCGGTGCCGTAGGGACTGGGTTCGAATCCCGTGGAAGAGATTGATGTCTGTAAGTGGATAATGCCTTTACGGCATGGGGGTACTCTAAATAGCCATCGAGCCGCAAGTCCTCTCGTGAGGTTGGTGGAAGACCTCTGGCCATCCCCAGGGTTTTCTCCCTCTAAATTGGGGTGCAGCCGAGCAAAATCGTGCCGTCACCTGTATTCTCAAGGCTAAGGCTAATGACAGGCGTAAAATTCTAGCCCTTAACATCGACCCGACTTCGTCAGGGCAGGTGGCATTATTAGCAACAAATTAGGCCAACTTTCCCGTTTCGATTTCGAGATCTTTCCTTCCCCCCCCCAAAAAAAAAAATTCCGAAGATTTGACAGTATTGTACTCTTACAAATAGAAAGACAGCCATACGAGAAGAAAGAGTAGTAGAAACTTTCTAAATGAGCGAATCAGGGTGCAGTCACACGAATGGTATAGAGGAAAATTCCGATAGTACAATCAGTAAATGACAGTTAACTCGTAAATGTACAGTTTCGGCACATAGTCAAGAGAAACGTCGGAAATAAAATTCTTTAATTTTTTCTAGAGATAGCTCCCAGTCATAAGATAACTTAAGTTATTTAACAATCTGTTTGTAAAAACTCCATTAAAGAGTTAGGTATACAAAATATGCTTTGTCGATACACCGTTACAATGGTTTCTTATTCACAACAGAAGAAATTCCCTAATCTTAGCTTCTGGTATTCTTTAAATCTAAAGAGACATAGACTCGTAACAGTAAGAAAGACCAATAAAAAGAAACTTAGAATCTTATAGTAGTTGCATGCTATTAAGAAACATGTACAATATACTTTTATTCTTACTAATATTAGGATTAATATTTTATTAATTTAATAGGTTGAAACATTGTGAAGTAATGAAATGCATTTCATTACTTTGAGATAAATACTTTACTGTTCAAATTATAAATGAGATGAAAATACAGTGATTCATAAACTAACAAATTGAATGAACAAAGTACGATATCAGTTTCGGATAGTATTGAAAATAATAAACTCACCTGGATTTTAATAAGGTAAAAGTCTAAATGAATGAGGCTTATTTATGAAGGAAAAAAACGAAATAGGCCAATTTAGATGTTAATCGTCACTACTGCCTTGCATATGCACTTTTTTACTAGATACTTGGACGGCACAGAGATTTGGTTGGGTGTTTGCATGAGGTAAATCAGTTATAAGTTATCAAATGTAAGCTCTTAAAAAGAAATTTTTCCAAATTTCAATATTTCTTAAGTAATATTAATTAAAGTATTTATTAGACTCAAGTGTATTAAGAGCAGCGCATTACAGTTTGATGTCTTATTAGTTGTGTTATTTTCATATTTTTCTATGTGATTTGTGAATGTGAGCGAATGAAGAGTTTGTCGTTTTTAATGAATATCCGTCTGCAGACTAAAGCTGAATTCACACCAAGGCCGTCAGCCTTTAGCCAATCAGAGACTTCATCTCGCCCGAGATGAAGTCTCTGATTGGCTAGACGCTCAACGCTCGACGATAACTGCCTTGGTGTGAATGCGGCCTAAAAGCTCATTCGCATAAAGGCATTTCATTTTATCTTAGATTGCTATCTCAAGCAATACAAGGGCTGTTGGTGACGGACCTCGAAATTTTCTCCTTGTCACGATCAACTGACCAGAAGGGCACCTGAACTGGCATCCTCCTCTCATAAGCAGTAAACTGCGAACGGCGAAGATGTAATCAGACGTCTTTGCGCGGGGATTCTAGAGTTTCTAATTGAATACATCTTCGTTATTCGGTGCTAACAGCCTTGATGCGAGGCTGTCCTTATTCCTGCATTACAACATACAGAGGCTGTAATAGCAGAGGGGTCATGGTAACAAACTCGTGGCCATCTTGTTTTTCTCGAGTGGTTGGTTCGAATCTTGTAGCAACTAAGGAGAACGTGCAGACAGACTAGTGGCGTTATATGTGTCAATATTAAATGTCCTCGCGTTGAAGTATTGTGAAAGTTCGGACATGGGTGCTAGTTGGGATGTCGTTCTCGTCACTTGACCGAATTTCAAAATAGCAAAGTCCACCTCCTGTAAACCACTTGTTGCATTTGTGGGTGATGTTCAGTTCAGTTTTACGGTTTCAGTGTTTTTATGTAGAAATTTTTTTTATCACTAGTAAATATATATAGTATAACAAAAGTCAAATTGTAAATCCTACAAAACTAACAATGAATGAAAAAATGGATTTTAAAAACCTATAAAAACCCGCCAAAATATAAGTAGACATTTGAAAAATCAATAGACTAAAATGGAAAACTATTATATTTTCTGAAACTGTCACTGAATTATATATATATAGGAAAATGAAATAAAGTTCAGTTACTGAATTAGGAAAGTGAAATAGAGGTTATATATATATTAAGTTTTCTATTGTATTGAAGAACATTCTTTCAGCCCCGCCTTTTGACTTCAAAAGGACATGACTTGAATTTCTAAACAGAAGTATATTTTGCCCCGTAACTTTCCCCTTGGGTGTCAGCAAAAGAAACATGTTTACAAGATTTCGAGTATTTTGGCCTAATTGTTCAAAAACGGAAATTTTATAGAATTTTTTTAAAATTTCCAAAATTTTCTTGAAAGTCACAAAACCTGTTCTTTTCGAATCTCTCCTCAACAAAAGAGACATGTGTGCTAAATTTCAAGACTGTCGATCAAATAGTTCCGCAGACCTCTAGATAAGTGTGTGAGTGTCACTTTTCTCCTATATTTATACGGATGTATAATTTTCTTTTAAACTTTGTTATTTTAAAGTTCATTTTAAAGCATTACAAAAATATTTATTGAATATACAAAACAATTATTTATTTGCAAATTGTAGACGAGCTTTCATTATTACAAAGTCAACTCGATGTCGGCGATATTTCTGTGGAATGGTTGATTCGAGTTCATTACAGAAGGCATCACTACAGATCTGCAATGTAGAGTGATTGAGAGAATATTAACGTCGCACGGTTCAACTACACGAGGGCTTTGGCGGCAGATCACGTAATTTTGAATAATGGTCAAGTGACGTGGACGACACCTGAGCTGGCATCCCCTTCTTCTAACTTCCACACCACACCAACGGGAGGACGTTTCAGCTCTCGACAGATTTAACGTGCATCGCTGCTCTACACGGCGGATCTTTAGGGGTACTGGGCTCAAACTCGTGACTACGATCCGATACCTTGACTACTGGGCTATCGCAGCCCTCTGTAATGTAGAAGGGATGATGCGTTTTAAATCTGTCGAGGCTCAAAGCCTTCGCAATTATGTGGTATGGAAATGTTTGGTGTGAGTGAAGTACTAGTTCAAGAAGCACCCCATTTCAGCATGGTTCAGAAATACAAAGTCCGTCGCCAATAGCTTTAGTGCTGCTTGTTAATAATCAATCGATTCCTTTAAATTATTTTCATACTGAATAAAATGAATATAACGAAATCCAATTCTGAATGATTGATTATTTATTAATATGACTTAGAAGCAATTTCGATGGCTATTGGTGACTGAAACGACTAGTATGATATCTCATTTTCCTAAATCCCACCCTTTAAGAATTTCGATTCCCAATAGATTTGACATGCATCACCTTTTGCTCCAGAGGGGGGGATGTTTGAGCTTCGACAGACTTAATATGCAGCGGCCTCCTCTACGCGGCGGGTCTTCAGCGGCACTAGGCTCGAACTCATGACACACCAGCCACGAGACCCATTATAGGATTGGGACTCGGACAAATGGCTCAATCGAAATATAGACAGACACGTACTCACGACTGCTATTTGACTATGGGCTCAATTCATGAAGTCACATGATAAAAACAAACACGTGTTTTCCATTGAATTCAAAGCAAACATTAAACTAATTGCACTTGTTGTTCTATTTTCGTAAAACTCAGATAAAATTTCAAATTTCACATTTGAGTAAAAATGTTTAAACGTTAGGGGGAAAAAATTTCTTCAAAAAGATTTTTTTAAATTAAAAAAAATCATATTTTATGTTTATACTTTTAAATAAAATGCATTTTGTATACATATATACTTTTTAAGAGAAAGTTTCTGCAAAGATCAAAACTTGGCAATACCGGAGCGCATGAACCGATTGGCTGGAAACACTAGTTTTTATCATGTGACTATGGCGTCACATGAGTTTTTGAATTGATTGGCTAGAATTCCGTGGCTTTCACTATCATGTATGGCTTGCCTTTTCACGAGTTCGAACCCAGTACCACTAAAGACCCGCCGTGTAGGGCAGCGATGCACGTTAAATCTGTCGAGAGCTCAAACGTCCTCCCGTTGGTGTGGTGTGGTAGTTAGGAGAGGGGGGTGCCAGCTCAGGTGTCGTCCACATCACTTGACCATGGTTCAAAATTACGTGGTCCGTCGCCAAAAGCCCTCGTGTAGCTGAACCGTGCGACGTTAATATTCAATCACTATCATGTGACTATGACGTCACATCAACTGAGCCCATTACATTGCATTATAACTGTTACTTGACAAAAACCATGTAGCGTGTTATTCATGCAAATATATTTGCCACAGGGAAATGATTAAATTAGGGATTTCATCAGATCCCTAAGGGAGAGGATCAATTCCCGCAAGATGTTAAAATAAAAACTCTGTAAGGTGATTTCCCTAAGAAAAGTAATTGATTTAATCAAATCCCTAACCTGTTTCAGTGAAATGATGAAATAATATTGTCAAGAGTTAAAAGTGTTCATTCAGCAAATATGATGCGTTATTAAAAGTAGAGAAATTAATACAACTATAATCATTGAACTACAAACTATTTATTCGAAATTAATTTGCAAAATAATTAGATAATAAATCTGGTTTTTTTTTAAGAAAAAGGATATTTATAGTAGAATTTCAAACATTTTTTTAAAATTATACATTAATGTAGTACTTCAAAAACATCCTGCTTTATTTGTGACACCTTTTTTTCAGTTATTATTTCTCTTTTTAAAATAGCTTTTTTATTATCAAAAAAGCTTTTTTATCTATGAAGAGGGCTTGGTCAAATTCCCTAATCTATTTGTTTACTTTTTTCAATCGAAGTTTTATCCAGTTTCTAATTTTCAGGCACACTAAAGGGATATATTAATCGAAAGATAATAATGCAAAGAATATAAATAAATAAATCTAAAAAATGATATTTTGGTCATTTTGTTTTGGTGTGTCACGTCAGAAGCCTGGTGCTGCCTGGCACGGACGAGGAGAGGAAGGAGGTAAAAGGGAGTGGTAACTAGAGAAAACAGAGCTCTACAAATGCTGACTTGTCCATTTCACTAAAACAGTTCGGAGATTTGATCAAATCACTTACTTACATAAGGGAAATGACCTCTCGAAGAGACTTTATTTTAATATCTTGCAGGAATTGATCACGTTCAGAGTACTTTTTGACAAAATAACATATTTAAACATTATAAAGGCTTTTTAGGACTCAATACCAATAAATACTAATATTTAACCAACGATATTTACAATAAATTGCCTGAATTTCGCAAAATCACAATTGTAAGTGAAATTTTAGCAATATTTTTGTAAAACTTCAAAGCAATTAGAGAAAAAAGTAATAAACTTATATTAGTAAAAGAATTACCAAAACAATCTAGAGGCATTTATCTAGAGAATGTACTAAAATTTTAATGTTTTCTTAAAATTTGAAAATTTTAGAGCTGATTGAGTAAACGTTATAAGAAAAATCACGCCTTTATGAGACCATTTAAATAACAAGCCCTAACTCAAAAAATATTCATACAATAAGAAATATTTTAGTACATTCTCTAGAAAATAGCATAAATATCAGCTTCAAAAAGTCTTATAGAAATACATTTATATCTTGTGTGATCAGACTAGCCACGATAGATTTCGAATTTAAATGCCTACTTCTGGTAGATCAAAGACACACTTCCGGTTTTTCTAACTTAATAAAATTGATAGTAACTTGGCCTCTAAGAAGCGTAGAATCAAAACACAGTATGTTTTGTAAGGCCAAAAGATGGCTGTATTCAATAAAATAGAAAACAAAAAATATCGGTCTTGTTCGAATTTGGTTATTTTCAACGTGTTCGGATACCTTAAAATAAAATTCTGCTCTTAAATTTGTATAGATACAAAAACCCCAGGCAAAAGAACGCATAATTTTTTTAAAAATTGTAGACTTTTCCATTTGATTTTTGCAATATTCATATGTGTATATAAGATTTTAAAAAAGTTTAACTGAACAATATGTTTTGAAATAAATGCATACAAAAATATTTAATCCCACTCTCTAAATGAAATTCGGAAGGATGCATAAGTAACTTTGCTAAATATATTATTTCCAAACATTTATTAAATATGGTGTTTAATATCCGATAACATAAGATGCATAAAAATCTAAAAACTGAAGCATGAAATGTTGTGTGGTTTCAACAATAGCATTTCTGGAGTAATTACATAGTAAATAATTTTAAAAAAAAAAACGTATTTGGTGACGCAATTAATAAATTTAAACTTTTCAATTCATTAATTGTCTGAGTTTTACTTTTGAGGAGGTTTTAAGAAATCCTATTTTATTTCTGGATTTCTTTGAGATTTGTTTTTATGGAGATAGTGTAGCTGAGCTGCACAATCTAGGACAGAGGTGGCGAACTTTTATGGATCAACGTGCCCTTTTTTTCTTAAGAAATGTTTAATGATGTATAGACGTGCCATCAAATAATTTTGACTTATTATTGGAAAAATAAAACTAAATACTAAGAACTCCTCACTCTCTCAAAGATCTTTATTTACTACGAAAAAATACCTTTTGTGTACTATATGGTTGTAAATGTTTGTTATACGTGCACTTAAAATTAAAGTAACATTCGAGTGTGACTTCTGTTGGTGCAGATTGGATGACAAATAACTTATATTAGGATTGTAGGATGTTACTTTTAGAATTCTTGCTGAATTGGAGTTATTTACCAAATGGTTTCTAAGAAATTAAATATTTTTGCTGTGGTTTACTTTTTTGACAAAAGGATTTTTGATTTGTTTCAGAATGTCGTTTTACAGACGATGTTCTGTATACTACTGTTCCAGAACATAAAACACTCACTGCTTTTTTGTCGCCTTTACTAATAATGCCATATTTCTAGATTCACCAAGTTTGAGATTCTGTTGAACTTACTATTTTTTTGCACTTTTTGCTCTGAATTAGCCATGTTGAATAGCAGTTAAAAATCGCAAATATAACACAAACTTTAAAATACAGTTATGTCAACGAAATTGACTATGTAATGCGCAGACAAATTTTGCATTATAAGCAACTGTAGTCCACGACGTAACTAAGACAAGTCAATAACAAACGATTGTATTCCCCGCCGCTCTGCGACCGATATTTCTCGTTTGTTCGTAATACTTCATAGTTAACTTTGTTATTTCGAACTAAAATGCAAGCCATTTTGATCGTTCGCGTGTCCAAAACATTTTGCCGTGTGCCATTGATGACACGCGTGCCACTGGTTCGCCATCCCTGATCTAGGATAAGAAAAATTACAAATTTTTCAATACCTCTGCACGAATCTAATTTGTCGGGCGAATCTAATTTGCGAAATGTGAAACAAAGCACAAAATTTTACCAAATGGGTGCTAATTTTGAAGATGAATAATAAGAAAACGTTTTCAATTCTATGATTTTAATTAAAAGAATGATAATTTTTAAATAATTCTCTTTTATAGCAAATTTTTATCCAGAAAAAGAATACATTTGGGGATTATTTATCCCTGTACCGAAACTTCCTGAGAAAATACAAGGAGATAAGTACCAGTCATGTGTGCCCTACGTACCATCGCAACCTATTGGCGACATATGAAACGAAGCATAATTGTCAATTCAACGCATACAAAACATGCGAAATTGCCAACTTGGCGAGTTATCTTGAACTTTGGTGACTGTTGCGATAATACGCAATTGCCACACACACTCAAGTACAAGAACCTGAAGAGAAAATAACTTATATCCCTGTTTAGGAGTACATAGAAATAATAGTATGTCAACGTCTTAACGTGTAGTTTTCACCGCTACATCAAACAGAAAATTATTCAATTCTTTGCCATACAGGAGGGAAATTACACGGAAGGATTTATCAATAATGATACGGTTCAAAAAGTATAGTTACGTGTTTACAGGGGTCATCAAGTAGATGTATCGCATGATATTAACTCATTCAATTAAAATACCCTCTTCAAAAAGGCTTGCAAGAGCAGAAGATAATCATCCAGTTCTTGCCACGGTGTCATATGGCACACGGGATTCCCAATCATTAGAACAAAAAGCCTGGTGTAAAATCCTTAGATTTTTATACATTACATAATTTATTACTGTCAAAAGTTTGAATTTAATTATTTTTTCGTTTCAGATGCGTATATTTTTAATGAGATTTAAGAACTATGTAGTACGGAGGAAAATTCTTATGAACTTTAAAAGTTTGAAGGTTACAATCGAATTCCAGATTTAAGTTGAACTTATTTCTCGATGAAGAAGCATATTAGAGGCAAAAAATTATGTATCAATTCTTCTCTCCTGACAATGAGCTTAATAAATTCAACTACAGTTTTTATAATTTTAGACCTTTTAACTATATCTTAAAACTTATAGATTACGTATAATAGAACTATATATTAAGATTTGATTTTTAATATGTGCTCTAAAATCCGATTTTGGGAATTTCTAGGTCTTTCAAAAAACTGAGTGCTAAAAAAATATCTTCAAGTCAAGCTAGCAATTTTATTGATAATTTAAAACATTACAAAATAGTAAAAGATAAAAAGACATGAATATTAAAATTTTTAAGAAAAATATTAGTTACGAAAAAAGTAACTTGAATTAAATATTTAAATTAACTTATAATTCTTTTCTTTGCCTTACTCTTCCTCTGGTAATCTTCCCTTCTTCATTTGAACCATCCTTTCTTCCTTTAAAATTTTCAGGGGTTTGTTGCAATCTTAACTCTCTCGATTTTGATCTAGTCATCGGGGGTGACGTAAGGGCTCTTGAAGGGGTACTTTTAGCTCTAGGAGTTTGACTAGCTTTGCGAATTTTTCTAAGTGACGGCGACATGGGAGTCTGTGGTAGATCGCTCGATTTTAAGGCTTTTACTTTTTTATCCATGTCTTCAACAGTTCCATCATACCTATCAACTTTCTCTTCACTTTTATTTAAGTTACTTATATTTTCAGCATCATTTTTACTTCGAGATGATTGTATCTCTTCATTCAATTCTGACTTTCCTCTACTCTGATCACAATCGTTTTCAGTCTCATCCATATTCGATGAACCCAACTGATCACAATCCTTTACAGTCTCATCCATATTCGATGAACCCAACTGATCACAATCCTTTACAGTCTCATCCATATTCGATGAACCCAACTGATCACAATCCTTTACAGTCTCATCCATATTCGATGAACCCAACTGATCACAATCCTTTACAGTCTCATCCATATTCGATGAACCCAACTGATCACAATCCTTTACAGTCTCATCCATATTCGATGAACCCAACTGATCACAATCCTTTACAGTCTCATCCATATTCGATGAACCCAACTGATCACAATCCTTTACAGTCTCATCCATATTCGATGAACCCAACTGATCACAATCCTTTACAGTCTCATCCATATTCGATGAACCCAACTGATTACAATCATTTTTGGTTTCAGTCATATTCGAGGAATTTTCGAGTAGGTTATTCAAATTCGATTCGGTTTTTAAATCGCTTTCAACAAGAGTGATTTGCCTAAATTTCTCTGCAGACAAATCTAAAGCATGGCTCAATTCATCGTTATATGGAGTAGGCGTTTCAGAAACTTTATCATTACCGTCTTGTGCTTCATCGATTTCAGCAACATTCTCTTTTGCCTTTGATAGTATTTCATCGGAAGAATTCTGTACACAAATCTCGGGATCAATTTCTTTAGGCTCTTTTGATAAATTGAGATCACCCTCTTCAGTCATTTTGGACCTAAGGAAATTGATTTTAAAATCAAATTACAAATTTGTTCTCTCCACATTAATAATAATGTTACTTTAGAACCACATTTCTCAGAAATACTACTGTTTCAATCAATAGTTGAATATATTTTTAAAAAAATTATGAATGTACACAGTGTTTTGTGCTCAGTGATTTAATTAGTATAAATATTTTAAATGTTTAATTTATAATTAAGTTAGGAATTGAAGATCGAGAAATAAGATTATAATTTCATTTTTATATTGGGGAAATATTTTTAAAAAGAAATTATTAACATGAAATCCACATGAATAGTAAACATGAATAGATGAAATAGAAACATAACAGTAAAATCCTAGGAGGACCCACTGCTGTTTTTGGCGCCAAAAATTTTTCGCCAAAAAGCGCCAAATTGAAGGTTTTCAAAAAGGCGTCAATGACGAAAAACTCTTGGGAAGCGCATGCGTCAGCGGGGGATGAAATGGGCGTTTCGCAAAGATGAAAACGAATAAATACATTAAATTAATCATTATATAAAGAAAAAAACGGAGAAAGCAATGAAATTCATTTTAAAAAAGCATTCTAAAACCAGTGTGTACAACATGATTTACATTTTTAAAAAAGGACGAAAGGGGCGTTTCGCAAATATAAAATTGAAGAAATACATGAAATCAATCATTTTAAAAATTTTTAAAAGGCACTTACCTTACGCTTGCATTTCGTCATGTTCCGTTGGTGGATACACCCTTGCGATGGATGCAAGGAATTCATGAAAATTGTCATCCACCAACTTGTGACCTGTTCTTATTAACTTTCAAGTCATTCACCACGAACGCATTCATGCTCTTGCCAAACCAATATCTGGTCAAACGCAAGATAATTATTATAGCAAGTTTGCTTTCGCTAAACCAAGTGCCCTTTCTCACACTCCGAACAACGTCGTGGCGATTATCTTTCGACTGGTTGCGGCAACGCCATTCGTAGCCGTCACAACCGTTCCCTTTCGTTCTTACAAACGCATATTTTTTTTAAACCTCGGACATTCATAATGAGAAGCAATTAAATTAGCTTTCATACACCATTCTGTCTCTTTCTTCCCCTTTGTGCCCAGGAGCACAAAGAAACCTGTCGTAGCCTCACTTTCAATTAATTTCCTTTCACACGCCATTCTTAACAACCGGTGGAGAGCAGACCTTCTCAAACGAAATCAAATGTCAAAATGACGTTTTTTCGGAAAAGGCGAAAAACGTTGTACTTTTTTAGGGTTGCCATTTTTTAGGTGATTTGAAAATCCAAATATTTGGATGAAATGGAAGGGTTACCATATTGTAACCTTTATCGCTCAAAATTTGGCGACAAAAAAAATTTGGCGACCAAAAGTGGGCCCTCCTAGGATTCAACCTAAGCTTTGACCATGGAGCTTTAAGGATATGAATAATCACAATTATAAGCCTTTTAAAACAGAAAATTCATTATAACCTGCAAATAATTCTCCGAGAATGTATTTATGATTCTATAATACAGATATTGATTTAAATTAATTATAAGCGTTAAGCACATACTAAATAGTAATGGATTAGTTCATATAATTAAAAAGGTATCAGTCCTGTAGCATTTTATCTGCATTTCGAAAAATTTAGATTTAAAATATTAGGCAATACATAACTATAAAATATTATATTAACACGTAAAACACTTCCACACCAAAATCTTAAAAATACTGAAGCTAACTAACAAGTTTTAGGTATGGAACGAATGAATACTGATAGTACGTTTTAAGTTTTAAAAAGAATTTGTTTTCAAGTTTGTTGCCAGGACAATTTATATTATATATTTAATATATTATATATTTATATTTAATATTTAAGGTGTTTAGGCACATTAAAACGTGTGTTTATAGGAAGAAGTATTTGTAAAATTTTAAACCGTTTAGATCCTTTACAAAATTAATACAAAACTTTGCATTTTCTGCATATTTAACAGAGTAAAATCTGAAATCTTTATTACAAAATATTAGTCAATAATAGATTAGAAAAACTGAAGTCATGGTATTTTTTTTATCAATATCTACAATAAATTGAAAGTCAAAGCAATTATAAATACATCTAAAATTAATGCAATTGAATTTTTTAGGTCTTTAGAAGATTTTAGGAACTTTCTGAACAAAGAAGTATCCTAGAACAAACTATGGTACTCCGACAGTAAAGTAAAATGGAATATGTAGAAAATATTCAAGTTTATGTCTCAATGCGATAAAAAAATATTCTTAAACTTATTCTTACCTTTAAACATAAAATAGTTTTATTGTTTTTCAGAAAAAAAAAACTTTTCCACAGTTACCTTGTATGGATATATGCCCATAAAAAATCTATTAATTGCATACACACCTCCTTTTCTCACAGTTAAGTTCAGTGCATGCCAATTAATAAAAATTGCATTTTGTGCACATGGGAAAAGATAAGTATAAATTATTTTATCATATCCAATTTTTTGTCTTCTTATATGAGTTTATTGCAGCAACATGTAAGAAAAAAAAATTTTCTGTTTGAGTGTCATAAAGCGATTTTTTATTTTGAATTCTTATGGGATACAAGGTCCAGTTTCCCATAAAAAATCCTTCTAAAATCGTATGTGCTTCTATTTTTAAAATTGGGACCCTCCTTCAAAAATAATTCCAAATATTTATTTATACTTTTCAATGAAAATTCTGATGTTGCTTGAATTAAGGCTGTGGTAGCCGAGTAGTCAGAGCTGCAAAATCTTGATTAGCGCTGTCGAGTCGCGAGTTCAAAACCTGATACCACTAAAAAACTACCGTTTAGAGGGGCTGATGCACGTTAAATCTATCAAGGCTCTTAAGTCTTCCCGCCAGCGTGGTGTGAAAGTTGGGAGAGGGGTTGCCAGCTTATGTGTCGTGTCAAAAATGTGTCAAAAACCCTCGTGTTTTCTTACTGTGTGACGTAAATTAAAATTAAATTCAATTAAGGATCGTGAATTAAATCAAAGTTTCTTCATAAAATACAGATAGCAATGTTGTGTTAAAAGGATTATTGTTCTTTATTTCTGCTTTATTCAAAGCTAGCATACTTCTTAATTTCGTACCCTTGGAGGATGATAAGGTCATCACCTAAACTGGCATCCATCTCTACAGATCCACATCATGCTAACGTGATAACACCGAGCTAATCCATAGTTAACATGCATCTGTCTCGCAACGTGCGAGCCGCGGTAGCCTAATGGTCAAGGTAATGGAGTCGTTACTGGCGTGTCATGAGTTCGAGCCCAGTACCACAGGAGACCCTCCGTGTAGGGGAGCGATGCACGTTAAATATGTCGACAGCCTAAACATTCTCTCGTTGGTGTGGTGTGGTGGTTAGGACAGGAGGGTGCCAACTGAGGTGTCGTTCCCATCACTTGACCCTGGCTCAAAATTTCGAGGTCCGTCACCAAAAGCCCTCGCGCAGAATGAACAGTGCAACGTTAATATTCACTCACTAGCTGCGTGCGGTCGGGGTCGTTGAGTGGTTTTTGTCGAGAACTCATTACTCCTTCTTTTGTTAAATTGTTAGTTCGAGTCCGTAATCCAGTAAAGACCAGCTATGTAGATGAATTAATGCAGGGGTACTCAACCTTTTTTTCTGCTGGGTCGCATACATATGTCAACTATTTTACGCGGGCCGCTTACGTATGTTAATTATTTCACGCGGGCCGCAACAAGAGGATAAATAGTGAAGGGGGGAATGCTTAAAGACCAAGATAACATTGGTAATTTAAAGTGTGGAAAATTGATCAAAATATTATAACTTGTTTTACTTTTTTTAATTATTTTTTTAATTTTGTTACTTACACTAAATTAGAAACATTTAAGAACCCCTCCTTCACAATTTCTGTATCTCAGTAAATGGTTTCATATGATTAACAATAATGTAACAAACTTCCTAGGATATCTTTGTTACCGCTGTGGCATTATCACTAACAAAACACTTTGTTTGCTGTTACAAAGACTATTGATGGAAACCTGCTTATCACCTCTTGAAAGAGATCTTCGAGGAAAAGTGTCATTGAATAATTCTTGTTTATTGGTATTTTTTAAATACAGCACTTTCGGGACAAATTAAGCAATTATTGATACATGTTTGTTTTTCACTACAAAATAGTCAACCTCCTAATCGTCTTGAAACGATATATTTTCTTCGAATATTTTTCGCTTGCAAGAAGTGAAAGATATTTAAAATTAGTTCCAGCCATAAAATTGTCGCTACTCTGTTATCTGTTATCACTAACCGTAACCGTTCCAAATAGAAAACGGATATCAATTCGTAGGTATTGAATAATTTTGACTTTTCAAGCGGATGAGATCATTTTGAATTTTTGTTTTGTATTGAAATTTATTTCATATATAACTTTTATTCTATCTTCGGATAAGAGCTTTTAATTTAAGTATTTACACAACATAGTGTATTTATACAAATTTGAGGGTTGGAGTAGGGAAGACAAAATGGGTGACTACCCTCACCCTGATAAAAATATGGAGGTAGAAAATACAAACTCTAAGTTTTCATTCAATAAATATAGATGTAATTTAACAGATATAGAATTATTGACCAAGTTTGCGGAAAGACAAAATTTAAATACGAGTCCAAATACTACAATTTTCTTAAAATCAGAAAATAACTTTCAGAATGGTAATTCACTTAAACTAAAAGAAAGTATAATGAAAGCGTTCACAATTAAAAAAAGTATTCTGAGTATAAGCAAAACAAGAAACGGCGAGATCATAATTAAAACAAATAATTGCGAGACAGTAAAAGAAGTTTTAAAAATTAAAGAAATTAATGGTGTAAAAATAAATACAATATTATCCTTTATTGGCCTAACCAGTAGTTATATATTACAAGGAATAGACACAGAGTATACAATAGACGACATAAAATCGGAATTAGAAAATAACAACTATGCAATTTTTGATATTCAATGTTTTACCAAAAAAACAGAATCTGGATTTAAACCTATCAAAACAATTAAAGTTACCCAAATTGGACGCAGAATTCCCGAAAGACTTCCAATTGGATTTGAAATGTTTATAACTAATCTATACTATGAAAAACCTAGGCAATGCACAAACTGTTGGAAATTTGGACACATTCAAAAATTTTGTAGAAGCTCAATAAAATGCCGAATTAGCTCATTAAACCACTCCGAAAACGATTGCAAAGAAATAAAAATAAAAAGATATAGCTCCTGTGGAGCAGAGCATGAAGCTAACGATAAAGGTTGCAAAAGATATCAAGAGGAAGTTGAAATCTTAAAAATTAAAGTACAGCAACAAATCTCGAGAAACGAAGCAGTTGAGAAATTCCAAAGGGAAAAAAAAAAACATCATACTCGGCCAAAACGTATAATGATCAAACAGAGAAGATAGAATATCTTGAAAAAAAGTCTGCGAAATTAGAGTTGAAATTTGAAGAAAACAATAACATATTTGAAAAGAAATTAGAACAAATAGTACAACGCTTCAAGACAGAACTGAATACCGTGGTAGCACAAATAAATTTGAGCTTTACTTCCTTAATGAATACCATGGAATCCAGCTTGAAAAAACTTGCTTCCAATATAACAATTCCAAAAAATGATGAATTTCTAATAAATATAAAACTGAATGAAAAAGCAAAAAGATTCAAGAAAATATCAGAACAGAGAGGAAATACATTAGAAAGTATAGTAGAAAAAAATAAAGAAACTTGAATAAATAATCAAATTTTTTTATATCCTCGCTAAAAACTCAATATTAATCTACTTTCCTTTTTGAATATTTAAACTAATTCGTAGTATCGCACCTTTTTTTCGCTTTAAATCATGAATATAATCCAATGGAATGCACGTGGAATTAAAAACAAGAGGTCAAATATTCTTTTCGCGCCAATTTTTCAAAAAGCAAGTATTTTAATAATTCAAGAAACTTGGTTACATTCAAATGATATTTTCACAATTCCCAATAAGAATATATTCAGAATTGATAGGGAAATCAAAAGAGGAGGAGGGTTAATGATAGTTTTAAATAAAAATATTAGCGCAATAGAAATATTCTCAGAAATTAGTGAATACTTAGAAATTTTAATAGTCAGAGTTCAGATAGATTTAGTTCCCATCACAATATTTTTAATATATACATCCCTACGGGTAACTTTAAAGGCATCAATTTATCTAAAATAGCTTCATATATTGATAATCACTGTTTGATATTGGGAGATTTCAACGCATCTCATGAGATATGGGGATCAAAAAATTCCAGTGCTTCTGGAAAAAAGATTTTTGAATGGATTATTGAAAATGTGTGTGTGTGTGTGGCCTTATATTATTAAACGATAAAAGTCCAACTGATCTCCATTCATCGGGAATTTTTACTTCTATAGATCTTTCTTTGGCTTCTATAGATTTAAATTATGATTTATCTTGGTCCACAAACACCGATAATTTTGGAAGTGATCACTTCCCTATAATTATTAATTACAAAAGAACAAACAGCTCAGCAATTAATAATTTTAAGCAAAAAACAAATTGGAACAAATTTATCAATATTTTCAACAAGATTTAAATTTAAATGAAAACATAAATATAGATATTATAAAAGAAATTAAAAAAGCTCAAATCTTATCTCAAGAAACCGAAAAAAAAACAAAAACAGATAAGTTCAAGAGCTCCATGGTGGATAGCAGCATACGGGCATTTAAGAGCAAAAAAAAGAAAACTCCTTAATAAAGCAAGGAAAAACTTTAAAGAAGAAAACTGGATAAAATATAAAGAAGTAAGCGCAAAACTTAAGCGAACAATCAAAGCCTGTAAAGAAAATTTTTGGCACAAGACATGTGAAAAAATCTCTTCTCCTAAAGTTCTTTTTAAAATAACCCGAATAATCAAAAATAGAACAAATCCTAACAATTCTTCATTTAATATTATTGAAAATAACGGAACCATATTAACAAACGAACAATCCCAAGAAAACTGTTTTTTACAATATTACGCAAAACAAAACAACGATAGTATTCCAAATATCTCTATTCCGGACAATAGCCAGGATATTAATAAACCTTTTTCTTTAAAAGAATTAGAAGTAGCAATATCTCATCAAAAGAACAGCAGTCCAGGACATGATAAAATGTCTCTCCAAACAATAAACCATCTCCCCATCAAAGCAATAAATCTCCTGAAATCCTTTAATGACAGTTGGTCTTCAAGTCAAATACGAAAAGATTGGACTCATGCAATTATTCTACCTTTCATAAAACCTCACAAAAATCCCAAGGAAGTTTCGTCATACCGTCCTATATCTCTTACTTCAGTAATTGCCAAATTATTCGAAAGAATGATTCTACATAGAATGCTAGATTTAAGTTTTCAAAACAAAATTTTTCATGTTATTAATCATGGTTTTTACCCTCACAGAAGCAGCATTAATACATTACTTCAATTACAACATGACATTATACTGGCTAGAGAACGTAAAGAATATTTTATTTTGGTAGCGTTAGATATTAAAGCAGCATATGACTCAGTGTGGTCAAATGGCGTTTCTAAATTAAAGTTGGATACTCTGGTAGATTGCTACGATGGATACAAAACTTCTTACATCAGAGAAAAATTCAAATCAAATGGAGGAACATTTTTTCAAAAATCGTTGAAAGTAATTATGATGTACCCAAGGGTTGTATCTTAAGTCATTTCCTTTTTATGATTTATATGGCAGATATTTTTGAAATTCAACACGACAGCCATCTTCTGGATTATGCAGACGACATATTTTTATACAATAGTGGTACAAATTGGAATAAAACAATAGGCGAAATGCAAGAATTTTTAAATAAAATTTCAGTCTAGTGTAAAAAATGGAAATTGTCCACCTCTCCAGAAAAAAGCAATCTAATCAACTTTTCCAGAAGAAGAAGCACAATACCTCCATTACTTAAAATATGCGACAAACCTATTCCCGAAGTGAAGAGTCTTAAAAAAAAATCCTGGGTATCATCTTCGACCCCAATATCACCTGGAAAAATCATATTAATTACCTACGTCAGAAAGGATTTAAATGCCATTAAAGCCTTATCTTCTCCGAAAATAGGAACAAGATCTGATCCTCTTTTAAATATTATTAATGCCACAATCCGTTCTATCTTTGACTATGGAAGTCAACTTTTTTCCTTTTAGAGCAAAAGCAACAGGCAGAAGCTAGAACCGATTTACAATGCTGCCTTACGTTTAGCCCTAGGTCTCCCAAGAAATACCCCGTTAGACTTATTAACAGCAGAGTCTATGAATGGAAGTATTAATAATCGCCATAATTTCCTTTGCCTAAAATTTATAACTAAGCAAATAGCATTAAAAGACTGGTCACCGAACGCAAGGTTATTTTGGAATATAAATAGTATTTTTTATAAATATAGAAAAAAAAGATATCAGTATTTTTCAAAAGACGATCAACCTGCTCCAAGAATTATGTATCTCTAAAGTAGATATTCTTCAATGCATCCCTCCTCCTCCAATCTACGAAAATCGCAAAATAAACATCTATACTCATGAACTACCATTTCAAAACAAGGATCTTCCAGATGACATAGTACAAAATATGTTTAATGATTACATTCAGCCAAAAGTTAATAACAATATTATAATAGCAACCGATGGTTCAAAAAATACTAATCAAACATCAATAGGAATTTTGATCCCTAAGGAAAAAGTTCGACAAAATTTCATACTGAAAGAAATGATTTCAATATTCACAGCTGAAGCTATAGCCATATGGACTGCTTTAAAAAATTGGGTTTCTGAAAAAGAAAACTATATCATCCTGACGGACAGCTTATCAGCTTATCAGTCCTAAAAAGCATCCAAAATATTAATAGAAAATCCAATACGATAATATTAAATTTAAGTTCAACTTTACATCAGTGCCTCCAAATAGCTCAATCAATTATATTCATTTGGGTACCAGCTCACAAGGGAATAGGGATTAATGAAGAAGTTGATAAATTAGCTAAAGCCTCTCCAGAGCCGTGGAATATTATTTCTTGGATCACTTGGGAAGACCTACATACACATTTCAAAAAACAACACAAAAATAAAAGTGAAGAAATATGGAAAAAGAGCAAAATACATAAAAATTATTTTTATATTTCTCATCTTGAAAAATGGAACAGACAGGCAGCAAAAAATAGATATACAGAAGTTTTAATCAATAAGTTGCGAGCTAAAAAATTACCATTATAAATGATATATATTTCCTTTTTAAACAAACAGATTCTCCTTTGTGTGCAGATTGTAAAGTACCAGAAACTAGTGAACATTTTATATTAAACTGTATCAAATACAAATTGCAGCGTGAAATTTTGAAAATTTTTATCTCCAACTACGGAGAATGGTCTTATTCCTCAATAGTGAAATGTAAAACAATAGAGCATGTTCAAAAAGTTGAAAATTTTTTAACATCATCCAATAGATTCTAAAATTCCAGCTAATAGTTTTTCAATACTCTACTTTCATCAATTTCAGTTGAAGCACAAAAGGCGATAATTCAAACTACTGATGGACAATGCAATCACGAGCTGTACGGTACAACTTAGGTTAATAACTAATCAAAATTTTATCGGAGCATAAGGCTTTGGCCAAGTCTCCACTTTTACAGTGATATCACTGTACTGAACTGAACTCAACTCAATTCGTACCCATACGACTCTGACAGCAAAAAGCAAAATTGTTATATTTGATTTCTTAACAAAGAATTTCCCACCAAATTTTTAATTCAATTTTCGTAAAATAAGCAAATTTCTCAGAGGAATGGGACATGACCGGTCCACTTAAAAAGGCTCGGTGGGCCGCAAGTTGAGTATCGTTGGGTTAATGCCTCTTATATTTGTCGAGGCTCGAAATCTCATAATGGTGTGGTGTAGAAGTTTGAAGAGTAGGATGCCAGTTGAGACGTCCTCTTCATGTAACCTAGGTTCAAATGCACAAGGTTCATCGCTAATACCCTTCATGTTGCTTCTAAGTACACAATGTCAATAAGAAATAAATTAATCAGTCGCCAATATTACTTTTTTTTTAAGTATAAGATTTAAAAGTCGAGATTGTGTTAAAAGTTGACTATTTTACCAATTAAGTTGCCACGATCACATATGCTCTTTATTTTACTGAGTAGGTATCATTAATTCATATAAAAGAAAGCTGCTGTAATAAATTATTCCATATTATTTAACTTCTGTACTATATTTTCTTTTCAAACAATCTTCGGCATTGACATAATTTTGTTAATGGCTTCAAGAAATTATTCAAGCTATAATTTCGGGCTTTTTGTTTGCTTAAAAGTGGTAACACAAATCATTCTATTTTAATACAAGAAATAGCTATGTGTAGTTAAACATTTCAAAAATTCGGTTAAAATTATGGAAATTGAAATTTCATTATTAAATTTACGTTTGTATAGATAGTAAAATCCAGGTTTTGCTGATTAATTGTATAGAAAAAGCTGAAGCCAGAAAATATCACGTTATTAGTAAAGGGTGTTTTTTTTAGAGGTACAGAACTTTAAATTGCAATAAAATAACGATGTATTACTCGATTGACATGAATTTTTTTTATTCGAAAGATAATCTTGTGGCATTACATTTTAAATATGATTTCTGGCATAGGACTGCCACGGGTGGCTCGGATGTAGTCCAATCTGGACGTCCAATTTTCGATGACTTTTTCCAACATTTGTGGCCGTATATTGGCAATAACACGGCGAATGTTGTCCCCCAAATGGTCAAGCGTTTGTGGCTTATCCGCATAGACCAATGACTTTACATAGTCCCACAGAAAATAGTCTAGCGGTGTTAAATCACAAGATCTTGGAGGCCAATTCACAGGTCCAAAACGTGAAATTAGGCGGTCACCAAACATGTCTTTCAATAAATGGATTGTGGCACGAGCTGTGTGACATGTTGCGCCGTCTTGTTGGAACCACAGCTCCTGGACATCATGATTGTTCAATTCAGGAATGAAAAAGTTAGTAATCATGGCTCTATACCGATCACCATTGATTGTAACGTTGTGGCCTTCGTCGTTTTTGAAGAAGGATTCCACCAGCCCATAAAGCGCACCAAACAGTCAATGTTTCTGGATGTAACGGTGTTTCGACATACACTCGAGGATTAGCTTCACTCCAAATGCGGCAGTTTTGTTTGTTGACGTAGCCATTCAACCAGAAGTGCACTTCATCGCTAAACAAAATTCGCTTATGAAGTCATCGAAAATTGGACGTCCAGATTGGACTACATCCGAGCCAGCCGTGGCAGTCATATGCCAGAAATCATATTTAAAATGTAATGCCACAAGATTATCTTTCGAATAAAAAAAATTCATGTCAATCTAATAATACATCGTTGTTTTATTGCAATTTAAAGTTCTATACCTCTAAAAAACACCCTTTATATATATATATATATATATATATATATATATATATATATATATATATATAGATATAGAGAGAGAGAGAGAGAACTAATAGTAGGAACTAATAGTAGGAACTGAATAAAGGGACGAGGCTTGAACTATAATTCTTCCCTCTTAATTTTCACAACCCTTAAAAGCTCTGAGGTTCTGCGTCATTTAGTAAAATTTCTGCATGACGGTTTCAGAGAGAATCATATATATGGCTAGAGGATAATCTACTCAAATTGAATATTACCGGTCAGAAGCTCAGAATTTTAGCCACTTGGCTACTATAGCCCGTGATAAATTCTGAAAATAGTATGTAAACGTAAAAAATTGAGAATATATATATATATATATATATATATATATATATATATATATATATATATATATATCACCTTCATTATGTTAATCTAGTTCGCAGGTTTTGATACTTCTAGTAAAAGAATTTTTCGGTGGATAAGTATGGTGATGGCTTAAGTATTTATTATTACTTAAACCGTAGTTATACTATTTTGTAAATTTTAAAATGCACCGACAACTTCTTCAGTGATTGTAGGCCTTTGTTATAAATAACAAGGAAATAATTCACAATACATTTGCAAAGTGATAGCTTATCAGCCACACGGATCGCAGCTCTTTGCATGGGTGTGTGGCTGCGTCTACTAAATGTATGATTATGTCTACTAAAAGTTAATGTTTTTTCCTTTATAATTATAATTGTTACATAAATATAAATAAATATTAATGTAAGAATCTCACACGAAAGTTTGATTAAGAAAAATAATGAATGAGAACGGTTAAAATTTTGCTTAAAAATATTCTCCCCCAAACTGTTTGGGGGTTCATTCTCTTCTTCAAATTGCTGATTCAATTAAATAGCTCATAATAAAGACAAGTATCCGAAAATTTTTTTTAAAGTTAAATAAAATATTAGCTTTAAGTTTAGTACTTACGTTATACACATAAATCAAGGCCTCGGAACTTAGAACAGATTGGTCGGGCTGGTAGGCAACGCGAAGTGCGATTCCCTTAAAAACTAAACATTTATATTTGACGAAGTGATGTTTGATAGACAGACAGGAACTGATCAGGACTAAAATTGCTTCTTGGATTTACTCTTTCCCACGAAAAGCTGGAAAAATTCTTACCAACCCATCGTGGGCGTTACTTTCTCTTATTACGCTGTTACCCCACTGTTGGGGTAACAAAAATTCCTCCGTCCAGGAAGTTAGGGGTGAATGATCGCAAATTGCTTCAGTACGATTAGCTAAAATTTATATCAGAGGTCGAAATTCACAGCCAAGTTAAAAATAGCTACCTCATAGATTATTTAAGACCCGTGCCATTCCCGGGAACGAAATATAATTACCGGAAATAAAAAAAAGTACGGAAATCTTGCGATTTTTTGAGAAAAGAACCCTAGTACCCATACATGGCTTTCTGAACACCTTAGTTATGATTAACCTCTTATAACTTGGTTCTAATCTCTCAAAAGATTACCGACCCCTGACCTAGAGGAATGAACTTGCTCGAAGATAAAACTAATCCTTATGTATGGCTGATGCTGGAGTGTATACAGTGTCCATGTACTGTCTTTCCATATGTAGAGTGTTTAGCGGTATACATTACAAAAGCAGCTGAGAGATTTTTGAGATTTCAATAAAGGTCAAATTGTTATGACTCAGTCGGAGCCTGGGAACATCGATTTCAGAAACGATGCCTTTGGTGAGTAACTCCCATGTATTTGTTGTAAATACTTGCTGAAAATGGTTTATGAATGGTGGAGCGCCAAGTAGCAGCCAGTGGACAGTAGGCCACGGTGCATTGTTTCCAAAGCCGGAGACTTCTACATATTGTTCTCCATGACCGAAGGAGCACAATGGCCTGTATGACCAACAGCTAGGACAGTGGTCAAAAAGATGCAACGCATAGTGCAGCCTACACTACTTCGTATGGCCTACGTAGTCCTCTCCCCCCCCGTGAATGGGCTCATAACAGCCCCATGATAAATGCCATTCATTTCAATATACAAGCCTTCTTCATTCGTTTCAATACAAACTAACATCTCAGACTTGTAATTGTTATTCTAATTGTAAAATTTAAATAAAATTTCAAATTTGATAATTGGATAAAGATGTTCAAGAGTTAAAACTCTTTCAATAGCTGTTCAAATCTAATATATATATAGGTTTTCAAATCCATTTTCATTCATTCTTTGCTTTGTAGGATTTACAATTGGTCTTATTTTATCATACTATATATATACTATATATATGTAATATAAAAGATATTTATATTCGTAACCTTCGACGTAAAACTTAGATGATGCAAGATGAATATAATATTTCTCGTCAGCTTTTCCCCTCCAGACACTAAGCCTTCCCTGTAGACTTAGTACCACCTCTGTCTAAGAGAACAGAACCAGTAAGATTCTTAGAAAACCCCATAAATCACTGCTTTTGGGGAATTTGCCTGTTACCTATCTCTTCTGACTTTCCCTATCTAAATATCGTTCTCCCCCTAGATCGGGTTCTTATGCCTGTTAAAAAGCATTGTAACACGTTGCTCCAGTGTTTTCCCTATGAAAAAACCCCCGTATATTTAATAAAGGAGTTGAACTCAATTGTTGCCGTTACTGGGTCGTTGAAATATGTCATATATACGTATGTATTATACATATATTATAATATATATGCGAGTGATGATCAGAAAATAAAGGTTACGAGCCTCAGCATTTGAAAACTACATATTGTGGAGAAGTTTTGTTTCCCCAGAGAGAAGACAAATGGCGCTACTTGTCATCCAGGGTAGGTAGTAAAAGTTCCCAGATGTTTCAGGACGATTGAAAGGGCAAGACTCGTAGGAAATTGGTCTCGTTTGGAAGAGCAAGCCTTGATTCGATTTTTATGGGCTAATAATGTGTACGCATCTGCACTGAGCAGACAACATGTAGCGAAATTATGTCGAAGGCCGCAATATGACAGGTAGTGGGCAGCCAAGTTCTTCTACGACAGAAATCGCCGCGGCAGGTATTGGAGAAATGATTCAAAATAATCGATGGGTAACTCTGCGTGAAATCTCGTCAGAGCTGGGACTGAGCAATGGTAGCGTCCAGCATATCGTTTCTGATGTGTCACAATATTCCAAGACAGTGCTGTGAAATCATACACCGAGACCTGGCTGAACCGACTTTGACCTGATTTCTACCAAGATGGGTTAAACAAATTGGTTCAACGTTCTGATAAATACCTAAATAGACTTGGTGATTATGTCGAAATCTGATAGGCACGTAAGCCTCTTAATTCTCTTTTGTATTTTATGTATATTGTTAATAAATATTTCTTTATTAGACTTATAACCTTTTTTCTGATCACCACTCGAATATATATATACTATATGTGTGCTTTTAAATTGAGTGTATTTTGCTTAAATCTATGTTTGTTATTATTTTTGACAAAATATGTACTTTCTAAAAGAAAGTTTATGCAAAAGGCAAACGTTGACAATAGTGAAGAGCATGAACTGATTGGCTGGAAACGTGCGATTACATTTGGCGCGTGATTATGACATTATAGGAAATTAGCCCATTCCTTCCCTGTACTGACCTCACACCATCACCAACTGTTCCTTCAAAGGGCCTTGGAATATCAGCAATGGGTTATAAAGAGTGTTTTTTTCTCTCCAGGTATAGAAGTCTAAGTTGGCATTACTTTCCAAGATGGCGACCGATTTAACAGCTGTCAAGTGATTTATTCTCAGTTTGGTTTGGCAATTCATCATGAATAGACTCCCGCCTGAACAATGCTTTCAAATTGTGCAATTTTATTTCGAAAATAATGGTTGCGCGATTTTCATAAACGAATTTTGGTTAGCGATGAAGCGCACTTCTGGTTGAATGGCTACGTCAACAAACAAAACTGTCGCATTTGGAGTGAAGCTAATCCACAAGTGTATGTCGAAACACCGTTACATCCAGAAAAACAAACTGTTTGGAGCGCTTTATGGGCTGGTGGAATCCTTCTTCAAAAACGATGAAGGCCACAACGTTACAGTCAATGGTGATCGGTATAGAGCCATGATTACTAACTTTTTCATTCCTGAATTGAACAATCATGATGTCCAGGAGCTGTGGTTCCAACAAGACGGCGCAACATGTCACACAGCTCGTGCCACAATCCATTTATTGAAAGACACGTTTGGTGACCGCCTAATTTCACGTTTTGGACCTGTGAATTGGCCTCCAAGATCTTGTGATTTAACACCGCTAGACTATTTTCTGTGGGGATATGTAAAGTCATTGGTCTATGCGGATAAGCCACAAACGCTTGACCATTTGGAAGACAACATTCACCGTGTTATTGCCAATATACGGCCACAAATGTTGGAAAAAGTCATCGAAAAGGGGACGTCCAGATTGGACTACATCCGAGCCAGCCGTTGCAGTCCTATGCCAGAAATCATATTTAAAATGTAATGCCACAAGATTATCTTTCGAATAAAAAAAAATTCATGTCAATGGAATAATACATCGTTGTTTTATTGCAATTTAAAGTTCTATACCTCTAAAAAAACACCCTTTACATACGAGGCATATCCAGAAACTAAGTTCCGTTTCTATTTATATCCGCTCCAGCGCAGCGATCGCAGTTCCGCGCATGCCCGACAGACGCTCAGTATCAAAGAGAAGAAGCTCTTGCGTCATTTTTAGATCACTGTCAGCTACGTACGCTTTGTTGTGCTTGTTTACAATGTCGGTGTTGATTGAAAATCCCGCTGCGTGCAAAATCAGATGTGTAATTCGTTTTCTGAATGCTAAGAAAGTGAAACCAGTGTAATTCGTTTTCTGAATGCTAAGAAAATGAAACCAATCGAAATTTATCGGCAAATTTGTGAATTTACGGACAAACCCTCCTACGAGGATTTGGCTGGGACGTGTTTGGTCATCCTTCGTACAGCCCTGACCTCACTCCTAGCGATTTTCACCTTTTCTTACATCTCAAGTCTTTCCTTGCCGGTAAACACTTCAACAATGACAAAGAGCTGAAAGAAAATGTTTCCAACTGGTTGAAGACACAGGCGGCAACCTTCTATGAAGAAGGCATAGAAAAACTTGTGCCACGATATGACACATGCCTGCAAAATTTTGGCAGTTATGGGGAAAGGTAGTTTAAGAGTTTAACATTTTTGTCCAATAAATGTTTTTTCTGTATCTGTATACAATTTATTTTTATTACCAAACGGAACTTAGTTTCTGGATATACCTCGTATAAAAAATTATATCTGTAAAGAAAGCAAACTGCAATAACAATAATTTCTGCACACTTTTTTAGAATTTAAAAGTTTCAAGTTTTATTAGTTCTTAATTATTCTTCCAAGAAATTTTATGACTCTTATATCGATTGTGTTGATATTTACGAAGCTGTACATGAATTGAGGGAAAAAGGATTAAAGCTGTGTGAATAATGAGAAATAAATTTTTTAAAAAAATGATTCGTAAAAATAAAAAAAAAAATTTATTCAACACCAAGATAAAAAGAAATCAATATCATTGATATTTTTCACCCAAACCACTTTAAGATATGCTGAATTATAATGAAGTATATCGAATTGTCAACGAGGATCTCCTCGTCCTAATACTGGTGTCATTAGAATTTTGAAGAAGTGCAGGAGCCGATACAGTTCGACGAACTGTCTGATGTTCTCCGGTAACTGAGGGTGATGACTGCAACAATGAGGACCGCCGTTCTTCTAGATTAACAGGAACAGTGTGGGGATAGTGAAATATTTGAAACATTTTTGGTTTAAAGCTGAAAAGAAAATAAATAGTGGAGTTTATTATATACAAGTAATATAAAAAAAAGAAATTTTAAGTCAGTTCCTACCTAAGTTAAGAAAGAAAAATTTTAATTAAGTTACTTTTTATCAAATAATTACAATTAACATATAAATATATATATATATATATATATATATATATATATATATATATATATATATATAAAGATGTTTTTTGAGAGGTATAGAACTTTAAATTGCAATAAAACAACGATGTATTATTCGATTGAAATGAATTATTTTTATTCGAAAGATAATCTTGTGGCATTACATTTTAAATATGATTTCTGGCATAGAACTGCCACGGCTGGCTCGGATGTAGTTCAATCTGGACGTCCACTTTTCGATGACTTTTTCCAACATTTGTGGCCGTATATCGGCAATAACACGGCGAATGTTGTCTTCCAAATGATCGAGCGTTTGTGGCTTATCCGCATAGACCAATGACTTTACATAGCCCCACAGAAAATAGTCTAGCGGTGTTAAATCACAAGATCTTGGAGGCCAATTCACAGATCCAAAACGTGAAATTAGGCGGTCACCAAACGTGTCTTTCAATAAATGGATTGTGGCACGAGCTGTGTGACATGTTGCGCCGTCTTGTTGGAACCACAGCTCCTGGACATCATGATTGTTCAATTCAGGAATGAAAAAGTTAGTAATCATGGCTCTATACCGATCACCATTGACTGTAACGTTGTGGCCTTCATCGTTTTTGAAGAAGGATTCCACCAGCCCATAAAGCGCACCAAACAGTCAGTTTTTCTGGATGTAACGGTGTTTCGACATACACTTGTGGATTAGCTTCACTCCAAATGCGACAGTTTTGTTTGTTGACGTAGCCATTCAACCAGAAGTGCGCTTCATCGCTAACCAAAATTCGTTTATGAAAATCGCGCGACCATTATTTTCGAAATAAAATTGCACAATTTGAAAGCATTGTTCAGGCGTGAGTCTATTCATGATGAATTGCCAAACCAAACTGAGAATAAATCACTTGACAGCTGTTAAATCTGTCGCCATCTTGGAAAGTAATGCCAACTTAAACTTCTATACCTGAAAAAAAAACACTCTTTTTATGACAGAATCACAACATTAAGTGGTAATTAATTTTATTAATTATCATTTAAGTATGGTATTGTCATCCAAAACAATCGTGTGTATAAAATTTCAGTTCAACTGAATGTTTCAAAACGTGAGGAAAAAATTTTAAGTTTTGACCCAAGTTGCTAAAAATGAAACCAACGTGACCGTATCTGTAGCTTGTTTAATAATTACTTTCAGTCAATTATTTTTAATTAATTATATTTAAATTATCGGATTGTCGCTCAAAACAAGCGTATGTATAAAATTTCAGCCCAAATGAGTGTTTTAAAATGTGAGAACTTTTTAAAATTTTGACACGCCAAAATGTTTGCTTAATCGCCAAAAATGATGTCATTGGGGCTGTATCTGTAATTCTTTAAATGATTAGTTTTAATCAATTAATTTTTATTAATTATAATTAAATTACCGTATTGTCATCCAAAATAATCGTGTATATAAAATTTCAATGGAGTGCTTTAAAATGTATTTTATTAATGTTTGAAAATTTGAACAAGATATATATAGGGAGATTGTGAACTAATACTAGGAATTGGAAAAAAGAAAATAGAATATTCAAAGTAACCTAAAACTTAAAATACAATAAACTCTAATAGGATAAAGAATTATATAATTTTATTAGAATAATTAAGCAATGACACCCTTATGTTTATCAACTTTCTATAGTATTTAGATTAAAACGAATCCCTCGACATTAACGTATCGGAATCAAGAAATTAAGTGCTAGTTCTTTTTATTTAACTAATTAGTTTGTTGCTCCTTTGTTTAAGAAGTGTAAAAATATTTAAGAATCGATTTTTGGGGTAAAAAAAAAATTAAAAATAGTTCATAGAAATTGAAAGTAAATGTAAGCTGCAATAAAATTAATTTGGGAACTTGTAAATACCCGAAATGATATATATTGGATAAATATGGATATATTCAGAATGAAATATCACGTGGTTGGTGATATTTTTACTACAGATGGGATACAACAATTATTCTCTTCTTTTGCCAGCATTAATATTTCCTCTTGACTGTATCTAAGAATTCCGTTATATATTCGAGTAAAACAGCCGTGCACTTCTAAGCACATTTTTATAAGGTTTAGAAAATTAATTGAGCTCGCTATATATATGGAATAGAATCTTTAAAACAGAATAAAATTACACTAATTATAGCAACAAAAATAAGAAAGAGCCCCACATATTAGTGAGAAGAATAGATATTTATGGACTTAAAGATTTTATATATCTACACTATTAAAAACTATTAAAATTCATAAGTAAACAAACGTATGTAATTCTATCTTCTCACGAACCGCACGACGCAGAAACTCGCCGAAGGTACCAAAAATTCGGGAATGATCCGAGGAATCTGTTTTTACCATTTATATTCCGATATTCTAATAAGTTTAAAAGATAGTAATTAAAAATCTTAAAACGCATGATTAGTGCTAATTTTTCCCGCAAGGCGGTGAAGTTCCAAATCTTTGACCTGTTTTTTTTTCAGACGTTTTTAAAACGCGATCTAATTTTTTTCATGAGACTCAGACAAAAAATAATTACAGAATTAGAAAGATCATTTATTTCGCCACGATACGGTATAATTTATTTTACAAAAAAATGATGTTTTCTATTTTTTACAATTTTTTTTAAATGAGTCAAAATCTATACGTTTTTATGAGTATGATTTCTAAATCATTCCGCTTGCATTTTCTTTCAAGCTAACAAAGAAATATTTTACTCTAAAAAAGTTCATGCTTTTCTCTTTTAGAATCAGTCATTTAAAAAAATTAAATGTCAAAAACTGGGTTTTTTTTTATGATTTTTCAAAAAATACTCCAAATTTTATTTAAATACTTAATAACTTCTTTATTTATAAAAATAATTTCACGAAACTTTTTTTCCGTGTGTAAAACAATATTATACGTAATCTGTACAAAGATTGATAAAATATCTTAAAAATTACGGTTTTTTTTAAAAAAAATTGTGTTTTTCAGTTTTTTCCCTTTTTGTGAGAAATATTTAAGCATTATTTGTTTTAAGTTCATTGTTTAAAAATTACTGTTGTTCGCAATCGATATATGAAATTTGAAGGTATTAACTTAAAAGTGAAATTTTTTTAACTTTTAACACATAACGCAATGCGAAATTGAATGTCTCTTCCTTTTATTAAAAAGGTCTTTTCACTGCTTTTCCCCGAAAGACGAGTAACTTTGTTGTTCAACGCGCTACTTTCTAAACTATAGTTTCCAGGTTCGAAGTTTTGCGAGAAATATTTTAGCATTATTTTTGTTTCATTTTTTTGTTTAAAAATTACCGTTGTTCGCGATCGATGTGTTAAGTTTGAAGGCATTAACTTTCAATCCATTACGTTTGATGAAAGGTTTCACTAGAAAAAAAAAGAAAAAAAGGTGCGCCTATAAATATTGAATTGAATATCAAAAATTTTTTTTTACGATTTTTTAAAAAATACTCAGAATTTAAATACTTAATAACTTCTTTATTTATAAAAATAATCACACGAAACTTTTTTTCCGTGTGTAGAACGATATTATCCGTAATCTGTACAAAGATTGAAAAAATTACTTTAAAATTACGGTTTTTTTTTAAAAATTGTGTTTTTCGTTTTTTCCCCCCTTTTTGCTAGAAATATTTAAAAATTATTTTTGTTTCGTTTTTTTTGTTTAAAAATTACCGTTGTCCGAAACCGATATATGAAGTTTGAAGGCATTAACTTAAAAATGAAGCCCGAAAAAAAACCTTTTTTTTCGTGTGTAGAACGATATTATCCGTAATCTGTACAAATATTGATGAAATATCTTAAAAATTACGGGGTTTTTTTAAAAAATTGTGTTTGTCGTTTTTTTTCCTTTTTGTGAGAAATATTTAAGCATTATATTTTTTTAAAGTTTTTTGTTTCCCAAACAACGCCAGGTTAAGCGGAGGAGCTGAGGGTGTGGGGTGGGTGGAAGTCCTTTTGAAAAAGAGTATTAGAAATGCTGATTTTGTGAAGGAAAGGGAAAATTTATAAAAGTAGAGAAAGCCCGTGCAACTGCCGGGCCATGCAGCTAGTATATATACATACAAAGTGTTGCCGAATTCGATTGATAAATTCAGAAGGGTGATAGTAGGCATGATGAGGACTGCAAATCACCATAGGCTAGAGACACGTGATTGTTGTTATCATGTGAATATGATGTCACATGAATTTAGCACATTGAGTGATACATACTCCGAGGAACGTTGGGATCAATGGCCTACACAAGAGGGAGGTTTGGGGTTTGACCCCTCCCTAGACCAACAGATTTTTAATTTTTACCATGGAGATCAACCCTGGTGCATTTGTCTACGTGTTTTTTATAATGTAACTCCTTTCACCATAAGAAAAATCCGTATACGCTACTGGTTGGGGTACTTAACAAGTACATAGGAAGACTACATATTTGGATTTGTAGAGATGTTATTGAAAATATTAGAGGCAGTCAATCTTAATCGTAGAAAAGAATATATATATATATATAAAAGAAATATGTATTATATATCAAAAACAAGAAATAATAGATAAAGAACATAACAAGAAATAGCGTAATAAAAATATAAAAGCTGAACATGAAGAACAAAATTATAGAGAAATAATAAAAAAAACTACAAAAAAGAAGAACCTAGCGAGTCAGAAAGCAATTTCGGACTTAGGACCGAATAAGTGGGGTTAAACTAGTTTGAAGGAGCCAACCTTCCCCCTTTGCAACTCGGTAGGAAAACCAAATAAAATAAAACTTCAGAGTATGGATAACTCAGAGAGCATGATAAAACCACTCACTACTATTATGTAACAAACTCTCCCAAACTCTTAATGCAGAAAAATCACAAAATAATTACGTAAGAAAAGTAGAAAATGCTAAAATAATTACGTAAGAAAAGTATCTTTCAAAAAATAATTTAACAAAATTTCTTTACTCACAAAGCTTTTACGAAGAGAATCAAGCGTCTTGCCATTAATGAAAATCAATTATTCACCAAGTTAAAAAATTCGAAAATACATAAACACATCTTTTGAGCTGACTTTTAAACCAGCCAGCAAAGACAGGTATAAAATGACGACAATCAAATATGGTAAAATTTGAATTGGTTGATTGTCAAAAATGTAAATTTGCTAGGCTCTAACTTGGTTGGTTGTCAACAATGTGTAAGATGTTCAAGTTGTGTGTGGAAAAAATGTAAACTGTGATATGAGTGTTATGATATAATCTTCACAGCAAGACCACTAACATGCTGACTTTGAAATCCTATTGTTGTGTGGTGGTTTTGGAATTATATATATATATATATATATATATATATATATATATATATATATATATATATATATATATATATATATATATATGTGTGTGTGTGTGTGTGTGTGATGTCTTGCGCTGTGTAGATTTTTTCTTGATTATTAAATATTATGCTTATGTTGTAGTCGTGGCATATTTGAAGAGGCTTTTGACTTGTTACTTTTTATTATTTCTTGATCAGGACATTGCAACACACACAGTTCACATAAAACCTAATTTCAAAAAACACAAAAGCAAACAGGCGAAAGCAAGCAGCGACATTTCACAAGACGAAGACAAAGATGCATGAGTGCAAAAGAACTTTCGCTTTTATACCGGCTGTGAAGTTCATGTGACTCCTTTCTAACAGGAGATATGATTGTTTAGAACGGGTGGGAGCGAGGATTCTGATGCAATGCTACTATTCGATGACGATTAAGATTAACGCGTTAGTCCTTAACCAAAGAATTAAAAGTTATCTAAAGAAAATTATTTAAAAGGGTATTAGAGGGAATTACTACATATTATATTTAAAAATAACTTTTGTCGATCGGGAGTCGAACTTTAGCTCATATCTAAACCATTTAGTAGGTATATAAATCTAGATTTTAATAAACAGTCCCTCTAGTTTTATAGAAACTATTTTAAAAAATATAACGGATGAGAACTAAAAAATATAGTATCACTTAGACGGATTAAATATCGAACTAACGTTGCTCTCCCAACTAATTATAAAAAAAAGTAGACAAAATTACATTTATTAAAATGCTTGTTAACTAGTTGGAGTATCTGTTATGTTCGCACATCTACTTTTTAAAGAAATAATCTAAACTGAATTCTGAAAAAAATCTTTTCGAGGTACACGCCATTATGACCATTAGTTTCAACTTAAAAAATCTTGACACACATAAACACTTTTCCTTTTTTAAGTATAAATGACCAACCGCTACCCACTCATTTTCACTGGGTATTCCATGATAATGCATGACTCTTTGCGGATATCCCCCGATTCTAAAACTCTTTCTTGATTAGTCTTTTCCTATATTTGTCCCCCAACTGTATTTATAAGAATAATTCCCAGTAGCATCCAAGGTTCTGCTGTACCGATCGTCACAACTGATTTATAATCTTGTGAATGAGATGGTATTTTGAATTCACACCTCAAGCTAAAACTTATTAAATTTCTCATGTCGATCTTTTCAACGAATCTACAAAATTTTAACCGTAGACGTTTTATTCTCAATCCTCAGATTTTTTTTAAACCCATCTCCTGTGATAATTATTTTCAACATTGCTACTAACACAGTGTTTCTCAAACTGTGGGGCGCGCCCCCCTGGGGGCACGATAAACCTGCAAGGGGGGCGCGAGCATATCGAAAATAAAAGATTAAAAAAAATTTATTTACTGGAATGAAGTAAAACAAAATACTTTCTGGCATAATAAAAAATGCACATTTACACTGAAATAATATATATATATATATATATATATATATATATATATATTATCTGTGATATTACGTCATCAAAAATAAAAGCTTCTACTTCAAAACCTCATTTTATAGCTATCTTTGATACTATAACCAAATAAAAAACATTTTATTTGATTCACTGTAATCCCATGATGAGAGACTTTTTTATTACGTTTTCTTTTCAAACCGAAAATGCTACACTTTCAGAGAAAAAAAAGACAAAACCCAAACCCATAATCAAAAAAATTTTTAGGAAAATAAAAAGTTCATCACTGTTATATATTTTTGCCATCAGCTGTAGGCAGCAGAACTTATTTGTTGCAGTTTGACCTTCGAACTTACATGCACGGTTAGTTACGTCCCTGCTCTTATGTATTTGTTTTTTCATTTAGGGAAGTACTAGGCCAAGATTTATTTTAATGAGCTATCCCAAACATATAAAACATAGTTAAAAACGTTTTACATAATTTTTTAGAACATCCATATTGTAATAAATACACTTTTAATCCGAGAGCGGTCACGCCGAGCACAGAGTGCACGAAATCGGAAATTCTGGCAAATCTGTTTAATTGTTACCAATGGCTCTGACACTATCCTCCTGTTTGACAATCTTAACGTGAACTAAAATATATTTCTCACATATCTCCCTCTTTTTGGGGAGTAGCAAACGTTTTTCTACAATCTTAAGGTACTTGTTTAGTCTGAGTTCCCGATGTGATAACTTTTTTTCCGAAATATATTCTGTGTCCTTGAAAGAAGGTGTGAGTATATTTTCTCTTAATTAAATTATTGACTGGAATTACGATTTTTATTGTGTATTATAAAAATAATTATCAAAAAAGGATTGGGGTGACTAAATAACCCCGCTCGACCATTAGTATCGAGTGCGCGCCTGCTCCAGGGTTAAAACATATTGAAGTCTTTTCGCTTTAAATATTATTCATCGGAACAATTATTCTTTATCGGAATTTTTTTTATTGTTCATTATTCAACATAAATTCTAAATGCTAATTCTGTGAGGCTTAAAATTACAGTTCGCTTAAAACTAATTATAATTTGAGCAATCATTTAAAAAAAAATCATTTTACATTTTTGTAAACATTGTCGTGCATTTGGCTTTACACTCTACTTACAATTCAGTGAATATATCAATAATGTTTTATTTTCTTATAAATAAACTCGTGCAAAGAGTGGATACTTCAGCCGGTATACTTTTAATGTATCAGTGCTGCTGCACAGAGTATTTTATAACTAATTAAATAATACTAAATTAAGAACAAGTTTAATAAGTATTAGCGACTTCCATTGTTCTTACAGAGCAAAGTTTTTCAAAGGAATGCTTATGATTAGAAATTGACCCTCTGAGTTAATTTTCTATATTTAGCTGATATATATATCTATATTTTGTCTTCTAAGCAACCACCGCATTTTGCAATATGTTCTAATTTAAAAATTAGAGAAAGGAAAAATAACATAATAATTATCCTATTACTTATTTTTTTTTTTTTTTTGCTTAAAAGTAACATATACAAAATTTAATACTTATGTCATGAATTTGTACGGTTTATAATAAAGATCGTTGCTTTAGCGTCGAAGTGCATTATTATGGCATTCAATACATTATTAATGTATAAGGGGGTACGATAAAAATTGTGATTGAAAAGGGGGCGCCAATATTGAAAGTTTGAGAAGCACTGTGCTGACATAAGTTTTTTGAATTTGAATAAAAACCATTTTCTACTCAAACACTTTTGATACGATTGGTTTTGTACTTTTCCGATACTCCATGATTTAGAACACAAATTTAGAACAGAATTTGTGCACTATTAGTTGTGAGACACTTATTCACACATAACTAGTAAGATATTACAATAATAATTTTTTAAAGTTGTATTTCAAAATTATTGTTGTTTAAACTTTTTGACACTCCCTGTATCTTATATATAAATTTGAATGTTTGTGTATTTGTTTGGAACCAATACAAATCCTCACCTCGGTTGATCGCCTCATTCCAAAATTATGCATGTAGTTTCAAAGGAGCTGTAAGCATGTTTCCTCTAAAAAATTTTTAAATTTATTTTCAATGGATTTTTTTTTTTTTTTTTCTAAAACTCCCTTGCTGAAGGAAGAATTTGTGTGTGTATTTGGGTCGTCAACAAGTGCCGCGATATGCAGCCAATAGTGAAAAAGTGTTCCCTCTCATGTTTAGAAAACGATTACTGCATTTGACGACATCTTTTGATTTGGCAACATTTAAGAACGGGTTTTGCGAAAATCAACATCCAAAGGGAGAAGGGTTGCGAGGTGTTAGAAATAAAAATTCCCGTTTTTGAATTACTATACCTACAGACTTGAAATACGGCAAAGATATGTCTTTTGTTGAGAAGAAATTCGCTAAGAACAGGTTTTGAGGAAATCGGCATCTAAGGACATAGGGGGGCGTAAAAGGTAATTATATTGCGTTTCACAAATTTTAGTTCTTTCCTTTTTAGATCAAGAGATAAGGGCTATAAAAATGTTTTTGAATACATCGAAAGCTTAGTGGTAAAACTTAGATGTCAATAACTTTAAGTAAATAAATATATATATATAGTCATACACAGGAATACAGTCATATAGGCGCACAGAGGAATTTTTCAAGGGGACGGGATCCAGGGACGAAAGTTCACCATTCTGGTATCATGCTCCAATACGTCACCCAACATATTCCTTTGTTTTTGTAGATTTTCGGGAACAAAAAGAGTAAACAATTAATTATTGATAAATAATTAGCATTAATTAGTAAAATTAATTATTAATAACGAAATACTTAATTACATTTTACGTTTTATATACATATGATTATAATTAATCGTGGGAAAAATCAAGGACTTTGGAGGGGTCAGGACCTGGGGACCCCCTCCTTTTGTGCGCGTCACTGATCATACATTATGAAAAACCCAGCGATACGGGTGGGTAACGGTTAGTAAATAACAAATAAATTTATTTTTGTGAAGATGCATCAAAACTTACCTTATTATTATCACTAATAACTCTAAAAGTATGAAAATGCTGACGCACACATAAAGCACTGTGCCAGTCTTGCCGTATATTATGTACAAAACTGCAATAATAAAAAATGAGAATCCAGTTACAATTAATAACTTTAAAGCGACTCCAGTTATTACTCTCTCTCGTCGATTTGGTAAAATAACTGTGGTGGAATTTGCATCTTCTACTAGCCAAAAGTCGCGTGTGGGCAACATGTTTCTAGGAGGAAAAGGAATTCATATTAAAATTCTGAAAAAAATCAAGCAGGCGTTAAGCTTTTATAATATTAAAACTTAACTTTTTTAAATTATCAAAATTCACAAACTTTTGATTTATCCCAGTATCTATTAATTTATTGTAACACTTTTTGTTAGTTATTTTTGTGTTCCATGAAAAAAAACTATCTTATTATTGAGTAATATGTATAGTATCAACTGGTAAAAAGATTCTAAAATCAGAATTTAATAATTACCAACACTTAAAACAAGGGATAAGTATAACTGACATTGAAAGGAATGAGCTTAATTCATGAAGGTCACATGATAAATACAATCACGTGTTCTCCATTGAATTCAAAACAGACAGTGATGTTTTACACGTAAAATTTAGGTTTCAAATTTTATAATTGTGGATAAAGATGTTCAAATGAAAAGATTCTTATACGTGTACTTTTAAATCGAATGATTTTTGCTTACCTAAGTGCGTTATTATTGTTGACAAACATGTACATTCTAAAAGTTTCTGTAAAAAGAAAAAGTTGGCAACAGCGAAATGCATGAACTGAACGTCTGGAAACACGTGATTGTATTTATCATGGGACTGTGATGTCCCATGAATTAAGCTCATTGTTTCAACATACAGATGGGTTAAAAGAGTAAGAACGAGACCGCAAATTTCCTACACAATCGTTATGGTAAATTTTCATTATGACAAATAGAAATGGAGAAAATAAGGTGCTTATTATTTAATAACAGGTAGCAAATGATTTTCAATCACATGACCGCCTTTAATTATGAATGATTTATTACCTCGGAAAAACACTGGAAATGATTGAATAAGTTAAATAATTTTGTATTTAATGAAGGAAAATTCGATGGTGATATTTACAATAAAACTGTATTAAAATATTTTTTCATAAAAAAATTCAGAGATGATAGTTAGTTTACCCCTTTTGTACGTTTTTTGTTAAAATATCTTTATTAAAAATGCAACGTAATATACATTTGTTTTAATCCTCATAAATATCGTTAAATTTATCTCCATTATACTAGAATCAACAAAAGGTCAGTGTGTATATGGTATGAATCCTTTACCCTTATGAATAAAAATAATTTTCTTAAGAATTAAACTTTTCCAAAACTGGTGATAAAAAGTTTCTAAGATTACTTTTTAAAAATCAACGATAAGCATGGGAACTGTGAATAGACGTAGCTATTTTACAAATGAGGGTTTTTCATGATTAAATGGTACAAATGAAGGTTTTTCATGATAAAATGATTCTCAAATGAATGATTTTGGATGGATGGATGAATTTTGTGACCCTGTGATAAATGGGAAACAATTGTACGTGAATGTTTGTTGCAATGAGCCAGCAAAAGAGGTCTGCAGCCCATTTTGCCCTTCACTGACAGTAAATTTGATTTTGAAGAACATATTTCCTTTTGTCAGAAAGAAGCGAATAGGAAATATGTAATAGGTTTCTCCTTATCGGAAATATGTATAAAAAAGAGAGAGAAAGGGTATGGTCGTGTCATGGACACGGCCGTATGTTGTACCTGAATAACGGATAATATTTTTTATATAAAATATTATAATTTAGTATGTCATAATCATTGTTTGAACACATCCGGGTTTGAACAAGTCATCCGCGTTTTCCATGTTTCGTTTAAAATGGTGACTATTTTCTTTCAACGGGTTCAGGAAAGAAGTCAAGTAAACAAATAATTTCTGTGTTATAATATAACTTTATTATTTATAGATCTATGATATAAAAATTACGACAAAAATGGCATACAGGATACATCGTGATTTCTGGTAAATGATAAATCAATACAGGTATTACCAAACATTGTTGGAAAAGTTTCGATGCAAGACAAATTGAATTCGTTGAGCATGAAGCCAGGCAATGAACGGTTTTGTGAGACACTAACATTAAAGTCTCTGACTATCATAATTGGTACAGCAAGATCAGGATCATAATCGAGTGTAATTTTAGCGATATTTTTTGAATATTTTAATAGCGATCATAACATAAAGAGTTTAATTTCTGCTAACGCTGTGCCCCCATATATGTACATACTCCCGAGTAAGATGCCATTGAACTTTACGTTTACTAGACAGACATCGCCAGCCTTTGCGTGTTTCATTCCGAAGGTTATTTCCGAAATGTCAATGTTAACTCTATTACAATCAGCGAAGCTATTGATATTGCGACATATGGCGACTCCAACGGCTTTGCGACTTGATGATGATACCGCCAGCGATGATGAAATTGCCATTTGTCTGAGCTTAGCAGCATTATAAAATGATCTCAGATCAAAACCAGGCACACATTTACTGGCATGGAATCTTCCTTACAAGTCTCGCTGATTGCTAAATTTTGCCTTACAAGCAGAACCTCCGACTCCGCTGCACTTCTGTCGCACTGTAGATGCTCGATCGGATCTTCACCGCTGGCGTTGGCTGCCACACAACTGGTTGTTGTGTTAGCATGAAATGAATCCCAGTGCACTGTAATCTTGTAATTCTTACACAATGCTTCACTAATTAAGAATTGTAGCTAATCTTTTACCACTGACTTTATGACTATGCCGCTCAGATAAGTAGATTAATGTATCATGTTCTTCTTTATGTTAACGTTGAACTGATGTTCATTGTCCATTTGAAGCGATAGCTGCTGTATAATTGTGTCCACATCCATGGGTACATTAATGGCGTCGCAACCAACGTATCTGCTTGAATGACAGTCGCAGTGATACTAGACGTGCACTAATCGGATCTAATGCGGGCAACCCTTGTTGCTTAGGTGGATACACAAATCGGTTCGAACGTGGCAATGTGGAACCTTTCTCCGAGTCCAGTGAGTTTTTACACATAGCGCACAGTTTAAAGTCAGCAACTGGCTCTTCAGAAGAGGTATTAGTTAGCAGCGGAAAGAGTTTTTCTTTTGCTGGCTTCAATGAGCGCAGAAACCGTAGACGATCACATACATCACACTTATGTCCGAATGTATTATTGACAAACGTCGTTGTGAAACATGCACAAGCTTCTGCCTATTGTGTCTTCATAAACGACCATCGATTCCTACAAAGTCCGGTGTCAATATAGAAGCGATTTCATGACCCACTTGCATAATTTCAACTGCCCCAGCTGCAGATGTACTGGCACCGTCGTGGATCTGCTCGGTACCATTCATTCTTTTACGTTCCCGGCGCTACAGGACTCTCCCATAAGGTATTTTATTGATACCATTCGATTGCTCTTGAGACGTCTTTTCCAATGATGCACGATTTCTGCATTTGAACTTGGCTTTTTGACATATATATATATATATTTCTGGTAATACTTTTTTTTTATTTTAACTCCTTATTATATTCATTGTCTATTTTACACTAATGTTTTAAATACATTCCATAGAACTTTATGTGAGCTGTCGATTGAAAGTAAAACGAAAAAGTCGTAGCTTATCCGAATCAAAAGTTATACACTGCTGGACAATTGCTAAGGACGGATAACACTATCATCCATAGCAACCACAAAATGAAAGGAAGCAAAATGTGGAAAATTAGAATAAGTGCGGGATATTAGTAAGAAGAAGTATGAGTATGCAAATTTTTTTTCCACATCTGTTCATCACGTGATAGCGTTCATAAGAGCTTTAAAGGTTTTGACGCGTGTGGACAGTTGTTGTTTCAAGTCAAAGTTTTACAGGAAAGATTTAATAGACGAACTTAAAATTTTTGGCATGTCTTCCCGACATCACATAGATGATTTTATGCGTGGCCGAATTATTGGAAAGATAGAAGAATGGCGAAAAATAACAGATGTTGCCAGGGAGTTCGACATCGCTCACAGCGTTGTTTCACGGCTGTGGAAGTCATTTAAAACTACTGGAATGTGTAGTAGACGGCACGGGGAGGTCGTGTTAGAAGTACGACGCCTGCAGAAGACAGATATATCGTCCTATCAGCACAAAGGAACAGGCGCACCACATCTCAGCAGGTGGAAAATCAGTTTCTTGCTGCCTCAGGAAAGCAGATCTCCTGAAAAACTGTTGCCAGACGTTTGAGGGGAGGAGGACTATACGCACGCAGACCTGTTGTGTGCGTCCCATTGACCAGACAGCACCGTACTGCCCATTTGCAATGGTGTCGTGAGCATCACAATTGGACTGAACAGGACTGGGCATGCGTACTGTTCTCAGATGAGAGTAGGTTCAGTCTGTCATCGGATTGTAGACGCCAACTGATCTGGCGCGAGAGTGATACTGCTTATCGTCCAGACAATATCCAGGAAAAGGACCGATATCCGACATGCAGTATCATGGTGTGGGCCGGTATCATGATCAATGGTCGCACGCGCCTACATGTGGTTGCGAATGGGACTATGACGGGCCAACGATACATTGGTGAAGTTCTACTTCCTCGTGTTCGTCTTTTCCGTGGTGCTGTCGGTGATAAATTTGTTTTTATGGACGACAATGCAACATGTCATCGAACACTCGCTGTTCAGGATTGTCTAGACAGCGAGGGTATTCAACGTCTCGTATGGCCAGCGCGTTCTCCAGATCTAAACCCCATTGAAAATGTGTGGGATGCTTTGGGGAGGCAAGTTGTTGGTCGAAACTATCCTCCGACAAACAAGAACACCCTCATCCGTGCACTCACAGAGGAATGGGATAAATTGCCTCAACAGCTGCTGGATAATGTTGTGCAAAGTATGGTACGACGTGTGGAATGTTGCATCACACTCCACGGTGGACATATCCCGTACTGATACTTTTCTTTAAGGCGCCTGCTGACTTTTAGATGCATTGTTGCATTTCTCCGTACGCAGATCAAATGAACATTTTTTTTTCTTTCAGATGTTTCACAGCTTTTGTACTTTCCAGACCAATAAATATTCTTTATTCTAATGTCTGAACAGTGTGGCAACTATATTTTATCCTACTAGGCCTCATGTCTAGCTTAATGTTATGCTACATAGCAATTTGTGATCCGTCCTTAGCAATTGTCCAGCAGTGTACTACATGAAAATCTCGATACGCAGCAAAATTACCTCAAAATGGCGGCCTTTCCCCCTCCACCGCGTGCGATGAGTCACAGTCCTTTTTTAGTGTAATAATTTTTTTGATTATTTAGCTATCCAGAGTCGTAATTGGGTTTTTGATAGAGATGATAGTTGTGTAGCTGTAACACCAAACACTATCCCCCGATTTCCTAATTATTCGGTTTTTTAATTGCCTCCCTATGGAAGCAATTTTAAAGACGTATTCACGACAAAAAGGGAAAGTTTTCTGGCTTGAAGAGAATTTTTTGATACTTCACGTTATTATAATCTTGACTTAATATCAACTAAAATAGTTATAGGGCAAGGGTGGACAAAAAGTGGCCTGCCAAGACAGTCAGAAAATCATATATTGAAGAAATATTCATTTTATTTGGATCGGCATATATTTATGAGAAAAAAAATTTTTTTGCTTGGTGATCAACAAGAGTACATATAAGTACAATTTGGCTGGCATTATTTACAGTCTACGATAAGAATTTCAACAAAAGCAATCTCATTCTTTTCAAAAACAAATGTAGAAAGTGAGGTAAGGTACACTTGTCTCCTGTAAATAATCCTGAAACTAAATGTGCTTGAAACTGCAGATGATATGAAATTAGCACAAGAAATAAATTGAATACCACCATTTTAATTAGCATATGTTAATTGATTTGGTTCCTACGTATTATCGCAAGAATCACCAACTCTATTAATAACTCACCAAGTTGGCAAACCCAGTTTTCTATGTGTCGTAAACACTTAATTGGCATCCATATGCTTCGTTTCATATACAGTGGGTGATCGGTTAACGAACATAATCCGTTCCAAGACTATGTTCGCTATCCAAATTGTTCGTTAACCGATCATCGATTCACCATAGATTTCTATGCGAAATCAATTAATTCGTTCTGGAGACCCTAAAAATTAAATTTTAAAAAATGTATAATTTCTTAGTAAGTTTTTAAAAAAATAATACATACATATCTATATAGTCTTGCATATTAATCAGTCCTTCTCATTTTTTGCTTATGGGGCGTTGAAGAACATGTCCAACACGTCGATTGCTTTTCTCTCTTTTTCAGGATTTTCTGGAAGTAATTAATAGCATCGTCGTTGTAAAGATCCCCAACCCTACTGACATCAGCTTGGTTCGGGTGCCATTCTAAGACCATTTTGCTCTGACATCCTCCCACTTTTTCAAAAGATCTTGAATGGCAGATGTCGGCATTGGTCCTCTTTCGTCTTCCTCTTGTTCAGAAGGAGACACATTTCGCTGTGTTTCTTGGTGTTCTTCATTCAAAATTTCTTGGAGTTCTATCGTCAGTTGATCTTCATGTCCAATTATGAGCTCTTCTATGTCATCCTTGTTCACCTCCAATACCAGATCTCTAGCAGTTGTCAAAATTTCATCTATAATTTCAGGGGTGTCTGTCTCCCTGATCACCTCCGAATATGTGTGTTCGTTGTCCAAACACAAAAAAATCTTTCTTGAAAGTGTTCGTTAACCGATTTGTTCGTTAACCGATTTGTTCGTTAACCGATCTGTTCGTTAACCGATCACCCACTGTAATGTCACCAATAGGTTGCGATAATACGTAATTATCGCAACATAAGGTATAAATTATACCATTGAGTTTTATAGTACAATTTATACCTTTTCTAAGATGCAAAGATACGTATTATCGAAACCTATTGGCAACATTATACGATAAGAAGCACCTGGTTGCTAATTCGGCATGTACGACACAGAGGAAATCGGGGTTACCCACTTGACAAGTTATTAATAGAGTTGACGATTGTTGCGATAATACGCAAGTACCGATGCAAACTTTAATGCTATTGTTTAAAAAAGCTACGATCCTCCACGGTACCCACCTCTTCCGCAATGTTACCTTCTACCTCAAATATTTTCCCATCCCTGCTATAAGGGTAATACGGTTGAAATATCGATATAATCTATGCTCTCTGTGGAGTCTATATTTATATGGATAAAAAAAAAGTAACGGAGCGTGTGATTTTATACATTTACTCTCGACAATATTTGCTTCATTTTTAATTTTTATTATAAAAATAACAATCAACAATAAAAGATATTAGACTGATGTTAATAAGTCTAACATCAATCAAGGATTTCGGAATGAATTCTATGTAGAATTCACGATATCGAGAATGAAATAAATAGCGAGAACAGAGAGAAATACCAGATAAAAAAGATTACCGAGTCTTATACTACAACTAGTGACATCATATTTTAAAACCAAGTATTTATCATATTTTAAACCAACCCTTGTGCCAAATAAAATGCCACCGATCAGCAGGAGCGATAAGAAAGTCAACATTGATGAGCTCACAATGACGCATAAAACTTAAATTATCAACACTATATATACACCACTCATTTATTTCTTAGAGGTTATTGGAAAAAAAGCGAAATACACACACACACACATATATAATCTGGTGAAATTTTGTTTTCTGAAAAAATGTTTTTTGTATGAAAAGACATCTGAATGTTTTTGTATATAAACTTCGTATATAATTTCTGTAAATATATATATATATATACACTCTGTCGCAAAAAAATATATGCACCCAGAAGAAATCAAGCTACAATCACGAAACTCGGCAAGAATGTAGTCTGGTAAGAGATATGCAAATGATTAAAATTTCGAAGCCAATGAGACAAGGCTAAGTGTGCTATGCGCATATTAGTTGCGCAACTGGGAGAGTTTAAAAGCATGAGTACGAGCGCCGTACGGCTATCCAAACGAATCTGATGACTTTGATAGACGATATTGAGACTTAGGATGCCTCTAAGACGTAACCGGCGGCAGTACGAGCAGCTGACGGACTTTGATAGGGGCCGTATAATAGGCATCAGAGAAGCAGGTTGGTCGAATAGACGTATCGGCCGCCACCTCGGTCGGAGCGATATGGTAGTTGATCGGTGTTGGCAACAGTGGATCACAGAAGGTAGAGTGTACCGTCGCAGAGGGTCAGGACGTCCCAGGAACACAAATGATCGCGAGGATCGTGCAATCAGAAGAGTGGCCACTTCGGCACCAACAACGTCGCTAGCATCGATTCAACGCCACTTACCTCCTTCCAGACATCCAGTGCCATCAAGAGAAACCATAAGGAGACGACTGACCGAAGTTGGCTTGAGGAGCCGACGTCCGCTAAGACGCTTACCACTGACCCCACATCATAGGCAGTGTCGACTGGATTTTTGCCGACCTCGGGCAACTTGGAGTGTGACAGACTGGAGACGTGTCATCTTCAGTGATGAATCCCGATTCAGTCTCAGTGCTGATGACCACCGCACACGTGTCTGGAGGCGCACCGGCCAGCGGTCCGATCCGGCATTTATTGTCGAGCGGCATACAGCAATTTCACAAGGTGTGACAGTGTGGGGAGCAATTTCTTGGGACACACGATCATCTTTAGTGGTCCTTCAAGGCACTTTGACAGCTCGCAGATACGTGGACGATATTTTAACGCCGATTGTGCTACCCATGCTATCAAGTCGCCCAGGTGCCATTTATCAACAGGATAATGCTCGTCCACATACTGCCCGACTCTCCCAACAATGTCTTCAAGGATATGACGTCCTACCATGGCCTGCCAGGTCACCGGATCTTTCGCCAATAGAGCATGTCTGGACGCGTTGGGAAGGCAACTGCAGCCGTCCCGAGATACAGGAGAATTAACTGCGCAGATGCAAAGACTATGGCAGGATCTTCCACAGGGGGTCATAAGTGATCTAATTGAATCGATGCCACGCCGAATTTCGGCTTGTATAGCTGCCAGAGGTGGCTTTACTACTTACTGATTTTTAACCTTTTGCAAGCTGTAACCGCTTAATAAAATGATATTTTGTTCTGAATTTTTAATCATTTGTTTATTTTCATATACACTACATGCATACCAAATTTCGTGAATGTAGCTCAATTTCTTCTGGGTGCATATATTTTTTTGCGACAGAGTGTATGTGGGAGTCCGAATAAATCTTCTAATAAAAATCAGACTCTTCAGAAGGCGGGATTTTAGATTGGCGTAGGTGGTTTGTCTAGGGGTAAGTATTTAAGGGTGAGTGATGAATTAAATGAATCTAAGTCATTTAAACACAAATACTTCGTTTAAGTTAAAAAGAGAATTTATTTAAAGTTAAAGGAAAATATGTACAAAAAAAAGATAATTACAAATAGAAAGAAATGCAGGAATTAAGTTAATTAAAAGTTGAGTAATACCTTTAGAAGACGGGGAAATGAACCTTTCTCATTATTGGATGTTAGGACTGGTGGTGCCGCGTTGGGCGCGGAAATGCGGTAGACGCGATGTGTTGATCAAGCAGTAATTAGTTGGCCTCTGCCGAAAAATTATTCAAGCCGGAGCTACGAAAGCTCACTAGGTGGCGCTGCTTGGAATGCAGTAATAAATCAAATTGAGATTTATGGTCCTCTGAAAAGGATATCACTCAACCTTTTACAAATGTTTCAAAGGGAAAATCCTACAGAATCACCCTCTCCTGACAGAGCTGGTCTCTCAGCTCTTACAAAATGTTGAGAGCTTAAGTACTTTAAATACAAACTATTTTTAGTTACAACTATAAATTTGATGATTATTGGAATATGAACGCAATAAAGACAAGTAATACGATTCTTAAAGACAATAAAATAAAATATTACAGATGAAAAGATGTATACCTAATATTCACAATTCCGGACCTAAAATAAAGCATATAAAAACAAAATATTCTATGTTGTGATCTACAATTAACTAAAACATAAAAAAATCCTTCGCATCAATAGAAAGATAATGAATAATACGAAAATATAATAAATGTTACAAGTGAATATAAAGTGATTAATGGAAACGAGTGTTACCATAGAACATCTATTAATTTCTCAAGAGGGATATGAGAAAAATTAAAAATAATAACAAATATAAAAAATTCAATTAAGCATAAAAATGTTTCATCAAATCAGCTGAGGTGGTGGTTGAGTTCGGTCCATCGTGCTGACCAACCTTTTCCACTTCATACCTATCCTTGGAATTAACTTTTGTTACTTTGTAAGGGCCTAAGAACTTTGGTCTTAGTTTCAGTCCAGCTCCAAATTGGGTTCTTTGGATGGCTACTAGATCACCTTCTTTGTATATATATAACGAAGCTTTCTTTCTTCTTCTGTTATACGTCTTTCTATTTTCAGACTGCAGGGTTTCGATGTTCTTTTTTTGCATCGTTTCTTAAAAATTCGCGTTGTTCTAGTAATTCTTTCGCCATTTCTTCTAGAAGTAAGTCTTTGATTAGGATGTCTTCCTTATTACGCATTTTGATTCCCACTAATAGTTCGAATGGTGTCCATTTTGTACTGCGACTTATAGTACTATTTAGTATTCTCTGTAATCTGTCGACGTATTTGTACCATTTCGTTGAGTCGTCTAATGATAGTTTGGTGAGAACTGGAATCAAAGTTCGATGAATTCGTTCAACTTGTCCGTTTCCTCGAGGAACACCTGTTGCTATTTGTAGATGTTGAATGTTCTCTTCATCACAGTAGTCGTTGAATAATTTTGAAGTGAACGCTGAACCTCTATCAGAGATAATTCTGATGGGAATACCAAAGGTCTTCTGCTGTTTTAATTTTTCGAGGGCACTTTCAGCAAATACAGTTTTGACGGGATATAGCCAAGTAAATTTGGTAAATGCGTCTACTACGGTGAAAATGTGTTGATAATTTTTGTTTGTGGAGGGTAAAGGACCAATGAAGTCAACATGGTACGTACTTAAAGGAATGCTTTCCTTAGAAATAGGATTCAAAAACTCTTGTTTACAGGCGTCTGTATGCAGTTCTGTTTTTCTTCCATACTTGTAGAAGTGCAAGATTGGGCCTTCGGACATGATTTTCTTCAATTTTTCAAATGCTTCTTTTTGTTGAATCCCGAAAAAAAAACAAAGAGGTTTTCTTTTCTTGTTAAATCGCTAAGTGGTTTAGCTATCTTTGAATAATCCTTGATGTACTTGCGGAAATATCCAGTTAAACCAAGAAAACTTTGTACTTGTTTTATTGTTGTTGGTTCTGGAAATTTTCGGACAGCTAGTGTCTTCGTGGGAGATGGTTTAATAGTTCCGCTTTCTACAATGTGACCTAGAGAAATTCAATTTTCTTTTTTAAGAATTGGCACTTCTTGAACTTAATTTCTAATCCATATTTCTTTGCGACTTCAAAAATAATTTTAAGTTTTTCGAGACCTTCCTGTTCGTTTTTCGCTGGAATGACGAGATCATCTAAATAACTGATTACAGTTCCTTTCCGAGTAAGATCTCTAAATATACTTGATACGTAGCGTTGGAAAACTCCTGGACTTGTGCTTAGTCCGAAAGGAACTTTGTTGAATTCAAATTGTCCATCTGGGACGATAAAGGATGTATACTTTCTGCAATCTTCGTCAACATCGACGTGGAAGAAACCATTGCGTAAATCTAATGTAGAATATACCTTTGCTTCTTGCAAAGTGTATAAAACATCTTCGATGATAGGTAACGGAAATTTATCTTTCACAAGCTTCTGATTCAATTTTCTGTAGTCAATGCACATTCCCGAAGATCCATCTTTCTTTTTTACCATTACGATTGGACTTGCAAATTCCGCAGAACTCGGACGTATAATGCCTTCGTTGAGCCATTCTTCTATCTGTTTGTTTACTTCTTGTCTTTCTGTGAAAGCTAGTCGACGAGGAGGTTGACAGACTGGTTCTTCGTCTTTTAAAATAATTCTCATTGTGACGTCAGTAGATGCTGTTTTTTCTGGCTTGTAGTCTTGAATTAACTTTTCAAGTTCCTTCTTGATTTGACGATTTTCAACATGACGTAGGTCTAGTTCTTCTTGAAGATTTTCAGCAGATATTTGCATAAGCTGTGCATGATTCTCATATTTGTTGAATTTAACTCCTTCTTTAGTAAAACTTATCGATGCTTGTTCCAAAAGATCTGATCCAATAACTGCTTCGAATTTTAATTTATCAGTCGGTACAACATGCCAAGTTAACGAGTAATTTTCATCATCTATTTTGAACTCATGTTCAAAGGAACCGATAGTTGTCACTTGTGCTTCACCAATACCTGTGAGAAGCATCTTGTTCTTTGATAATTTTGTTGGATCCATTATTCTTCTACTTGTGTTTTCTCGAAGCAAACTTACGGTACTACCACTGTCTATGAGCGCCGTGATTTTCTTCACCTTTCCAAAAAATATCTCTTTAGTACGTAAACCTTCCTTAACGATGAGTGTGCAAGTTTCTTTTGGAGGTTCTTTGAATTTCTGCGATTTTGAATAGTTCGTCTGAGCATATATATGCTTGGAAGAATTGTGATTTGAGAGTTTCTCGTAATTTTTGTTGTAATACCCTTTCTGAGCGCTGTCTTGATATCTTTGAACAGATTCGTCCTTGGTAACAGGGGCTTCGTAATGTTTGTTGTAATTCGTTGACGCTGGAAACTTCTCATGTTTCTTGTTATACTCTAATTTTCCTGGAGCTTCATATCTGTGATTCTTTTCTGTGAATCTGAATTCTTGTTTCTTCACATTTGGACCACTAGATTTTTGTTTCAGAGTCCTTTTAAAGTCTTCGAATTCTTCTAGTTTTTCTGCTAATTGAACAGGGGAGTTCATATTTGCCCATTCATCAAGATAATATTCTTTAAATTCAAAAGGAGCTTTTCGTTTAAGTTGATCTGTTATGATTAGATCTGATAACTTGTTGAAAGTATCTATCTTCAATCCATCTATCCATCCGTTGAAGTAAGTGTTTAACTCATGGTAAAAATCAATCCATGTTCTTTCAGATGCTTTTTGGAGAGTGACAAATAGTTGTCGAAACTTTTCTGGAGTTAGTTTAAAGCGTTTCAGCAGTAAATCTTTAACGTGTTCGTAAGAGTTAGCTTTATCGTCAGGCTCTCTCGCTATGATGTGAGATACTTCCGTCGGTAACAAGCCTAACAGATGAGAAACCCAGTTTTCTTGATCAATATTCAATCTCTGCGCTTGACGTTCAAATAATTTTAGATAAAGACTGATGTCTTCTTTCAAATCAAAACGATGTATAAACTTTGAAACTTCTTTGACGAGAAATTTAGTTTTACTTTCTTTGGATGTATCAGCGCCTAACTTGGATTGTGTTTGGATTCTTAACTTTTCCAACTCAAATTCATCTTTGCGTTTTTGCTCATCTAACCTCAATTGTTCGAAGCGTAATTTTTCTTCTCGTTCTTTGTAACGTCACGTCTCGAAAACAACAACATCTGGTGTCGGTTTCTTTGTAGATTCGACGCCCACACGTGCAGCTTCAGGTGCAGCGCAACTCCTGTTTGACCCCCGAGGAATCTAGTGACCCGACCGGAAGATGAGGGGAGAGATGCTTTGAACTTGCACGCGAGCGGTGACCAACGAATCCTCCTCTCACAAAATAGTGGACTCTAACAATCTATAATTAATTTTAATAACTTTAATATGTATCATTTTGTAAATAAGTTTCAATAGTTGTGACGTAAATAAATTCCATATTTTAATTAACCAAGAATATCACGTTATTTTTTCAAACGTTACAGCTTAGAGTTTTGGGATAAAAAGTTAGCATTCAGGACCCGTGAGAGGAGGAAAATTTTGGATTTTTACGGACGGACCGCAACGCAGGGAGAAAAAGAGTTCTTCGGAAGAGCCGTGCTGCGATTCAATTCAGCTTCGGAGAAAGAGAGCGTCCTGCTCATAGAAGATCAAACTGATCTATAGTGTTAACGGCTAGTGTCCGAAGGGAAAGCGATTTTCTGAAGCCGTGCTGCGATTCAATTCAGCTTCGGAGAAAAAGAGCGTCCTGCTCAAAGATCAAACTGATCTATAGTGTTAACGGTGAGAGTGTCCGAAGGAAAGCGATTTTCGGAAGCCGTGCTGCGATTCAATTCAGCTTCGGAGAAAAAGAGCGTCCTGCTCAAAGATCAAACTGATCTATAGTGTTAACGGCGAGAGTGTCCGAAGGAAAGCGATTTTCGGAAGCCGTGCTGCAATTAAATTCAGCTTCGGAGAAAGAGAGCGTCCTGCTCATAGAAGATCAAACTGATCTACAGTGTTAACGGCGAGAGTGTCCGAAGGAAAAGCGATTTTCGGAAGCCGTACCACGAGTGAATTCAAGGCTGGTCAAACTGATCACACTTATTGTTAAGAGTTCAAAACCACTAGTGCACATAATTTGCTTCTGACAGCAAGCTGAGTACTTCAAATGGGTGAGTACTGTTATATTTTTGAGTTGCAAACTGCATATTGTATTAGGAATTTTGGTTAAAGTGTTCTTTAGAAATTTTGAAATACTTAGTGTTTTTTTCTTGCATGGGAACAGTGTTATTTTTGTTTCTAGAGAATTGTAATTGTATTTCAAGCATTGTGTGCAATTTTAGCTTAAGATTTATTGTGTTTTAAGTCTCTTGAATGATTTTGATTATTTTTAGTGTTAAGTTTTTTTCTTTGTGTATTTCTGTGTATGCATGGGACCAGTGTTATTGTATTAATAGAGAATAGTAACAATAGTGCAAAATTTAGCGTGACATTTATTTGATATTGTTTAAAAAATGGCTTTCCTAGGTAAAGGGAAAAAGCAAGACACGTTGCAACTTGCTGAGAGGAATTAGGAATAAATGCCACTTTAAATATGACTGTCCCTAGCATAAAAATTGCAATCACTAACAGTGAAGGTTATGAAGAGGAATTTGTTAAAAATCTGTATGAGACTATCATTGCAAACGGAAAAGATTGGAAGAGTTAGAAAGGGCTGAAAAAAATGAGATTGGAGGAGTTAGTAAAGGAGCAGGCATTAAAAGAGAAAGAATTACAGCTGAAATTTGATTTAGAAAGGTTTAAAATAGAATCCGGATTTAGGGTAAACGATGAATCAAACGATTCTACAAATGCATGTTCTGTAACCTCTAAATTAAACTTAAAAAATTGATCCCAGATTTCGATCCTAAGCAGTCAGATATTTGTTTATATCTAGTAATCTTTGAACGCCAGGCTAAAGGACGTCAATAGAAAAGAAAGAGTGGGTGGGGCAATTATTGGGTTTGTTACCTAGAGATCGTGCAATTTATTGCTCGCGAACCGGAGGAACAAGCCGAAAATTACGATTATGTAAAAGAAATTATTACTTAAAAGATTCAAGTTAAGTCTGGAGGTCTTTCGGCAAAAATTTGTCCAACACCAGAAAAATCCGATAGCACCTGGAAGGATTTCACTTTTGAAATTACGAATTATCTAGATGAGTGGCTGATTGGCTTAGAAATAAATACCTTTCAAGATCTTAAAGATCTAATGGTGGTAGATCAATTAAAAAAACGCGCCAATGCTAGTATGAAAGATCATTTTTTTAGATAATTGGGCAAACCTTAAATCAGCTACTCAAATAGCAGAACTCTTTGATAATTATGAGGACGTCGAAAGGTAAATTCGAAACCCATGGATAGGTGGGGCAGAAATGATAAAATTTTGACATACTCAGGGATCAAGGAAAAAGAAAATAGATTTCGGAAAACTTCCCCAGATTAGGAGCTTCTGTTCCGGAGAGTACTAGAGAGAGAACTTTTGAAAAACGCGTGATACAAAAGATGTTATCATTGCAATATGCCTGGACATATAAAAGCCGGTTGCCCTTAATTAATAAAAAACAAAACGACGGAAACTCTCAATAATATTGAAGGAAATGAAAACCCGGATTTTCTTAATTCATATACAACAAAGGGCTCTGTGAATGGTCACGAGATAGACATTCTTAGAGATACAGGAGCGACAATAGATTTAGTATGTGCAAAATACATAAATCCTTCTTCTTTCTCTGGTGAAAATGTTTGGGTAAAACAACCGTTAAGCCCAGAATTAGTTTGTTTACCTTTGGCGGTCGTGGAAATTTCCGGAAATTTTGGAACGGTGCAGACTAAGGCAGCGGTTTGTGGAAATCACTTAAATCAACACGGTCGATATTTGCTTGGAAATAAAACGGCCGAGCTAATAAAGGAAATTTAGGCTATAATTTCCTGCCAGTCGAAATATTGAATGCTGTCCAAACAAGGTCTCAAGTCAAAGCGGCTAGAAGAAAGGGGAATAGATAGTGGTGATGCTAAAAAGGGGAAGATGAGGTTATAATTGTTTCTTCGGATGCAGAGGACGAAATTTTAATACCTGCACTCCAGGAATATGTTCGGAATTAGCGCTGCTAAGGGTTACGCGAGAAAATTTAATCAATGCTCAAAAAATAGCGAGGAGATTAAACCCTTATACGAACAGGCAGCCAGTCAAGTGCAGGTTACCAATCAGGTTTATTCGCTAGAGAAGGAATTATTGGTCAAAAATCGTGAAGATAAGTTAGGTAACGTGGTGAAGTTAATAGTAGTGCCGGAAGGGTTGCGCGACCCTATTAAATCGTTGTGTCATGAGGGAACATCTGCACACCTGGGAATTACGAAATCCAAAGACAAATTAAACCGATATTTTTACTGGCCGAATTGCTATAGAGATATGGAACAGTTTGTAAAAACTTTGCGATCAGTGTCAGAAGGCTGGGAAGCCCAATGATAAAAGAAAGCTCCACTAAAATTGGTCCCTGTTATTCAGGAGGTTTTTTACTAAGCTAAATATTGATGCATGTGGGCCTCTCCCGATCACATCTAAAGGGAATTGATATCTTATCACGGCCATTTGCATGTCATCAAAATTCCCTGAAGCTATTCCGGTGTCTGATTTTAGTTCCGTTAGTGTCACAGATGCGCTGTTAAACATCTTTAGTCGGATGGGGTTTCCCCGTGAAATACAATGTGACCAGGGTACTTCTTTTACTAGTGCTCTGACTACCGAGTTTTTTGAAAGATTCGGAATACTTGTCAGGCATAGTTCTGTGTATCATCCACAGAGTAACCCTGTTGAGCGATTTCATCGAACGTTGAAACGACTCTTACGAGTCTTATGTTTAGATGCAGGCTCCGAATGGGACAAACATCTTGCGTCAATTCTTTTAGCGTTACGAACTGTATCGCACGAAAGTACAGGGTATATACCGTCAGAGTTGGTGTATGGGAAAAATTTGCGAACCCCAGAGACGTTAGTAATGGAACATTGGATGGAACCGGAAGAAGAGGGTGATCTCGTCACTGAATATATGTTTAAGTTAATAAATAGATTAAAAAGATGTCAAGAAGTAGCTATAAATAAAATGGAGAAAATGCAAGTTAAGCGGAAAACTTGGTATGACAAAAACGCAGTAAAACGTGAATTTAAGGATGGAGATTTAGTCCTAGTGTTAGCTACATCCAGAGCAAATAAATTAGCAGTGCAGTGGATAGGTCCTGGGACAATTTTAAATAAAATTTTTGAAACGAACTATTTAGTCGAAATCCCCGGCAGACGCGAAACATCTCAAATCTATCATATAAATATGCTAAAACCATATTACAAAAGGCCAGAACACGTTAACGTAATTATTAATGATGAAACAAAAAACTCTCTCGCAGACCAGAGTTAGAAATCCCATACTTAGAAACAATTCTCTCATTTATGATTTCGAGGACGTAATCCAGGCTAGCGAGTTGAACAAACACCTTCACGACAAACAAATGGATTGACTGCGCGAATTATTAAATAAATACTCTAAATGCTTTTCAAACAATCCCGGTTTAACTAATCTGGTTGAACACGAAATCCAGTTAGTTAGCGATCAACCAGTTAGGACGAAGCCCTATCGAATGTCGCACCGACAAAATGAAATCTTAAAAAACGAAATTAACCGAATGTTAAAATTAGGGAATCATTGAGGTAGGAGAATCGGATTACATGTCCCCTATGATTTTAGTTGAGGTAGCTGGGAAAGAACCTCGTCCATGTATAGATTACAGGAAATTAAACGGGATCATTAGAACGGAATATTTTCCTCTTCCGAATATCGAAGAACGCGTAGAAGAAAGTACCGGCGGCTAAATTTATTACCGTCTTTGACTTATCTAAGGGATATTGGCAAATACCTTTGAGTAAAACAGCACAGCGATACGCCGCCTTCTGTACTAGCTTTGGTACATACCGTCCCCTAAGGATGAGTTTCGGATTAAAGAATGCTCCATATTTCTTTAGTAAACTCATGGCTGAATTACTTAACGGACTAGAGGATTTCGTTGTCCCGTATTCAGACGATATCGCAATTTTCTCAGATACTTGGGAGTCGCATATTAAACATATGGAAACGGTTCTGCAGAGAATAAAGAGAGCTAAGTTAACGATAAAACCTTCAAAGTGTAAGTTTGCGCAACAAAATGTCAAATTTTTGGGTCACATTGTGGGTCAGGGTTTTCGCACTCCCTTCCGAGATCAAAGTTCAGGCTGTTCTAGAGTTCCCTACCCCTCGCACGAAAACCCAAATACGTGCTTTCTTAGGTATAGCGGGTTATTACCAAAAATATATAAATCTGTTCTCGGTAATCGCTGCTCCGTTGACGGATGCGTTGAAGGGAAAGAGCAAAGAAGGGAGAAATTAAGTGGACGACCGAGTGTGAAAACGCATTTCGAGAACTAAAGGGAAACTAATTGATAAGCCCGTCTTGTACGCGCCAAATTTTGAACGAGAATTCATTGTTCAAACGGACGCTTCGAACGCAGGTATGGGAGCAGTTTTAACCCAATTAACTGAACAAGGTGAGGAGCATCCAATCCTTTACCCGAGTAAGAAATTTTCAGAGGTAGAGAAGCGTTATTGTACGACGGAGAAGGAATGTGCTAGTATTGTTTTCGCAATTAAAAGGTTACATTATTACTTAGATGGAAATTCATTTTTAGTTATGACCGATCACAACCCGTTGGTGTGGTTGAATAGAAATGTTAGTTCTAACCTAGATTGATGCGATGGGCTTTGGCTTTGCAACCATATAATTTTAGAATTGTACATCGGTCGGGTAAAAGTCACAAAAATGCAGATAGTCTCAGCAGATCGGTGATAGATAATTAGGATTGTTAACAATGTTCTCTTGCTCATGAATAATAATTGTTGCTTATGTTTTTTAGTTAAAGGTTAATAATTGTATTAAATTTTATTTATTTACTAGTACTGTATATCATATCGAATGGAGATGCGTGTCAAAAAGATAAAGCCATGAAAAGCAAATGTATTAATATGCTTAATTTTGTGTATAGGGTTTTAAAATATACATGAGTATTTAGTTTACGCAAGAGGCATATTGTGAAAAATATTTTGTGTGTAAGGTTGTACACTTCGCATATCATATCAACATGTCGTTAGTATAATTTTATTTAAGTATTGTGGCGAAGAATATTTTATGTGCAAGGTCTTACACTAGCATTTGATATAACATGTTAGTATAATTGATACTAGGCATTGTGATAGAGTGTTTGTATTTTTATTTAATGTATAGTATGTTTTCTTACATTGATTACATTGCTATTTCGTAATATGGATTTGTGTAAGTTCCCTAGCAAGAACACTCACTCACTAGAAATAAGTAATTCCAAATTTAGTTCAGCGTTTTCTTTAGTAATTAAAATTGCAGCTCAGAAATATAGTGGTGCTTGATGAAGGGATGTGTCGGTAATCTGTCAGTTGTCTCATCGTCATCCCATTAAACTTTCTCAACGGAAAGTTCCATAAGAGAGGGCGAGAGCTGTAACGTCACGTCTCGAAAACAACAACATCTGGTGTCGGTTTCCTTGTAGATTCGACGCCCACACGTGCAGCTTCAGGTGCAGCAATCCCTGTTTGACCCCCGAGGAATCTAGCGACCCGACCGGAAGATGAGGGGAGAGATGCTTTGAACTTGCACGCGAGCGGTGACCAACGAATCCTCCTCTCACAAAATAGTGGACTCTAACAATCTATAATTAATTTTAATAACTTTTAATATGTATCATTTTGTAAATAAGTTTCAATAGTTGTGACGTAAATAAATTCCATATTTTAATTAACCAAGAATATCACCGTTATTTTTCAAACGTTACATCTTCAATGCGTAATTTTTTCTTTTTTGCTCTTCAATGCGTAAATTTTCTTCTCTGGCTTTTGCGATCCTCAACAATCGTTGAATGTATGTTTTTGGTCAGTTCTTCGTCATAATCTTCACTACTAATAATTAGATCTTTAAGTGTGGCGATGGTCATTGATTTATCGAATTTTAAATTTAATTCCGTGGCTAAGACAAATAAATCTTCGCGTCGACCTTTGCCAAGATACGCCATTTTAAAATTTAAATTTAAGTTTAGATAGTAACCAAAGGAATAAACAAAATTGTCACGCGTTCAAACAAAAACAATGATGTTGCTATTGGCAATTCTCGTTTGCATTTACAAAAATTCTCAAGTTAAAATGATATTGCATCAAAATACACTAAATATACATTGAAATATTCAAATTCTATTCATTTAGAAATATTTTAAACCAGTAACGTGTAAAGACAACAATGCGAGCTAAAAATACGTAATGCTTAATTTAAAGTAGTCAAATCATTAATTTCAACTAAAAACACAAAACCCTTTTCTTTTTTTAAAACCATTTGATATATCAGTTATCTCATTTCGTTATGCAAAAAGAATTTGAAAGAAAAAATAAATATAAATCTTGTTTAGAAACAGTGATTAAATTAATTGCGATATGAAAAAGAATTAAGGAATATAAAAAGTTCTTTGCTGAAAAAAAAGCAAACAATTAGAAGTTATTCAATAAGAAAAAAATCTCATATATATTTTTTTATTACACCAATAAAAATAAAATCTTTTAGTATCTCTTCAGAACATTCTAAGGATAAACACATGTTTCAGCATAATAATTCTGTCAAAAATGAACTCAAAATACTTATATAATGAATACACCATTAAAATAAGATTATACATGATCCTTCATCAATTCTAAAAAACATAGCATATTTCTTTTTAAAAAATATATTTCTCGAATACTCGTAAAAAATAATTAATTACTAAACATCTGCAAGAGAAATGTTAAACTATATGAGTCATCGAAATTACGATCGCTTCAAACGGTAATGTTTAGGAATGGAAAAACATTAATTTCTTAGTTCAAGGTCAATGACGCAACCCAAAAAATGAAAGCGTTTCGCACATACATGAAATGCAATTCCTTATTAAATGAGATAGCAATTCCTTATTAAATGAGATACAAACTTGAATATTGCGTACGACTTTCTTAATATTTTTAAAAGATATACTTGTAGAAAATTTTAATTGATACGATTTCTATACACATAGAAAAATAGTATTTCAGAAAAACACACATGATATTTAAAAATATAAATTACTTCATGAAATCGACTACAACAATTTTTTCATAATCAAATTAACGGTGACTCAGATATTCTTTTAGATTTTTTTTTCCTTTTGAAGAACAATTTAAAAAGTACCTGATACAGTTGACGACGTGTGAATTACTTGAAAACAAAAACTTCAAAGGATCCTGGATTTGTTCACTGGACTTATGTGAAACTCTTGTAGTTGTACACGGCAGAAAATAACTTGAAGCACCTAAATGTTAGTATGTTATGAGAGGCAATCCGCATTTTCGATTCAGTCCGCTTGTAAATAAGGCGTGCAGCCAAAAAATGGGTTGTTGTTTTTTAAAAGAAGAGAGAAGGTTATCAACTTATTATTTAGAGAAGATTTTCGGAAATCAAATCCCAGGCGATCCCCCAATTATTTCTGTGGGAGTCCGAATAAATCTTCTTATAAAAATCAGACTCTTCAGAAGGCGGGATTTTAGATTGGCGTAGGTGGTTTGTCTAGGGGTAAGTATTTAAGGGTGAGTGATGAATTAAATGAATCTAAGTCATTTAAACACAAATACTTCGTTTAAGTTAAAAGAGAATTTATTTAAAGTTAAAAGGAAAATATGTACAAAAAAAAAAGATAATTACAAATAGAAAGAAATGCAGGAATTAAGTTAATTAAAAAGTTGAGTAATACCTTTAGAAGACGGGGAAATGAACCTTTCTCATTATTGGATGTTAGGACTGGTGGTGCCGCGTTGGGCGCGGAAATGCGGTAGACGCGATGTGTTGATCAAGCAGTAGTTAGTTGGCCTCTGCCGAAAAATTATTCAAGCCGGAGCTACGAAAGCTCACTAGGTGGCGCTGCTTCGGAATGCAGTAATAAATCAAATTGAGATTTATGGTCCTCTGAAAAGGATATCACTCAACCTTTTTACAAATGTTTCAAAGGGAAAATCCTACATATATATATATATATATATATATATATATATATATATATATATATATATATATATATATATATATATTATCTTTATATATAAAAATCTTCTGTGCGTGTGTTTGTCACTAAACTCCTCCTAAACGGCTGGACCGATTTCGATGAAATTTTTTGTGTGGGTTCAAGTAAATTCGAGAATGGCTTAGATTCACAATTCGATCCGATATCGCAATTAATTAAAAAGATATTAATTAAAAAATTCAAAAAATACAACTCAACATTCACCTGCATTGTTGTAACAAACGCTATTGCTATAAACAAAAAAAAAAGTAATATATAAAAAAAATTTAAAATCAATTCTACTTAGATCAACCAAGAAAAATTTATTTTAGCTACTTTTTATTAAATAGTTGCAATTAATATAAATATGTCTATACATATGACAGAATCACAACATTAAGAGGTAATTAATTTTTATTAATTATCATTAAAGTATTGTATTGTCATCCAAAACAATCGTGTACATAAAATTTCCTTTCAACCGAATGCTTTAACACGTGAGAAAAAAACCTTTTCAAATTTTGACATAAGTCACCAAAAGGGTCGCTAAGTCGTCAATGTGAATGTATTTGTAATTTTTTAATATATTAGTTTTAATCAATTCATTTTTATTAATCATAATTAAATTATTGTATTGTCATCCAAAATAATCATGTACATTACATTTCAGCTCAATTGAGCGCTTTAAAATGTATTTTATTAACGATTGAAAATTCCACCAAGATAAATAAATAAACAAACAAACAAATAAAATATGTATAGAGATCGCTAGCTAATAGTAGGAATTGAAAAAGACGTAAGTTGGCGTCGAAAATTGATTTTCAGCCAAACTGGCCAAACCCGGTCTTTATTGTTACGAAAATAAAGAAGCGCGATTCACGCTTTTTATCGTTTTTAATTAATATCTTTTCGAATAATCTTTATATATGTAATTCTTCTGTGCGTGTGTATGTAACTGAACTCTTCCTAAACGGCTGGACCGATTTTGATGAAAGTCTTTGTCTGTTCCAGTGGACTAGAGAATGGTTTAGATTTATAATTCGGTTTAGAAATGTTTATTTAATTAATTTTTTATTTATAAATTGTTGATCGTGGAATGTTTTACATTGGATCCGGCAGACTGCGTTACGATTGCAGTATCGAATATTCAAAAATCATTTTGAATTTAAGATGTGTGTACAGGACAACGTCTGTCGGGTCCTCTAGTACACACACACACACACACACACACATATATATATATATATATAATCCAATATAAAAAATTCAATATATAAATTTATATATACATACACATATATATAAATATACATATATATACATATACACAAATATATAAACGAAAATATAAAAATAAACAGATAGTTATAAACCTAAGATAACTATACTAAGTAGGGAAAGGCACAGTAGTATAATGACAAACTCCTGGCCTTAAGAACCATGATTGCAGGTTTTAAACTTATGTTTTGGGGCTGACCAACCTTCACCTGTAATTTGTCAGCTACTATGTACCAAGGAGGAGAGGAAAAGAATTTATGTATGAGGAATTTAAATATTAAAAAATCATTAAACTAAATAACATATGAACAAAAACATATAACCTACTTTTATTCGCAGTGTAGACGTAGGTCGGGAGTGCATCAACTAGTAATGTTGTGAAGGTCTCCTAGGACCTCACTTTGAGAACGAGGAATAAATAGGTGTCATGAGAACCAGTAGCCATTTTTATAACAACTTTATTTTTATTTGGATTATCTTATCCAAATATTAGAATCAAGGAACTTATTAACAAATTTATCTAACTGGTATTATGAGGTTTTAAAGGTAATATCCTTTAAATTAACTTAATTAATTAATGATACAATTAATTATTAAATAACGATCACGCAGAGATTACCACAATAAGAGATCCCAGAATTATATTAATAATGTTCTCATTGAACATTTAACTTTAATCTCACTTCGAAAACTTTAATGAGACTTTAAATACAAATCAATAGTTACCACTCGGAATCTCAACTCTTCTTGAGATTAAATATCTCCAACAAGAAATCTGCAATTTAAATTCACTATAACTTTCTGCTTTAATCTCTATCTCCTACTGCTCTAACTTTACTATTTCGTTTGACTTAAATACTTTATCTAATCTGCATATATAACAAGGAATCCTGTCCGCTTTTTTTTGAGTTGATTGGAAATAGGTAGGGAATTAAATTTCCCTAAAAAGGTCGACTCAGAAGGTTAGTGATAAAGTTCCGTATAGATTTGTCACAATGTGTTCCCGCCAAATACAAGGGAGTGAAAGCAGATCCGCATAAAATTAATTGCGATAGGATATTAAGAAATTTATATATACTTTTAAAAAAATCATAAAATAATATTCATATAAAAATTAGTGTAAAATATAAATGAAACGCAAAAAAGTATAATATTATTAATATTTAATAAGCATGTGGGGCCATCTATTTAATAATTGTAGAATAAATCAGATATTGTAGAAATTTAAAAAATCATTACAAAACATAATGACAGTAAATAATTACAGTAAGACAAATTGTATCATTAAAAACCATTATAAATATAATTACAAAGAAAGTTAGCAGGATATCCATGTTCAATAGTGATTAAAAAATTTTTTAAGATTTAAAAAAATATTAGCATATATATATATGTGTGTGTGCGTATATATATTTATATATTTCTCTCTTCTACAAATATAATTTCAAAACAGTGTTCAAATGTTGAATAACTTTCAAGTTCATAAATAAATTTTCTCTATAACGCACTATATATAATGTAATATTGTGTATTAGAATAAATTAAATACATATAATATAATATTGTTTCAAAATAAATTTAAACATTTCATATGAAAATGAGATTCACTTAAGTCATCCATATATACATCAAAGAGAAAATTATTACGAAGTGAACACGGATCATTTATGAAAGTATTAAAATTACTATTGTTTTAACGTTTATACAAATTGTGGAAAATTAAGTTTAAGTACAAAAGTTTGAAATACCTTTATCATAACCAAAGAATTCATTTCAACTGGATACTAATAGCAAAATTATTTGATAATTGCTGAAATTTGAAGTCTTTCACTGCAGACTTTTTAGATCCCATGTACAATGAAAAACAGTTACGAATATAATTAGTGTTGTGAAAACATATTTGGTCAAAAAATTAAAGCTTTTAGATATACAAAATCACGTGGTATTTCATTTATTCTTACAAAGACATATTTATAAATTTAAATAAAAGGTAAGATTTAGTAATTTTGATTTGCTTAATTTTGAATCCAGCGTTTCTTTTTTAAAAAATTATTTTTAAGTAAATATCAGTACAAAGTTAGTGCAATATAATAATATGATTTAAAATTCCAAAGACATATTTGATTTTTTTAAAATTATAACAAAAAAAGTATACTATCTCATTTTTTTCAAAAGAAAATCAAGTTTGGTATTATTTATTATGTGGAGCAGATATTGGGAGGCTAGAAACACAAAATGTGTGATTTATAGACTATACCGTGGACTTGCGTTTCTCTTGTTTCTTGTTATTTGTCAATCTTTATTGTTTCCTGTTTTCTTGTTTTGCTAGTAGTTGTCTTGAAATCCGCCATTTGAAATAAAAATGGGGGGCGTTATATTCTTTCAACCAATAATACCAAACGAAATTTATAAGTACATAGAAAACTTTGCAAAGAGTTCTTCAAAAAATGTTGTAAAATTAAACTTTTGCAGCCTTTTGCAAAATCTTTCTTTCTTTGAATAATTAAGGCGACTGCCTACCTTAAAAATCTTGTTTTTCGTCTACACAAGACATTTTTTTATTTCAAAATCTTATAGTTTGAACATTTTTCTTTCCAAAACAGTTTTTCTTTTTCCTTTATGTGAACTAGAAATAAAGTTATAGTGATTTTAAAAAAAACATCACTCTATGCAAAAGGGCGGTAAGATAAAACTTTAAATGCGTTTTTCTCAAAACTATGTTTTCGAAAGAAACGCTTTACCAGATACATGATATCTTAAGAACCAAACCAGGTAACGTTTTGAAATTTTGTGGGCATGTTTATTATACTGTTTTTCATAAAGTGGATCCTAAGTTTTGTTGTAGGTTAAATATTTTTTTTACTATCGTAGTTTTTATAAAGAAAAAAACTTAAAAAATATCAAAATTTTCATATTATTATGCATAATTGACTGTAATTTTTTTGTATTTTAATATTTTTCTTAGATTTTGGCTCATTTTGAAGAGCACCGTAATATGTACGTTGTGTAAAAAGAAAATTATGATAATTGCATTAGAAATTTTTTTATACAGTGTTGCGCATTTTAGTAAAAAATTGGTAAAATTTCCTTGAAGACAACCAATTTTTCTAAAAAGTACAATATTTATTTAAAAAAATTTATGTATTTGCAATTTTTTTTCATTTTTCTTCCTAAAAACACTTAATTTGTTTCAAAAATTTGTTTTTATGAAAAAAAATGGGTCCGAAGATAGGCAGTCACCAATATAATTTGTTATTCCTTGACTAGATAAGTTCTTGATTGCCAGAACAGTCATCTGGGTTCATAGTACTATCTGATTTAAGCCCGTCATGGATACGACATCATCATCATAAGAAGTTCTTAAAGTATCGTAGTTGTGTGAAATACTGAATCTGAATGAGCTAAATTTTATATTTGATATTCAAGATTGCAACATGAATCAATCCTCAATTTATTGAGGTATACTCTGTGCCACAACTAATTTAGTATCGTTAAAACTTGAATATTTAGTGGTAGAAAAACAAAAATGCATTATTAAGAGAAAAAATACCAATTAATTTGTGAATAAGTGACAATTTTTTTCAAAAAATTAAAAAACTCTTTTTGCTTATTGGAAGATGCAGAATGTCTATTTCCGATTCAACGATTTACTTTAGACAATATATCCCGTGTTTTTAAACCGCTGAAAATTCCTTATAAAGTTAATTTTACTAACCGCTATATCCGAAATCACATTCTTCAATGAAAGCCTCGCGCATTCTCTTGTATTTTTTAAGTCAATCTTTTCAGTTGTTGCCACCAAAAAAAAGTAAAAATAATTTAAGATCAAATTTAAGTTTTCTAGAGAATTATTCTAAATCATTTGAAAAAAAAACTTTTAAAAGCAGACCTCTCATTTGTCTATATTCTCTCATTTGTAAGTATTTAAAAGCTTATTAGCTAAATCTAAATAACTACAAATGTAAAGCTTGTAGACGAGTTTTTCACAAATAATGCATGGGATAAATAAAATAATTATTTAGAATTAATTCATCCTTTTTTTAATGATTAAAAATAACGGAAGAAAACTATTTTCGATCGGTAAGCTTTTCATTAACATTCTTACATCGCGCTACAATGTCGACAACTTTTTGTTGCCAGATCAGAAAAACTACATTTATAAAAACAAAGATAATATATAAATACAGCCGCCACATCTCGTGCTAACTTAAAATCGATATCATTATGGGATCATTTATAGATTTTTACAAGCTGTGTAAATTCATAATAAATCTTTATTTTAGAGTGTCATTACTAGTTTAAATTTTTGGATAATTTGTCTATATTTAAACCACTGCTTCTGGAATATGGCCAAATGGGGCGAAGGAGATCCTCGATGGATAGTTGAAGAGCGACCAGATGCAAAAAATGTCAATAACTGGCACTGGATAGAAAAAGATGCTTCTGACTGGTCTAAAGAGAAGTTCAAGAAGATTTTAATAGGAACTGAAATCAAGACTGACCTTGTGCATTCCAAAATCACAGAAGTATCAAGATGTGAAGGGGATACGTTTGTGAGTAACAGAAGAGCTAAGCTCATTATTTTTTATGAGTGGACTATCGAATTGAAATGGGTTGGCTGTTTAATAAACAATAATACTGAAATTGAAGGAATGTTTGAAATTCTCAATTTTAGTGAAGAAAACAATATAAAAAATGTGGAAATAAATGTACATGTCGAGACAGTTGGACATAAAAGTGCAATTTTAGAAAATGAGATTAAAAGAGTTGCCATTGAAGTTATTGGGAAACAATTAAATGAATACGTTGCAGCATTGAAAGAATTTTCGAAAGAACTTATTTTGCCTACTAAAGATAACCTTCAGCATAGTGAACTTAATCAATTGAGGACTATTAAAAAGATAAAAGAATTAGAACAAATTAGTATGAATAGTAGCGAAAAGCAAAATATTGAAACGAATGAAATAAGAGCTATAGAAGCCTTTAAATGTACCGCAAGTGAATTCTACCAAGCAATGACTGTGAAAGAATTAGTTGAAGCGTTTACTCAAGGAAATTGTGTGCTAGAATCCATAGAAGGTGGTAAATTTGAACTGTTTGATGGCAATGTTCAAGGTTACTTTACAAAATTGGTACCACATAAGATAATAAAACAAAAATGGAGATTCAGAACATGGCCTGAAGAGCATTTTTCGGAGGTGCACATAGATATTAATCAAAAAACTGACTGCACAGAAATTTATTTTTCCCAGACTGGTATACCAAAATCTGAAATTGAAAGTACAAGACAAGGTTGGAAGAGATTTTACTGGAATAGTTTGAGAAGAGCATTTAGTTTTGGTGCACCTCTTTTTTGATACTATTAATCAAATCCTTTGCCTTTGATGGACAATTTTCTTTGTAGTATTATTTATAAGAACATGATTTCGATTAGCGAGAATCATTCTCTTTGTTTCATCATATACTCTTTTAGATTTGGTGCACCTCTTTTTTTGATACTATTAATGAAATCCTTTACCACTGGCGTACATTTTTCTTTATAGTATTACTTGCAAAAACGCGATTTCGATTGGCGCGAGAATTCGTTCTCTTTTATTGTTTCACCATATACTTTTCGCACTATCGTGTCTCTTCACAGCAAATATGCTCATATTTGTACTTTTAATCGATGAAGCAACTAAAATTTCAATCTATACTCTGGCGATGTTTTCGTACTGTGTTTTTAACTTTTAACACTATATAAGTACATCTTTAAATAACTTAACATATCTGACAAATATGTTAGAATTTGCAGATGGAAGATAAATTAGATCATTCAAGGTTCTGTTCGGTTAACTGGGCGTAAAAATTGTCACGCGTGAACTGTTGGCGACGATACGCAAAATGTGTGCTGATTATTATTATACTCTTGCTTTGTGCTAAATTGCTACTAAAGCCCTCGTGGAGATCGACAGAAAATGATTGCAGTTTCTAAGTTTTTCTGTGTCCCGTAACAACATTGAGATTTATCGCCTGCGCACGACTATCCGAATAATACCTTTAATTATATGTTAGTATGAATATTGATCAAACTTCAAGCCCAATACAAAAATTTCAGTTAGCCAGATGTAGACGATAGATCGCCAAATTTTGCTATCAGCCTCAGGCAAAATATATAGCCAATTGTAGTTATTTTCCATTGTTTTATGTGCGGATTTTATTTGCAATTATATAAAATTAGTAACAACAGTACAAGCAGCTTCAATTTGTGAATATTTTGTGTATCGTCGCAAAATTGTACTCTTCGCGAAATTTTCAACTAGTTATGTGTATAGTACCAAAATATCTGTAAATTGTCGGCTTAAATTTTTGTTCCTAAGTGAGATAGAAATTCCGTTATAAATGTATCATCACAATAGGAAATGAGAGTAAAAAGAGTACAAGATGAGACTTGAGAGACCAATTTTTGCTACCAGATTCGCGCATGCTACTCGAATAAAGTCAATCTTATATTTGTGAACTACAATATAAATTTGAAAAAAGATGCATTACACATAACATTATAGAAATTTTGCCTATGAGCTGAATCTCACAATTCAATTATGTAAAGAAAAAATAGACATTTTTCTTCTCTTGAATGCCTTATTTAATTGATTTAAACTACAAAAAATTCACGAATATCGAGTGTTACTGAATGAGCATCAGCGATAATTAATTTTGACATCTTTGGCCGAGCATAAAGTGCATTTCAAAGTATATAGGAAAAGTACCAATTATACATTGGACGACCAGTGCTCTGTGGTGAGAATATTTTATATGTACAAATTTTTTAAAAATAAATTACAACATTTGCATTCTTAAAGATGTGTAGTATTTGAAGTTTAATTATAAGATTGATTGCATCAATATTTCTTTAGTATCCGTTTTAAGCAAAATTATAAATTTTATTGATGTGTTTATTTATTGTAACATATTAATTACAGTCTTTGGACAAAATGGATAAAACATTTTTTAGTGAATATGTATGTCCACGTTACAGGCTCTTCTGGGATGAATATCTGTAAAAATAGTCTTTTGAAACACTTAAATAAAATGTTTGAATGAAGCCCAAAGTATTTGTTTTATTCTATGCTTTTGAACAAGAATAATTTCGATCTCCAAAATCTAGAATAAATAGCGTATTTTTGTATCCAATTTTTCATACTAAGTTGATACAAATATGAATTGAATATGCAGTAAATGCATTGTTTTCGTCATTCGTTGGTTAATTAAATCTTTCCTTAAGTGCTTATATCCGCCATAATCAATGTCTACTTGCATTTGTTAATGGTTAGAGCAATTGTCATTCCATCCTCAATAATGATATATTATTTTAACATTTGTTTCTAGAGCCGTGAAAAAAAGACGAATATGGGATTATTCTAATCTATTTTAAAATGTTACCTGCTTTAGGAATTAATGCTTGATGAAAGACTAAAAAAGATCAGAAATTTCGGGTAATTGCACAATTCTTCGATTTTAGTATTTAACAAAATAAATATTCAGTTGTGTTAAATTCCAGAGCTTGTAAGCCCTAAATGATAATAATTCGAAGAGAGATTTTTAAATCTCCTAAATGTATCTTTTACAAAAGAAAAGGCGTGAATTGTAATCTGAATATATTCAAAATAGAACTGTTCTTTGAAAGTAAGATTTTTTAATTTAAAAAGGTTTTCTCTCGTTGGTGTAATATAAAAACAAAATGCTTGTAATAATTTTAATATCTATCGCTCCGAGAGGTTTTCTTTAATGCTATATTTACGGGATTCGTCATTTTGACGAATTTCGAAATTCACGAGCAAAATAACCGATTTATGTTAACAATTATTGGTGTAATGAGACGAACATGTATACCCAAATTTATCTGTTCTCAACCCTGTAATTTCAGAATTCTGTATGATGTATACTTATTGACAGATAAGTTAGTCCCATAGTTATAATAAACGAAAAATTTCATGAAATTTTCTGGTGACAAAAGTAGTTAGAACGTAGGTACTAAATAAAAATCCATAATTCAAAGGAGATATCCTTAAATGGCTTTGAACCCAATATCAACTCACCGCGGAAAATGTGTATGGACAACAGAATGTCTGCAAAAAATGCAATAAACAAACTTATGAACAGTAAAAGTTTATTCATGTAATCGTAAAATTTTATTTATATTATGCAATTGTTTTTTTCCTTTAAAGAAAATGCATGGTTTTCCATATCATTTTCCCAGTTGTCCATGAAAATAGGTATACGCAAGTATCCGTAAATCTGGTGTTAAATGACAATTACAGTAACCTTTCCATAATGGTTTTTCACGTAAAAGTACATTCCAAGATGTACCTTTATTTCTTCCCATGTCTTATAATTCCTTCATGAAAAATCCCGAAGAGTTTTGATTGCTAGAGTAATTTTAAAAGTTTTTAATTTACATTGAGAGGAAAATTACCAAAAGTCTGATACTATATTCCAAGGAAAATAACTGTTCATTAAATATCCTGTAGCATGGATATTTTAAGACCTTAACTTTCTTTTTTAAATGTAATCAATTTACTAGCAAACTCTTTTCGTGTCTAATTGAAAGCTGTAAGAAAAATTTGAAAACGATAGAACATTAAGATCAACCAACTTGCAGCAAAACCGATTCTAACCACTAACAGTTTGTGGTATTTTTAAAATTATTTTCCTCCGAACGTGGCGATACTAGTCTTTGAAATACGTAAGCTCCAACGCATGCCTTACTTGGAGAGAGCTTTTCGAGTCGTTCGACCATAACATAGTCCCATGTTTTTATCTCTTCTTTGGTTAAAAGACTTGCTTACACCAAATTACTTAACGTTACACTAGCGAGGATTTTAATTGAATAATTTAAAAACATGAAACTAACTTTCTTATACAGGGTCTGTTCTGAAAGTAGTGTGGGACTCTTTCTTGGGCGAACGGATGGATAAGACGGTGTGCGCGTGCACGATAGGTTGAGGATATTAGGAATGCTGGCAAAAAAAAATCGGCAGTCGGTAAATTCTGATGAGAAGGTACGTCACTTTCAGGGACAGGAACTCCGTAAATTACATGCCACTTGGCTTTCGGCCGTTCAAGAGAGCAAGTCACTGGTACCATGAACCCCTGTCGAAAATCCTCGTCACGGAGCGTTTTCTGGAGTAGCGATACGCCAAATTTTTTGAAAAGCTTGGTAAAACTGTCAAAGAGACTCACGACATGATTAAAGAGGCCTACGGTGATGCTGCCCCATGAGTAGATCGGGTATTTGAGTGGGATAAGCTGTTCCGAGTAGGTAGGGAAAGAGTGGAAGATGACGACCGCTCCAAGCACCCTTCGAGCAGCAAGACCAATCAAAATGTGTGTCGCGAGTAAAAAATTTACTGAACAGTAATCTTAGAATGTTGTATCGGAATGGTTGCTAATGAACTAAGCAGTTTTAAACCAAGTGTTTAAGATCGTGACAGGAACCTTAGCCATGAGCGTTCCGTGTAGTGGAGTATCTTGTTTAATACAATGTGGCAACGCTGCCTCGTCCCCCCCCTACAGCCCCAACAGACTCTTCCCGTTCTCAAGAATAAAATCGACGTTCAGAGGAAGCTTCACATATCGGTAGATGCGTGTTAACAGGCTGTGACGAGTGATCTAAACATCATCCCAGTCCGGACGCTTTTAGAGGTGTACTGAAATTGGAGAACTCGTTGGTAGCAGTTTATAAATGCGGAAGGGTGCTACTTTCAAAAATTCTAATAGTTTGTACTATTGTCATAAATAAAAGATTTTTAAAAACAAATTGTGTCGCAAAATTAGACCTACTTTTAGAACACACCTAGTAAAAAACATGCTTGGAAATTCTCACAACACATTTTACTTTTGATTAACTTGTGTGGCAGCGTTATATCTATATGAACTAGTACCAACATCACGCGAAGACGATCGTTTTCACGTGATCGGTTAATTACTCGCATTCGTTCGGAACGGAATGTACCCAGAACGAACCTTCCTTCCTTCAAACTCATTAAAATCTCCAATTAAAACTTTTTAGTTGGAGATTTGTGGCCAAGAATCCCGATTGAAGTCTCGAAAGTTACGGACTTTAATATTTCTTAACAAAAGCGTAAACCAAAATTAACAATATAAAAAAGAAATTTTCAAGTCAATTCCTACGTATAGATCAACCAAGAAAAATTTTATTTTGCTACTTTTTTTTATTAAATAGCTACAATTAATATAAATATGTATTATACATATGACAGAATCACAGCATTAAGTTATAAAAAAAATTACTAAGTATCATTAAATTATCGTATCGTCATCCAAACAATCGTGTATATAAAGTTTCAGTCGAACTGAATGCTTTAAAACGCGAGAAAAACTTCCGTTTTGATACATATAGCCAAAATGGTCGCTAAGTCGCCAGCGTGGCTGTATTTAATTCTTTTAAATAATTAATAAAAGTTGATTAAAACTAACTAAATTATATTGTCATCCAAAATAATCATGTATATAAAATTTCAGCTCAATTGAGCGCTTTAAAATGCATCCTATTAACGATTGAAAATTCCAAGATATAGGGAGTGAGCTAACGGTAGAAATTTAATTACCCTATAGAAAAAATTTACTTTCAATATTATGTCTTGTTACAAAGTCCAAAAAAAAAAAAAAAAGAGTTGCGTTGTTCAGTGACGTAGCGTAGATCCTCTCATTGTGGAGGGGCAGGATTCAGGGGCTTAAAGCATGACTGATGCCAAGTATGGTTCTGCGATCCTTTGCAAGATATGGCTTTGGACCCAAAACCCGACTTTGCAGGGAGAGGGGCTTATATTCTCCGTTACGCCGTTGGTGCCGTAATAAATCACTGCTAGGAAACGAGGATGACCAGAACGCTTACATGCTATCATCCAATATTCCATATAACCCTAATGAGAAGACGGGACTCTAGCGATGCATACTTAACCTGTTTGTCTTTACGAAGTGTGCCGTAACTTAAGGTAACGGTTTCGAGTGAATTTATGTTATGATTGTGAGTCTATTGGTCATAAAGAGAGCTCTTTGTGAAGTTTAAAAAATTTTAAATTCTGAATATTTAAGTAAAAATTCATTTTCAACGTAGATTTGGTTTCTTAAATTTCAGGGTCCCTTGAACAATTTGCCCTCAGCTATACAGCAGATATGTTTTCAAGCTCGTGTGTGTTTTAGTTCAGTTATCCTACGTATTTAATTTTTCATTACAAGAAATTAAAAAAGCTGAAGAGTTTTGAAAAATGGACCAAAATTCAAATGTTACGTCATCTCGCATGAGAAATAAAATTTAGAGATAAAATACATAATCTGCCGTTTTTCCAATTGTAAAGGGTGTTTTTTTTTAGAAGTATAGAACTTGAAATTGCAATAAAACAACGATGTATTATTCGATTGACATGAATTTTTTTTATTCGAAAGATAATCTTGTGGCATTACATTTTAAATATGATTTCTGGCACATGACTGCCTCGGATGTAATCCAATCTGGACGTCCAATTTTCGATGACTTTTTCCAACATTTGTGGCCGTATATCGGCAATAACACGGCGAATGTTGTCTTCCAAATGGTCAAGCGTTTGTGGCTTATCCGCATAGACCAATCACTTTACATAGCCCCACAGAAAATAGTCTAGCGGTGTTAAATCACAAGATCTTGGAGGCCAATTCACAGGTCCAAAACGTGAAATTAGGTGGTCACCAAACGTGTCTTTCAATAAATCGATTGTGGAACGAGCTGTGTGACATGTTGCACCGTCTTGTTGGAACCACAGCTCCTGGGCATCATGATTGTTCAATTCAGGAATGAAAAAGTTAGTAATCATGGCTCTATACCGATCACCATTGATTGTAACGTTGTGGCTTTCATCGTTTTTGAAGGATTCCACCAGCCCATAAAGCGCACCAAACAGTCAGTTTTTCTGGATGTAACGGTGTTTCGACATACACTCGAGGATTAGCTTCACTCCAAATGCGGCAGTTTGTTGACGTAGCCATTCAACCAGAAGTGCGCTTCATCGCTAAACAAAATTCGCTTATGAAAATCGGGAACGACAATCTCGTTTTGGGCCCATTCAACGAATCTACGCCTTGCTTTATCATATTTAAAATGTAATGCCACAAGATTATCTTACGAATAAAAAAAATTCATGTCAATCGAATACTACATCGTTGTTTTATTGCAATTTAAAGTTCTATACCTCTAAAAAAAACACCCTATACATTGTACTAATTTAATGCAGTTCTTTGCGATTGACTTGCATATTTCGCCATTGCTCCAAGCGTTTGAGAACCAGACCCAAAATGTATCGCCTATTTCTGCAGTCCCCCCCTAATGTGATGATACTTAATGTACAGAGGGCCTTATTCCGTTTCAGAAAAATTGCCGAATCTGTATTCGAAGCCTTTCAAACTTGAACTAATCCTTCACAATTCAAGAGTTGCTGGTCACAAAGTTCACCATTTTGAAAATGTGACACAATAGGTGCACCCTCAAATGACATACGTGTTTATAAAGCATCAAGATAAAATTATAGCTTATTTGTTTTAATAAAAGAGTTTCTACACAATGGCAGAGTAATATTTACGTTTCGGTTAACTATAATAGAAATTATCCGATTTTAAATATACTTACCCTTAAAGAATGACTAACACTATATTAATTGCCGCTTCTGCTAAATTCCGTCTATACACTTAATGTAATATATACAGTTTATTCAAATAAAACTTGCCAAGATTTGAAACTTTCAAGGATTTTATAGCTTTGTATACAAATCGGAAGATAAGGTCTGCGAAGTTCAAATCAGCTATCACTAGATAAAGCAACAGGGACCCAAGCAAATTGTGTTCGCACTTTAATAATTTTCGATAAGTCGAAAATTAGATTCGAGAGCCACACGTTACATAAAAGAATCAAGACAAATTGCAATTAAAATTGAAAAGTTTATTAAATTAAAATAGAACGCATTAAGTTGGAAATAAATCAAACTATTAAAAACACAAGTCAAACTGAGAAATTGGTAGATATTCTATACAGCGAAAGAGAAAAATTACTCTTGAATCGGTAGAACATAACATTACAAAGATTTCAGAAACTGCTCCGAAGTTAAGTATACAAGTTTATCAAAGATTTACGAGCTTTTCCAATTCAGCTTTTGGAATTTATATGGATTTCCTTGTTAAGATTCCATCTTCACGTCCGTCTGCTCCTTTGAGGCAGAAACTCTAAGTATTTCCGATTTATAAGCATTTAACACTTCTTTAAAGTCTTCTGTAGTGCTGTAACGCTCTGGAATTAAAAAGAATAGCCAGGTTAAGTTTTATATTTAATAGAAATTCTCTAATTGGAGATTTGCATTAAACTATGTTAGTTAATGTCTTCTCTAAATCTTTCATCAAGTTTTTTAAAAACAAACTAAAAACTTGAATCATTTATGTTGACGCGTTATATTGTAAAATATATCAATATATTTGCCCAATTCAGTTTGAGAATAGGAAGTAATCCATTAAAAAGTTGTGCATTTTTCCTCAGTTTGATTAAAAAGAAAGTTAATAAAATTTTGTTAAATGCTAGTTCATGACCAATTCAAAAAATATTAAGTTTCAATAAATGTTGACATCGAGTGAAAACAAGGTTATAAAATAAGTTTCTGCTGCAGACAAAAGATTTAATTTCTTATCTATAAAACATGCTCAGTCTATAGCATTAATCGTACTATAAATTCACAGACTACACTTAGGATATCCACATGTTTAACACAAAACAAATTTTATGAATTTTAAGTGAAGCACTATAAGCCACGCAATTCACTTTAAAATTTGCTTCGCGAGCTTTGTATTTACAACCATGAAAGAATCCATTGCTGCACAATTTTGAACATTTCAATTACACAGAATCTAAATTCTATGCGAAGATTCTAAAGATCAAAGTAAATTCAATGCATATTTGTTGCAATGAATCTACTTCAATTGTAGCTTCAAGAACTTTATAATGCTTTAAAATACTTTTAAGTGAATTTTCATAAGTCTAAAACCTTTGTTAATCAAAACCATATACAGAGCCAATTATATATTCGAAATAAATAGTATTCCCAGATACCATTTTAAATCTTGAAACTAAAAATAACTCATGGTTTTTAAACCATTGAGATGAATTATCATAAATGTGACTATTCTCGATATTTCATATCCGATGCAATAGTGAAAAGCGAATGCTATAAGTTTACAATAGCTTTGTTAAAGTACATTAAGACAATGAAAGCTCACGAGCTTTTTATATTTATAGTTATACAACTCTATCTTTTTTCTCCCCCAAAGAATCAAATTTTGATTAAAGTATTTACCAACAAAGATATAACAGGAAAAAAATGCATCAAGACTTACTTAGCAACATTAAAGTCGCTCTTAGCAATTGAATCAGAGTACGAATGAACTTTAAGGCGTTGAACAAGTAATCTGCTTTTGGATACACAGATGGATTAATATTTTTCCACAGAGGATGAGAAGGGCGTTCCGACGGCTTGACGTCAAAATAGTTGTAATCAATTTTGAGATTCATCAGTTGTCTTACTACGTGCCTTTTAATCAAATCTATGAAGAGAAAAAACTATGCATTACACAAATTTAGCGATATGAATAGTGAGCAAAATTCAGTATTTTTACCTATAAATTTTGCTTCGATATTTCATTACACACGGAACTTTTGCATCACAACTCATTATAGGAACTTTAATACAAGTTTGTCAAACTAAATTTCAAGAGAACTAAAAAAGCTTAACTAGGTCTAAGAAAAATTACTAGGACACAAATTAAGTCTCCTATTTGAATAATTATCCATCTCAGTTTTCACATTTATATGCCGAGGAAGCATTATTCGTTGAATTTTGTCGATCGTGTCACGATCAAACAGCAGCAAAACGATCGTGTTTATTTCATTGCGTCCCAACTTAAAAGACAAAGTTCAATTTAATATACAAAAGTGCTACCCATCTCTATTTCTACAGGACTAACTTCGGTGAAAGTTACTCAAACCCGCGCCCTACAAACTACTACAAGTCATTGTGATAAGAAATTGTCAAAATTCTTCCTGCGGTGAACAATTCATTTCAGATTGGTTTTTAGCGTGAGAGCCAAGGGTTTGTCGCGTTATGCCATACACATAATGTAGTATAATCTAGTTTATGATAAACTAGCCCGTGAAAGGATGGAAAAACAGACGATTTTCTCTAATTTCCACGTCACACCAACTTGGTCTTTCAGCCTCGACAGATTAAACATGCAACCTTTTTTGCAATTGATGTTTGGTGGTACCAGAACTAGAATCCTCAACTTTACAGGAACACTCCGAGCTGAACCATTACAACTTTGTTATCGCAGTTATACGAGACTGAAAATACCTTCCAAACACTTACTACACAGAGAGCACTTAAGTTCCAAGTTTACGTAAGACTACAATATTCTTCAATAAATTAATCTCTTTAGGGAATAAGTTATACGTTGAAATGTCTACGAGAATTAGCGGTGTTGAAACCCAAATAACTATCCAAATTTTTTAGCTATTTAAGACTTCCACACACATTGCGCCCAAGATTAAATCTGGTTTTAAACTTAGAAGAGCAATTGGGTTACAACTCTGTTATAACAGTATTTTTTAGATTAGCGTGTTATTTACGATAGAATAAACGCCTTCATTTACTTACGAGAATCTTGAATATGTCACTGGTTACTAGTTAACTTCCAAGACGGCATTGAAAATACTGCACTGAAGCACCATAAGCCTATTTCGCCAGGAACGGAATTCTAGACACTCGTATTAAGCCACATGGTGATCGAGCTATTGGTTAAAATACAATGCATCGATTAACGTAATTTCAAAATACTACGAGGGCTACTGGCGAATAGGTTTTCATCTCGAGCTTACAACTTTGCTTTTTAAAGTTTAGACCAACTAGAAAAAGTTGAGCCTCATTAAGATTTAACGTGCACTAGGTGCTCTACACGGCAAGTAGAGTAAAATCGAATCTAGAACTCGCGACTAAAATTATCAGAACCAAGCGGTTACCACGATCTCAATGTACTGTAGCCTTCTCCATTTTTCACTACGATTATTTGAACATCGCCGCCCATGAAGCTAATAAGTTAAGCCATCGTTAAAAGAATGATCATGATTCGTGTTGAATGATCGTGACTTTATGTTCATCGTAACTTACCTGCATGGACTTCATTCAGGAGCAGTTTCTCAAATGAGTCTTCGTATGCAAGTGTAGAATACAAGCCAGATTCAATCTTTTCAAGATCCTCCAATTTGAAGGATGGGTATTTCTCTTGTTGACTTTTTACATCAGACGAGGATGTTTCAACAGTTTGAGCTTTTGAAGAATCTGAAGTGCTCACTTTCGTTTTTGATTTCTTAGCATCTTTGTCGGAGGTCTTTTCAGATTGGGTCTTATTATAGCCTTCTATCTTTTTCTCGTTGAGGCACATTTCTGAAACATAGAAGATTTAAGTATTAAATACTCCGAAATGTCCGTAGAAATAAGCATATTTGATATAAACCGATTTTTCTTGAATTCAAAATATTAACTTGTGGAAAAACTACTGAACAAGATTTCAAATTCATTGAGTTTAACCACCAATTACAGCCGAGTTTGTCGAGAAGGATTCAAAACAATGAATCTAATTAAAGAGACAATATGAATACTAATCCGAACACCGATAGCAGTTTGAATTGAACGAAAAGTCACTTTTACTTATGCTTCACTTGAAAACTATTCATGAAGTATTGACATTTCCCTTCAAGGGGACACAATACGATTCAATTGACAAAAATCGGTAAAAAAATCTTTTTTAGCCTAAATTATTTTCTTTATGTACTTTTCTATAATAACCTCTCGAAATCTGAAACCTCTAAACATAAAAAAACTCAAAATTATGATGGCTTTTACATTCATTTTTATTTACATCCCTGTGGCAAATAAGAACTTTAAACTTACTTATCTCAGAAAAGTAAAATAACTAGTTTATTTAAAATGCTAAGGCTTTTTCTATTGTGCCTAATGCTTTGAATTTCTTTACCTATTGTTAATAGTACATGTAACAAAAGTTGGTATGCATTTTTGAATCAAAACAATACTTTTTAAAAAATTGAAGTTAGAATTTGCGAACTTTAAGGAATTTTCAGTAAGGATTCATAAAGAGTATTGTACAAATACCAAATGTGTTTTATTGCAAAACTCATACCAACTTTTGTTATACATAGTTGGACGTACTTTTAAAACAAATTTCATGCGTGTACGTAAATTTTTGTAGGAGTAGCATTTAAAACACTTCACAAATTTTAAATTTTTACCTTAAGAAATTAAATTGCTAGCTTTTTATGATATTGAGCACAAAATCTGTTTTGCATAGTATACACATATAGGAGGCAACCAAAAAAATTTTGAAAATCATTAAATTGAAAATTTTTGCTTAAATCGTACCATGTCCCCTTAAATATTAACTTACACATAATTTAAATCTTAACAGAATGTAGCCCGTTTTAATTACCGTTTGTTATTACTTTAAACAGCCCAATTTATCAGGATATTCCCACTTCTCTAGATTTTGGCTAATCAAGATATATTGAAAGAAAATAATTAATCCCATTATATTTAGGTTCAAGGAATTTTCCAAAGGGGAAATGGGTCCTCAACTGCTGCATTGAAGAAACTTATTGGTATTTTAAGCACGTTAGTCATAATTTTAATCCAATGATGTTGGCCGACCTTTGTTTTCATTATAAGACTTAAGGCAAGTAATTGTGTGTTAAGATGGTGCTACTATATTTTACGTCCAAATAGGTTCAAGATTTAAAACTTACCGATTTCTAAAAGCATGAATTCGGTCCGGCTTGCTATTTCTATTGCCCCGGGACGTTCTTGTAAAGTTCTGTCCCATTTAAATGTATTTCTAAATTTTCGTACCAAACCGCACATTAGTTCATCGTTCATCAGCATTTGACCTATATTTTTTCGAAAAAAAAAATGAAATATGCTAATCAAGAGCTAAAAATTTCATTAGAAAAATATTTAGGTTCTTTTATCAGTTCATCAGGATCAGTTAATAAATACTTATGAATACCTTACGAAAGATCGGGAAGCATTTTAAAATAAATTTCAGACTGCTAAAGTTGTATTTAAGGTAGTTGTCTATTTTATCCAGAAGAAACCTGAAACTTCATTGAAATTAAGCTTAACTTTGTTGTAATACGAATACAGGTGACAAATAACGGTACAGTACTTAATAGTACAAGATTTCAGCCAGTTCAAAACATGCAGTTTTGCTTTAAACACAAACAAAGAAGCTTTCAAAGCTACTTTTCTTAGTACGAGAAAAGTATTCAGACATTGAATACAATTTTATATAGAGAAAACTTTATACGTATATAGATTCATGAAGTTGCAACACATCTGCTAAACTCTAGTTTTAGAGTTTATGGCATACTTATAATTTACTGTGACATTTAAAGCTTAAGAGACCGGAACAGGCGAGAAACATTTATATATAAAAAAAAATAGAGATCGAATTGTTTTTCAGGCTTCTTTTGTAAATAAGAGAAAAAGGCTAAACATTGAAAAAGATAAAAAACTAGCAAACTTAGAAGTGCTGAAAGTTCAAAAAGATTACACAAAATGTTAGAGACAATTAAATTTTTGAAAATTTTTACGTTAACGTTTATTTTTGAAATGACCAAATAAGTTTAAACTGCAACATTTTCTCGGTACATAAAATAACAGATTCAAGCTCATTTTTTTTATACGAGTTATGCAAGTTTATAGTATTGCGATTTTTAAGATACAAAGCAACTCTAATACACAAAGATTTCAACTAAACGACATAACTCGTTCAGGCATCCCCGTCCCAAATTATCAGAAGAAAAAACATGCATTACCCAAAACTAGTCAAATTCGCTAAATGTAGTTAGAGAATGGCATCCACTTTTTATTACGACTATTTCGATTCCTGCATTAATAAACGGAGAACAAGGAACTCAACATTTTTATAATAAGTTGGCTTACAAAATTAAACAAAAAGCAACTAAACAATGGTCAGTTTGACGAGACTTGCGATTTTAAAGTAGTCAGATATCTTAAAAACATTCAATTTTTCTAAATGTGGAAAACATTTTAGAGTACAAGAAAATGAATAGATCGACACAAGTTACAAAATATGCTGCTCCTTCGAAATGTGAAGACCATACTTAACACTTTCCATCACGGCAATGGCGCGCCTTTGTCCCATTCACCGAGCAGGAGCATAGCTAGCGACGTATCAATACGCCCCCAACATATCTACCTACAGTCCCACCAACAGGATTCTCTTATCTAAAAAAGCCCCCCCCCCGAACGAATTTTTATACAGGGCCTATTCTGAATCACTGGCGTAGCTAGCTCCGAGGGGGCACTATCAAAATTCCTTCGGGGCCCTTTAGATATGGGAACTCTGTTCGTGGATTGTAGTTACCCATATCGGGGCCCCTGTAGCTCGAGGGCCCAGTATCATTGATACGGCTGATACGGCAGTTGCTACGCCCCTGCTCTGAATTGTCTAAGTCAGTGTCTCCAAGCCAAGAGTCTGCACCGCAGCGCTAAAATTGAAACAAAAACCACAAATTCCTTTAAACATGACGATTTTACTTTGAAAAATAATCTATTACAATCAATTCTCCCTGTGATTTATTTGTGGATCCTGGAAGACGAGTTATCTCGTCCCTCGCGATGAAAGCGTTAATAGAAGTATATTGAGTTACTTACATCTTTCATAATAGATAACTATTAATATAGAAAGCTGATCAGCCGTTATTTTCTTTTCAGTGTCAATCTCTGGCATAAGAATGAAATATTCATCAAGAAACACCTTCCACACTTCTTCGTCAGGAATATCCTTAATTCTTTCTCTCAAGCTCACTCCAATTTTGCTAGTTTCCAATTGCTCACTCCCTGATGCTCCAATTCCTGAAGTTGTCGTTGGTTCCGATTCAACCTCCATAATTGTCGTACTTTCGACTTCCATGTTAGAGGTTTCGTCTTTAGAAGTTAGATCCGTTATTTAAAAGTGTCTTCAAATAGCTCAGAAGAGTCTTCCGCTCAAAGAATCTAAATTTAAATGAATTAACATGAATTATATTCAGTAATAAAAGTTCTAAATAATGACTGCGTTAATTTAATTTAAAACCAAAACTACAAATTTATAGACTTCAAAACCTTATTGGGAAAGTTCGATCGTCTTTGAGTATTTAACATAATTGAAAAGACTTGTCTTTTTTTTCACGAAAAATCTCGAGTATCTAGATTTTTATCCATTGAAGGGCTTGATATATTCATACTTTCCACATCAAAAACAGATACTACTCTTTAAAAAGAAAAAGATTCAGTTTGGCAATCTGTTGGTCTTAAATCCGTTAACAATCCAAGACTTTCCTTATAGAGAACCGATCCCCCCCCCTAGAGAGAATAGCAGAAAGGTACATACCAGTCATATCACAAAAGAAACTAATAAAGTGCAAGGGGACGTTCATGAACCTCATTATTAAACTCCTGAATGCATTTATAGCGATCAAATTCATCATAACAGGAGAAAAAAATAATCTTACCGTATCGGAAGTAAATTCCCAGTTGTAATCTACAAATATTTATTCAATTTGGTTTTAATTACAGTCTCTAGAAAGACAGCCAAAAGTGATTTCATAATTTTTGAATAAAAGTAGAGCCGCAAACCACCCAGATTGGTACGTCGCTGTCTTAACTGTTATATCTCGGGAGTACATTGCGGGCTAGTTTAAACACATAACTCTTTCATCAATATGTTGAAAGTCTATACTTTTATTCATAATTAATGAATTTTATGCTCGTAACATTACTAGACAAACCTGGTTCAGTTTTCTACCTGAAAAAGATTATCTTCAATACTCCCCTTTTAAAAATATAATAAAATTATTATTAATCTACTTGAACTTCATAAGACTTCAGAAAAAGATATTTTCCCCCATAGATAGAAAACTTGGCAATGGTTTTAGAGTTTTAGTCAAAACAAGACGACACCTGGGTAAAATTTTATGTATCGTTTAAGACCTAGTTTTATGCAGTGTACAATAAATTAAGTCCCTATAGATTCGTGCAACTGATCGATTTACGAAAAACCAAAGGGGGGAAATATTTAGATTTTTGATACAGTTTTAAAAACAAGTTAATTGCAAATTTTGAAAGAGTGTCCATCTTCCATTTCCAAAGTGGAAGCACCTAAGCAATAAAATAACCTTAATTTAAAAAAAAAAAAACAGTACTTTTTTTTAAACTATAGATGCAAACGAAAAGCAATTTTATTCCAACAAAGCTTCAATACTCGGACCTCGAGGTTTGTATTCTCTTCACAATACCTTTGACGCCTTACAGTTCTCAATATTTCAAATATCGTTGCATCATTAAATTTACAAAATATTGTTTGCAAAAGGACATGCCATAAAATATACCTGTTCTCTCCAAAAGTATTGAAACACAAACTACTGTTCCCGTTGCATTAAACTCTTGCTTTTTAAGCCCTAGTGAAAATTTTAGATTGGTTGATTTATTGCAGCTCACTTTCTGCATTATTCATAGTGCTAAAAAAAAGAAGAAATTAAAAACATTCCTCAATTTTAAATCTATTAATATCCACTTCAAGAAATGGGATCGATGATTGATTAACTAGAAACTTAAATGCATAATTAGTTAAACTGAGTTTATAAACCTAAATGTTTATTTTCTAGAAAATGGTAGATCTTAGTACAATCAAAGTATATCACGATTTGCAATCACTTGGAAATAAACCAATTTAAAGAAATGTAATTCTATAAATATAGCGCGCAATATATTCTTATTTCAAGTACAACAATTGCCTTTTTGTGATCTTTCGTGGAGTCTATGAGGGAGTGGTTACGTGAGAGAATGGAGTTAATTAACGTCGCGGTATAAAGCAATGCGAAAACTGACGATAACAGGCCTTGTAATTTTGAACCATGGTCAAGCAACAAGGACGACACTTGAATTTGCTCCGCTTTCTCCAAATTTCCATACCATGCCAACGGGAAGACTGCAAGCTTCAACAGATTTAACATGCATCAGCCCCTCCACAAACTGGCCCACCAGCCTCAAAATTTGATAAGGTTGTAACAGATTCTTACGCTCATTTCTTTAACTAACTTCTGAGGTTGCTTCGGTTGATTGATTGTTCATTAACGTTGCACTTCAAAATAACATGAGGGGCAACAATAGCTGAGTGATCATGATCATGAACTCGTGGACGAGTAGCAGGCTGGAGTTATACTTCCGCCGCATTGAAGACGGGCTGGTGCAGTTAAATCTGGTGAGGCTTATAGTCCTCCCCTTAACGTGGTCTGGACGTTTGAAAAGAGGGTGCCAGATGAGGTGTCACAGACCTTCGCTTACAATTGCGAGATCCGTCCCTAAAAACCTTGATGTTGCTGCAAGGTAAATCAAATCAAAATAAAGCGAGGGCTGTTAGCGACGTATCTCATAATTTTGCATCACGGTCAAATGAAGAGGTGACAACTGAGCTGTCATTACGTTCTTCGAAATTCCATAGTGAACTTACGTGAGGAATTTGAGATCGGACAAATTAACGTGTATCGTTCCTTTTACATGACGAGTCTTTAGTGGCTCTTGAACTTTAACTCGTGACTCGAACCCTCCTATGAGACGGGCGAGTGTGAGAGAGTTTATTAACGTCACACTATAAAGCAACACGAGACCTATTGGTGACGTAGCTTATCATTTGTACCCAGTCAAGTGACGAAGATGACACTTGAGCTGACACCCTGTCTCCAAACTATCACACCGCGTCTAATGAGATGACTTTGAACCTTGATAGATTTAATTACATCAGCCCCTCTATCAGATCAGCAACAAAATGATCAGATAGTTTTCAAAAATTTAATAAGTATGACAATCTAAAGCCACATTCACACCAAGGCAGTCAGCGTGGAGCGTCTAGCCAATCAGAGTCTTCAACTCGGACTGTCGAAGAAGTTCTGATCACGACTCTTAACTGAGTTAATTTCAGGCGTTTGGGCGTGTATAGTTTAGTCACATGTCGCACACTCAACCAATCACGGATGAATAAGTGTTTGTAACAGATTTGGAATTTTTCGCCTTTTGTGCAATATTTTAGGATAGATTGCTTAGTTTATAATTTTACAACGTCTTGTAAAAATGAGTAATCATGATGAGAGGCTCATAATAGAAGTCCGAAAGTATTCTCATTTGTACGATTTAAATATAAGTCATAAAAATAACACCACTAAAAATGATTTTCTTAAACATAGGTTTTCTTTCAAGCTTCACACTTTGCATGACATAATTTTTTTATTCCTTAAATTTTAAGAGTGAAAGGAAGTGTTGAATCAAATTGAATTTACTCAATTTTTCGTTTCATTAATTTAATTTTTCGAGGGTAGTTTTAATTTGTCGGTTTCAATATTCAACTGTTACATGTTGTAAACAATTGGAACTATGAATAAAATTTAATTCTTTAAATAGCTAGTTATAATCAATTAATTTTTATTAATTATAGTTAAATTATCGTATTGTCATACGAAACAATCGTTTATGTAAGATTTCAGCTCAACTAAGCGCTTTAAAACGTGAGGGGAAAAACTTTAAAAATTTTGACCCATGTCACTAAAATAGTCGCTAAATCGCCAAAAATGATGCCAACGTGGCTATATCTGTAACTCTTTGAATAATTATTATATTAATTTTTATTAATTATAATTAAAGTATTGTATTGTCACCCAAAACAGTGGTGTGAAGAAAATTTCAGCTGAATTCAGCACTTTAAAATGTGGGGGGGAACTTTTAAGGTTTTGATCGAAGTCACTAAAATGGTCACTAAGTCGCCAAAACTGATGTCAACATGGTTGCATCCGTAATTTTTTGAATAAATAGTTTAAATCAAAATATTTTTATTAATTATAATTAAATTGTCGCATTGCTATCCAAAATAATTCTGTGTATAAAATTCCAGCTCAATCGAGTGCTTTAAAATGTGAGAAAAAGCTTTCGAAGTTTTGACCCCCAACATAGAAACAGATTAATCGCAGAAAACCCATTAATTAATAATATACTTCCTTAGACGTTTCTTGTAATTATTTTTTTAAATTATAATTATTTTTGACTCTTGAAAAAATTGATAATAGGTTGTAAGCTATGGTAATTGTTATAAAATACAAATAAAATAAAGAAAAAAAACTACTTAATATTTTCTTGTACTAAGGTAAAAATCTATAATACCAGTATTAAAAAAAATAGAAGTACTTTTTAAAAACAAAATTTCATAATAAGAATTCCTTTTTGCAACACAGAATATATCAAAAACACCTTAGCATTAAAAGTAACTAGATGCTAAGGCATATACATGCTCTAGGGCTTACATATTTTAATACATTCAATAATGGTAAAATGTGCCTTAAATAAAGTGTATTTCAAATTTATACTTGCATGAAAATGTTTTACACTGTATTAAATATTGTTATTGCTTAAACTATGTAAAAAACTCCATCTTATAATCATAATTTTTGAGCATTGAGTATCTAGATCAGCATTTCTTAATTCTCCTGTGTCAAGAGAAACTATCAGATGTGCCACAAAATATTTCAACGAATAATTAAAAGTGCATGAGTTTTGTAGCTTTGAAAATAGTATTTGTACAGCTACTCCAACATTTACTAAAGATAGATATTTTTTTTATTTAGTTTTCCTGCTATTATTTGATATCATTTTTTAGCTCAGTTGTAATTGACATAGATTCAAATTTGCTTTCTTAAAACCAAAGGATTTGCGAAATAATCCAATCTTTATACATTTTGATGAGATTGCATTGCTGTGATCTAATGAAAAATATTTCATTCATTTAGCAATAATGATCAGATATTTAATAAAATCTTTTGATAAATATATATAAGCATATACTTGTAACATACATCTTTGACATTTTTTTATATTCAGATGTGCGACCAACAAAAAAGAATGATAAACACTGGTCACATTGTGTTGAGCTTATTAACTCATTCATGCTTGGTGGTACATATGTTATACCACTAGTTCTTATTTGTTTATTGTGTGGTGGTACATAAAATGTACCACTTGTTCGAATGACTCAGAAATTGATTCTAGGGGGTACATTCTCTGAACCACCACAGAGATCAACACCTAGCAGTTACTCAAGTTTCCAACAGATGTCAGAAGCTAATAGTATGTAATGGGTTTATGCAGTAGTTCATTCTTTAATCAACTGTAAGTCTGTAGAATGGTATTTTTTGGAAGTGACTATGTTGTGTATTTTTATGTAAAGTATGTGTATTTTTATGTTAAGTTGTTGTATAAATGAAAATTATTCTTGAGATATTTTATACAAATCAGGTATGTAACTAAATAAGTCAATATTAAAATAATTAGTACCTCACATGTGCATTGCTAGTATGTAAATATGAGAGTCCAAAAAATGCACCACCACACTATTGAAGGCCATCTTCTCTTTACAAATACAATATGCATTCTGCTTATTTTTTTGCAATAATGGACATGTTTATTATGCCACAAAGATTTGTTATAAGTTACATTTTAAAAAAAAAACAATATTTTTTAAATAATAGTGCATACAAAATTACACAAATGTCCTGAATGAGCTATATCAGAAAAAATAAATACAACTAATACACTTATTATATAAATAAAAACTAGGAGAAATAAAGTAATGTATAGAATAGAATATTTACAATATTAAAACTAACATTAGGTAAATTAGGACTAAACTAAAATTAAGCTTACAACATAAGATTAGGAAAAACTGAAAAATGTTTTAATTTATAGGATGAATAATAGTATAAGAAGAAGATTATTTATTTATTTTTCCAAGTTCGTATAGGATAGATACGTTGTATCTGCAAAGTTCCATTGCTCCTAGGGAAGAAAAAATCATGTTTCCAGAACTATCATGCTGCTTGAAGCTTGGTGGTATAAAATATGTACCTCTTATTTTTTAAAACTTTTGACACCCTTTATTTGAAAAAAGGTTTAATATTATTAATATGTGCCAGCTTTTCTTCAATAATTATAGTTTTGTGAAGTTTATCTAAAATATTTGCAATTATTTCCCTCTAGTGCATTATTTTTATCAAAAATTTAGTACATGAAAAAGTTAATTATGTTTCCATATCCAATTGAAACATGCATCATTAGCAGTGTAATGATGCATGTTAAGAAAAATTAACTTAATTTGTGTTTTTAATTTGATTGCTTTCACAAAATAATGAATCTTTCTTTTCTTTTTTTAATCTCTGTTACATGACAAAAATTCAATGTTTCCACCAATACAGCAAATAAGAAGTTGCTTCAGACATGAAATATTCTTATTTAAATATTATTAATAAACATTTGTAAAAGCATAAAAAATTTCAGAACTAATTAATTCACACTTGAAGAAATTTGTATAAAACTCAGAGTTAAAAGCCACAATCTATTCTTTGGTTGAATATCCCTGTATATATCCCTTTTAGAAATAACTAGCCCAACTATTGGTAGTAAATCATTGAAAAGTTGAGACGATCACTTTTTTTTTTTTTTTTTGAAAAATACTTCGAACCTACTATCGTTTCTTTTCCTCACTTTTAATTGCTAACAAAATTGAAAAAAAGTTCTTTTCCCATGCGATCCATACCTAACCAGTCAGAATCAACACCACTTGTAGTGCGATTCCCTACAACAATCTTCAGCGTCACCAAATGAGGAGAAATCCACTGCGCTCTTCTCTCTCTCTCTCTCTTACGAAAAAGCTTTGGTGTGAATTGAACAACGAAAACATCTCTTTTAAACGAAAGTCAATATACGTCTCATCGAAAGTTTGTGAGGATGTACTCAAGATCGACTAAAGATGTAATAACACTTTAGAGAATTTTTAGATAAAATAGTGATTAATCAACAAGTACCTGACGCTTTTCCTTTTACCAAGATTAAGCTATTTTCGCTTATTCACCCTCAGCGTTCTCTGAAATGTATGTGAACACCTGATTTTCGGGCATCCCCGATTCCGACCGTGCGGTTCACCCTGCTAGTTCTCTTTTCCACCCTCCACTGAAGCCTTTCACAAAAGCGACTCGGCTTGCCAAAGCGCACAGTGATGAGCTCAGAAAAGTTCCTCTCCGGGAGCTCTACCATTCTAAATTTCTTAATTTTTTAAATTCATTTTCTCCTAATGTAATTTAACTCATCCAAAGCACTTATTTCTTTTCGATTTACGCATTTTAATTTATTCTAATGTAAACTTTTTTTTCATCAGTACTTTAAATTTTTTCAATTACCTAATAGTTTAATGCAGTTCTGGGCTAAGGTTAAGCTAAAGCAAAAAGCTCACTCAACAGTAATCAAGATAGGAAGTGTAGTTTCCCCATGGGAACATATACTCCGACAATCCATTCTACGTATATGAAATGTATGAGATTTTGATACTTTTTGTTGCTTCATGTGCCGACTCAATCAACCAATCAGGTAAACCCAAACAATCAACACAGTGTAGAAAACGTGTAGTAGAAACACAAGTAGAAAACGTGAATAACGAAGATAATTCTTATTTAAAATGATCGATTCTTCAATGATTTTTTTTTGACAAGCTGAATATTATTTAATGCACAGTGCATTTATCTGAAGTTCTTTAATTTTTGTAATTCATTGACAACATTTGTTAAAATGTCTTTAACTCGAGTGTTATCTTGCACATTTTTTCGGGATCGAAATATGTGGGCATTAATTCAAAACCCCATTTTTAATTTGCAAAACATCAATACTCATGTTTCAAATACACTGTTAAATAATAGGGCAAGATGGTATAGCTCTGCAGGTAAGTGATATGAAAAGTTTTTATTCTTTGAATATTTATGCAAAAAATATGTAAAATTAGCATTATAATGAAACAGCTTTAGTATCGCCCACCCTAGAATTGAACTTAAAAAATTGCGCCAAACAAGAGCGATAAATGATATTGTCTGGTAACCCGTTCCATACAATTTTAGTAATGCTCTTTAGTAATAGATAACAACTTTGTGTTACTAAAGTTGATCTAATTTTCTTAATGAATTATATAGATTCCAGAAATGATTCTATCTGGATAATTATGTTATGTAAGCCAGAGCAGAGCACAAAATCTGTGTGGGGGGGTCATTTTATTCAGCGAAAATCTACAATATTCTTTTAAACAGTGATCTAATGTAAAAAACTTTTTTAAGTTTCATTTATCGAATGAATTTGTTTTATTTTTCGAAGGATAATTTTTGTGTAAAAACTACAAAAAAGTAACATAAATCACCAAAATGATTAACACTTAAAACAAAAATACAAATTACCAATATAACATTAGGATATTGGCATTGTAGAAAACATGATGAAATCCCTCTTCTGGAACTTTGGATCATAGAAATTTTGTTTAGTTATATTATTTATTTTTATGGGAATAACATCTTTTAAATAGTATATTTGTCATACATTTTTTAAAAATTTAATCATTTAAATTTTCATTTGATTATATGCTGTAATTAAGTTCATTTTCTTTTTTAATTTCAGAAATGTCAATGCCAGAAGGAAAAGGAGAAAAGTATATAACACATTTCATTTTTTAATTATTTTTTGTATAAGTTTTAGTTTGCTTACATTTTTATCATAGGAAAACATCTTACTCCATCTTCAAATATGGGTAATAGTTTTGTTTTAAAATTGTGTATCGTTGAATATGTGGATTATAGAATTAAGCAATTCATAAAAATTTTAGAATTTTATTGAATTTACAATTAATTTTTGAAAGAAGAGAAAAAAAACTTTTTTTTTTTGGTAAGTGAATTTTAATGAAAGCAGTTGAGTTATGTTTTTAATGCTATGTTCAGTTTTTAAAAACTCAGTGTAGTTTTAATATTTTTTTTTATTTCATTTTGTTTTATTTTCTCTTGATAGTAAGATTTGGTAAATCAGTAGTATTCATTTAAACAAAGTTTTATAGTGCCACTTTTTTATGCCTAAAATCTTTTTCTTTTTTCTTCCATTCTCTATACAATGTAACTGTTTTATTTCTATTTTTCACAATTTTGTACCATATAAATAATAAAAATTTCTGTGTTAAAGATAAATAAGATTTTAGTTTTTTTTTTTATTTCTATCCATTTTCTAATAAATAAAATTATAATCTTGCTTGTGACATGTTTTTTTTTTTCAATCTTAACTTTCTGCTTTTTTATAGACTCCACTGAAATATTTTTATCTGAAACTACAGGATAATTATGTTTAAGATTCATGATGTGGTCTGAAATAATAATTCATCAGAATAATTTCAAAAATGTTTGGAAACATTCTAGAAGCTGTAAAATTGTATGAAGTGGAAGGAATCAGTTTTTAAACTTTCCAATATATAGCACCATAATGCATATACTAAATTACAACATTGCCCATGATCTCAAACTTTATAAATCATCGAAACTTTTGTGTCAACTTTCATGCTACTTTCTCGGATTCTTACAAAACCTATCAAGGAATTCCTCAGGGCTGCATTTTGAGTCCAACTCTTTTCTCATTATTTATCTCCAGGGTTGAAAAATATGTTAACCCCCTTCTCAAATTGGACTTTTCGCTGATGATGTCGTTTTGTGGTGCTGTGATGCAAATATTAGCAAAATAGAATCCCAGCTGAATAAGTCCTTAGTAAATATTCAGGAATTTGCAGACAACCACAAAATTACTTCCATTGCTTCAAAGTCTACTGTTGCCTCTTCATGACTTATAGGCATCTTTACAACTACTCTCCTGAGCTTTTCCTAATGAGTGAGGGCTTGAATTACAGTAAATACCCTACCTACCTTGGTTTCACTTTAGACTTGGAAGTGAACTGTGGTAAACATATTGAGAAAGTAGCCCATAAAGCAAGAAAGATATTTAAGATTTCAAAATATCTTTCTGGCAGAGACTGGGGTTCAGACGCCTCCACATTTGGATCTTTCAATAGAACCTCTTCTTTCATTTTAAATTGGACAAGTAACCAACGTTTAAAGCGAGACAGCCCACTTAATTTCATGCCTAAACATGGTTTTATTGATTTCAATGTTGACACATCTACACCTTTTAGCTGCATCGCACCTATTGATTCTTTTAATCATGTTGAATTCCGGGAGGAATTATTGACCAGTACTCCCCAGCATAGCAGCCATCCGGAATTACTCATACAACTGGTGCTTGAAGTAATAAATGAGACACCCGATCAAGTCTTGATTATTTACACAGATGGTAGTCGTTCGGATATGGGTAGAGCAGGGAGTGGTATTTTTTTAGTAACACTCCTGGGAACGATGTTAAAATCAGCATCAGGAATCCTGACCACTGTTCCGTCTTTAGATCGGAACTCATTGCTATTAGTGGTGCTCTCGATCATGCTCTCAACTCTTTTAAGGACAGTATCTGGATCCTGAGAGAGAGAGAGAGAGAGAGACAGATAGCAGAAGCTCCATCCAATATTTGAAGAGTTGGCCAAAAATTATGGACAGTACTGGTTTAGATATTTTATCCAAATTAGTTAGGCTTTGTCAGAGGAAACAAGTATGTCTCCAGTGGATTCCATCACATGTGAGTCTGCCTGGGAATGAAGCTGCTGATGAGCTGGCTGGTAGGAGATGTGATCTCCCTAACCCTAGTTCCACTGTCTTAACCCATACAGAAATTCCTTCCTTCCAAAGAAATATAATGAATTTGATTTAGCGAAACCCTCCTGCTCACCACTGGTACACAGCTAAGAGTCCTGGCTTATCTATACAGTGCAGGAGTTTCAGGGCTCATCAGACGGCCTTGGCGATTTTTAGAAGCGGTCACCTGTGTAGTATGACTTTTGTGCAGGGGTTAAAGTCTTTCTTTACCTGTCCCTGCTCTCTCCTTGCTTCTCCTGCTCATCTTCTGGACTGCTGGGGCATTTCCATGCAACAGTTGTATGAAGAGCAAGGCCTAGTGTGTGAGACTTTTATGTGGAAAGGTCAAATGGACTTTTGGTGTAGGCTTTCCTGCTCCAAGGGGATTTGAAACAACAACAACATAATATAAATTTCTCTATTTACTTTCTTTAATGGCTGGAAGTGATACAGCAGCTTTTAAAATAATTTATCCTTCAAAAACTCCAGCTTAATTTGTAATGATTTAAACAGTTTTTGTATACTTCAGGTAACTGGTTTCTGTTACTATATTTTGTTTCATAATCTACTTATATCTACACACACACATATATATATATATATATGTGTGTGTGTGTGTGTGTGTAGAAAAATGTTAATTTTTTTTGTTTAGTTAACAAATATTTGATATTAGAAAGTCATAGGAAGATTTTGTGTTTATTTATTGGGATATGGGGGCTATACTTTGGAAATCAATTAGAATCCACATTAATAATTATGTTTTCTAGTAGAACTTCTTTTCATATGTTAAGGCTGTTTTCGCCATATGTACATGAGCCCGAACTTAATGTGAAGCACATTTTCGGATAGAAAAATGTCTCTTTTTTTTATAAAAATTTGTGACATTGTAACTCATGCATTTGTTTATAATATAGTGTTTTTAAAATTTAAAAATATATTTCGCAAATAAATAGTTTTTCCTTTTAACGTGTAAAAGTATAGCTCATTTAGTATTATAATATAGGAGAAAAAATGCTAAACACATTTTATAAAATAAATGTGTCAACTTGGATAAAAATGAGTAGAATTATAAAATAAGTGATTCTCTACAGGATAGTGAAGCCAAAATATAATATTAATGAAAAATATCTGAAAAAATATTCTGAATTTGTGTCCTATTCTATAATAACATTAGCCAAAAACAGCCATAAGTTAAGAAGATTGAAAAAATTTTTTAGAATGTACTTAAATTATTTATTCTAAAAAACTATGATTTAAAACGTTAAGGAATAATTTAATGGTACTTATATATATAAATATCCTTTGAAATAGGATAGTTATTATTTATGAATGGTGTTAATGCTGGCATTTGATGTCAAAATGAATTATTAAAGACCTAAACATATATTTATATGGAATTCATGTGTCAATGCAAAATGTGCATGTGTATATACTATAAAAAATGTAAAACTATAATATTTAAAATCTATATAAAAATAAAGTTAATTGTGTGTGTGAATGAATAGGTTTCACTTTTTTCCCCCTTAATTGAAAAATAGCAGTACGATTTTAATACTTCTGACAAGTAATCATCAGTAAATATATTAGGCTTTTGATATTTTTCAAACAAAATAGTTTTTGCTTCTCTTTAATGCAATACTTTGTAATACAGGTGTAAGTGTGAATTGATTTTAATTGTGATGTAATAAAAAAAACTTGTTATGTGACAATTAATATAATTTCTTGCTTAAAAATAAGCATTCTAATAAAAATTTTAAGTTAATATATAAGTATATAAATATAATGAACTTTTTAGGGTGAAAATTAGCTTTATATGTTTGACTGGTGAAAAAGTAGATGCTGAAGCAGAAGTGGGCCAGAATGTTCTTCAAGTAGCCGCAGAAAATGATATAGGCGTTGAAGGTAAAAGCTCTTTTCATATTAATTTATTTTTGAAAATTGCAAAATAAGTGAATTCTAAAAAATTGTTTTTGAACAAATAAAAGTTTTCTAAGATAGTGTTGAATTGTTTTAATTATTTTACACAGGATCAACATTTTTATGGGTTGTTTCACAAGATTTTTTTTTAATAAGAGAAAAGTACTACATTTTCTTGAGAGAAAAATCAAGTTATATTATTTATTATTTTCATTGTGAGCCTCTCAATTTATAAACTTTTGAATTGCTTGATATTTCTGAAATAGAAAAAAATGTATAAAACAAATTTTTTTATTGGATTTTACTGTTAATCATCTGTTATTTAGTTTCTTATGAAAAGATGCCCCTAGAATGAATGTTCTTAGGTATAATCTATGTTAATTTTGAAATATATTGAACAAAAAATATTTTAAAAATTTGAGTTTATGATTATTTTTAGTAATATAAGGGATGCGCTGAGAGAGAGATAAGCTTTTAAGCCTTGTTTTGATATGATTATCAAATTTGTTTGATAATGCATGTTGAAGAGATGTTTTATATATTTGTAAATTTTTTCATTGATAAATCATATGTTTTTCTCAGCTTTTGTTTAATTTTAATTAATTGGAAACATTTAGAAAATTTAGCTTTTCATTAGCATGTCTACATAATTTGTTAGATATCAGTAAAATGTTTTTAGCATGAGTAAATTATATCTGATAAAATAGTGTTATTTCATAATTTTAGTTAACTCTTCACATTTAAAATTGTATATTGTTAAATATTTTTGCTATATACTAAAGTTGAACCCTAATCATATTCACATTAAATAGTTAACATTTGTGTTAATTAACATTAATTATCTAATCCTTAGTTTTATTTATTTGCTGTAATTAATATTCATTAGATAAAAAAGGAAGAATATTTTCTCTGTTTGGTAATATTTTTAATTGATTATTCTTTCTTTATGTGTGTGTGCTACAAAGTAGTTAATTTTAAAGTGGTTTTTTCCAGTATTATGAGAGAAGAAATGCATACTTTTTTATTTTACCAGTTTATTTCTGTAATAGGAAGAAGTAAGAGTTTTTATTTAAAAAAATATTTTTTTGAAACTATTTTACATCTTAATTTGAGTTTAGATATTCATTAGTATAAATCCTTCCCCTTAAAAATATAGTCAAGAGAAGGATTGGTAGTATCTTTTTTTATGTTTTCCTTACCAATAATATATCTATTTAATATTTATAAGCAATTATGTAATATTTTTTCTGAATATATCCAACAGATCACTCACCCACTTGCAAAGAGTGCTACATATAATATTTAACTCTGTTTGATAAAAATTTACTTATACTATTCAAATTTGTATCATTATAGGAGCATGTGGGGGAAATCTGACTTGTACAACTTGCCATGTTTATGTTGATGAAAAAAGTATAGAAATGCTTCCTGAACCATCAGAAAAGTAAATGAGTTCTTTAAACTTTAATTTGTCTTTATTGTTATTTTAATGACATTAATAAAATAAAATTAAAAAATTTGTTTCATGTTTAAATTTTTAAAGTATATTATATTAAACTTAACCATATATTTTCATTCAATTTCCTTTTTTTTTTTAATTTTTCAATTTTATTTGAGAAATTTTCAATTTTATTTGTAAATGCTCATATGTTATACATATTCTGGAGTAAATTTACATAAACTAGCCATATTCTAACTCTAATACATTTTTTAGAAAATAAAAGGTTAAATTATAAAGGATATAATGTAAAAGTTTCGAAGGTACAGGCATGTGTATACAAATATTGGAAGTATGCAATCAATCAGCATAACATGATGTCGCTGCCAGTGCCTATATAAGATGAGCAAGTGTCAGGCAAAGCTCTTGGATCAATTTCTGCTGTTACAGTAGCATATTATCAAGATTTAAATGACTTTGAAGATGGTTTTCTACTCAGCACATTAGGAATGGACATTGCATTTTGGAGGTATTGAGGAAAATTGGGATTTTGCATGGAGTCATTTTATAAGTGTACCATGAATATATTGGCTAGCAATAAAATATTGGATCTCCAGCATTGTGTGATGAGGCTAAAAAAGGCCTTGTAAGCTTCAAATTCAAGCTTCGTGATTTTGTTAAAACTTTTAATATGTTTATTTAAAGAAACAAAATGCACTTTACTAGATACTTATTTAAAATTTTGCTCCATTTTAAGTTTCTATTGTTATTTTTATAATATTGATTTTTTTTCTTGCTCTTGGAATTAATTTAATGTACTTTATTTTTTTTACATAGGGAAAATGACCTTTTAGATAGTGCTCCATTCCTAAAGGAGAATTCAAGACTAGGTATGAATAATGAAATTTTTGTAAAGTTTGTGTATTACAAATTTCATTGTTAAATATGTGAGGAGAAACCTAACAGCATATATAATTGTTTTAATTGCTCAACTGTATTTGGTACAGTACTATATGAAAATCAAAATTCTTATTTATAGTCTTTCTAAAGTAAAATAAACTTTTGGATATTAATTTAAACACTTTGTGTGTGAGAGTGAGTGATCAATTCAAATTCAGTTTTCCCACCTATTTTTAACAATTTTTAATTAAATTATATGCTTGTTTTTTTTTATCCATTTGTAATTTATTTGTATTTTTAAAAACATCGTTATTAATTAGATTTCACTTATGTGAAGATTAAAGAAGCCTTTTTTCCAGTTAATTTATTTTTAGATGGAAAAATTTTAATGATTTTTTTTTTTAAGTTTATAAATGTATTACCTTTTGCGTACTACCTTTTCTGTGATTCATTTTCTTCCAGAAAGAATATGTTTATAGTAATTTAAATAATACATCCAGTTAAATGAGCATTTAGAAATGTTGTCAATATTAATTAAAATAGTAAAATATTTAGAAAAGCTGTTATATTTTTTTTGAAAATTTTTGCTTAAAGCATTTGGTTTACCTATAAAACAAATTCATATACTGTTGCTAGCTTTTCAGCTTATTGGAACAAATAAGAATTTTGAATTTATTTTTAAAAACATTATATGATTGTCCCTTTGTGTTTTTCTCTCCCCTCCCCCTTTTTTTTTAAAAAAAGATTCATTTATTAAAATTCATTAACATATGTATAAGGCAAAGTGAATAAAAAAATCTACTACTATTGGAACTATTCTTAAAAAGTTTTCATGCTAACTTTACATGTTTTATTTATTTGCTAGATAAAGGCATACACAAATATATTTTTTTTCATAGTCATCATGCATGTTTAAATTTTTGTTTAAAAATGGTATGTTAGAAGATCAGGCTCATTCCCACTCTTCTCTACTATTGTGTCTTAACATTTGAGAAACACTTTCTCACTTTTATCTGGGCTTTTTATCTAAAAAAGTCTTTATTTTAAAAACTTTAATGCATGATTTTTTTTTGTCGCAGATCGAAATGCATGAAAAAGGACAAAAAGAAATTAATGGAGAACAAAAAGAATAAAAGTAGTTAAAATCAATATAGAGAAGAGAATTTCTGATTACACACACACATTTGAGGGATAGGAAATAGTTTTTATATTTATTTAATTTTTTATCTAATATTTGTTTAATATTATGTAGTTTTCATTTGGTTAATGTTGTATGACAAAAATTTATGTATTTTAAATCAAGAACTGCTATCTCAACTTTTGATGGCTATTTTCTTATTTTAATTCAAGCTTCCTGTTGTGAATGTGTGTATCAATTAAAGAGACTTAATGCTTAAGCTTTCATGTTTATTACAGCAGAAATAATAATAGGAGATTAATAAAGAACAGAAGATAATTATGCATAAAAACATAATGATAACTTTTGAGAAACATTTCCATTTTTCAATTCCTACTATTAGCTCACTCTCTCTCTCTCTATATATATATATATTTATCTTGTTCAAATTTTCAATCATCAATAAAATACTATCTATTCATCCAATCAAGTTCAAATAAATTTTTTAAAACTTGTAGTGGATGACACTTGATGTTAGTACAGTTTTTCAAACATTAATTAATTTAATTTACTTAATTACCAGCTTACTTAACTTAGATTCATCTTCATTGTTATAACAATGTAACTGTTAAAACAATTACAAAAGTTGGCCAAACATGGTGTGCATTGTTACAAAAATGAAGACAAATCATACTCTTTTTACAATTCTTTCTATTTTAGTTCACTATCTCCATATATATATGTAGTTTTATGTATAACATTAAAATTTTCAATCATTAATAAAATACTTCTATTCATCCATTCAAAGTAGGGATTGACTTAAAAATAATTTTATATTACTTGTTCCGAATAAATTAAATGTTAACATAAATTATTTTATAAAACATTTCATAAAAATTTCAAAATTGTTGTATATCAGATTTAAATATTTAAAAAAATGAAGAAATCATAACTTTTTAAAATTAATTTTAATTTATTCTGTGGGAAACTGATTGCCATTTTTTTCATTCAAGTCATTATCAAAGACAATCGTAGCAATTGTTTTGGAAAGTTTAAAATATACAAAATATTTATGGTCAAATTTCACCTATCTAATAAATATATCTATATTTAAGTATTCTGAAAAAAATTTGCTTTTTTCCCCATTACAGGTTGTCAGTGTACATTAAGTAAAGATCTTGATGGTGCTGTTTTCACTTTACCAATAGCAACTATAAATATGAAATTTAAGAAATCTAATTAAGAATGAGGTAGGTTTATAATTTAAGACAGATATATTTACTGAAGAAAAAGAATGGCTAATATTTCTATAGCATCCAATTGTGATTGCGAGGTTATTTGATTCCTATGATAACTGACTTCATTATGTTTTATTGTATTATATATCATTATTAATAACATTTCTTGAGTAACATTAACTCCTTAACTTCCTTGGATGTGTGTATATACCTCACTCTGACAGTACATTAACTGCCCTTGGTGTATATACTTTTCCAGAATATGATCCTTTGTGCATTGTGCTGCTATCAAGAAAGCTATTTAGAATGCTATAAAATTACCTTGACAGTGTTTGTGAAGGATTTACTTATTTCAGAGCAGAATTTACTTATGTTTTTTATTTTTCCTGATACGCCATAAAACTATGGTGCATAACTTTTCTTTGTCAGATAAGAGGTTAAATTGACATAAATTTAATTAATCTTCTAAAGTTTATCAGTTTTATCTGAAAGTTACAGCAATCTTTACTAATCAAAATAACACCATCAAAATCAGAGGATTTCTTTCTTTAAAATGTAAACTTATTTTTTTGCAATAGCAAGTTCCTTAAAAGCATATGTGATCTTTGATTTGTCATCGTCATTCACTTGTCTGGATATTTAATAATCTATTTAATGATAAGTGGATGGAAGAACTACAGGTAATTGTTCTACTACTCAACTTCTTTAGCTTTCAAGGTATTACTTATTAACCCCTTAACTGCCGATTAAAAATTACATGTTTTGTTCTCCTGTGCCACCATTTTTCAGATAGGTGCACTTATGCAGTGTATTAGGGGAGAAAAAAAGAGATAAATAAGAAAATATTTCGTTGAAATATTGAAATTTTTTACTAAAAATGCCAAGGTCATTTGATTGCATTCCAAAGCCTTCGGAATAATTTTACTGATAGCAGCGCAAAGAAAATATCATACTTTGGGAAGATGTATATATGTGTCCTGGGCAGTTATCGCACTAGCTAAAGCTATTTATATGCTGGCAGCACTTAAGGAGGTAAATTTCTAGGACTTTTATGATTAATATTGTACTGTTATAGTTTATATATATATATATATAATATGTATATATGTATGTTTTTAAACTTTATTTTTTATCTGTTCATCAATAGTTTAAAAATTATGTATCAATTATTTTTATTTATTTATTTATTTTTGTAACTTCATCTTTATGTAGTTATTGTATTAAATATCTTGTTGCTAAACTAATATTTTCACAGCAGTAAAAAAAAAAAAATGGTGTACGTCAAGTTTAAACATTTAATAAAAACATTGCTGTACATGAGAGAAATAGTTTGCTTAGCTTTTGGTAAAGTTTATTTGTCATTGAGATCATAAAATCAAGCTTTTAGTTTATTTATCACTATGCACTTTAACAAAATTAGAAAGCAACTGCTGATTGGTTCACATGAAATTTTTGTACAGCCTCTAGATATTTTGTACCTTGGATTTTATTACATTATTTAAATGATCTTTATCAATTGGCTTAATGTGTCCATTCTTAAATCATTCTAAAAAAATCAACCTAACTTTCTGAGCTTTCAAACTGTAGTATAATTAAATAAATGCCATATATTTTATCTCTTATTTTCCATTAATAGAAATAATTTTAACCTAAAATAGATAAAAGCTAAGTATAGTAAAGTAATTCTGTTATTCCAAGTTATTGCTACATAGCTAGATATTGTAATAAAAAATAAGACTGTTTAAAATCACTGAGTTGTATTCCTCCAACTTTTCATTTAGGTATTTAACATTCAAAAAAAAAATCCTGTTATTCACAAATAGAAAAAATTGTTTGTTATATGTGACAACCATTTAAATTGCAAATAACTGTTGATAAACTGTTTCAGATCAGAATATTTGGATCATCTTATTCAGTAGGAAAATTATACGTGACAAGTCCATGTAGCTATTCATATAGATATTGTTGTAGTAGGATTTGACAACCAGAAGAGAATTGATTATTTTTTAAGACACAATACTGAGATTTTCCTGTTATAGATGAAATTGTGTATATTGTGATAGGTAAAATCTTGCATCAAAAATTTCTCTCACCCATTCAAAAAATTTAATAATTATACTATGTAACCAAATTTTGGGAGGGCAGTAAGATCGAGTAATTGTTGTTTCATACTATTATTTTGATAAAACGTAGCTAGAGGTTTCTGTTCAATTGCATACAGATCAGGAAGATTACATTCATTAAGAAACATTAATACAAAAATAGATGTATGTTTAAAACAATGAATTACTTTTTTGCTCTCTGCCAATAGTGATATTATTCTTTATATGTTAAGGAAGCTTAGCTTCTACTTCTGTTTTAAGTAAAAAGTTCATTATTTTAATGAGTCTTCTCCATTAACTCTTTCAGAATGAAAGACTCAAACACATGCTTACCACTGGGAATGGAGGTTTCTTTCATGAATGTCTCTCATGGGCTGGGGGATTTTTAGCTGTTAAGTTTAAGTTCATAAAAATACCTAAATATGAGAGTGTTTAATAATGCTTTGTAGAGTACATAAACAGTGTGTGACTAGAAATTGTAGGTTCTTTCTCTTCAAATGAAAAGGTCATCAGCAATCCAGGTACAATAAAGTCACTACTTCTTTAATGGCTAAAGAGTTTTATTCCAAAAACAGCCACACACAACACAAAAAGAACTAACTATGATACATTTAATTGTTAGTTGTTAATGCCATTTTGTTTCTATCCTCGCCAATGTAATCACTATCCCGCTCATTCTGACATGTTTTCTCGCTCCGCCATCTTGTTGATTTTTTCATCTTGTTCACTTTCTTCCTCCTTCTCTCCATCTTTCCTCTCCCATCAATGGCCGTGCCACCTATAAAGATTTTTAAACTTCCGGGCGAATCTTACATGCCCCACCAATGGAAGCACATGCGTCATCTTAAATGACCAGGTGCTACAAGAAAGAGGTTAGTCACACACACACACACATAATGTCTAAACCTTAGTTTAAGAGAGGGTGCACTATCTTATTATGAATATTGAGCTAATCAATAACATTCTTGAATTAGTTTTAAGAGTACACAGGTAAAAATATGCTAAATACGTAAATAAGTCAGTAATAGATGGTTTCCTGGCAAACTATGGAAATTCCACATTTAAATGAATACTACAGTTGACATATCTGCATGTACAACACTAACAAAAAAAAATAATAAGAATAAGTATACGTTATACTCCAAAACAGCTAATACATAAATCAATCAATAATAGACGTTTTCCAAGTAAACTACAAAAATTTCACTTTTAACCGAATATGACGGTTACCATATATGCATATACAACATTAACAAAAAAAAGCATTAATGAGAGTAAAGATACATTATGATTACGTCTCTGCTACTCCTCGGTCCCAGTATAAGCGAGGTGAGGCTTTATCTCCCCGAATGGTCACTTTTGGTTTGGCACGTCGTTTAAAACAACGTTTCTGAAATTCTATTCCCTCTTCCTCAATTTACATACAACTCCTTTCGTCATCCATGCTGGGTCAACGAACTTAAAGTCTAGGGGTCGGGTTTCACCCCTAACCTTCCCGTCCCGGTAGATGTTGTTGTGTGTTCTCAATTTAAGTCGAAATCGTTGCCTTATAATTCGATTTTCTCATGATGATCGCCGTATCTTCACAGTACCACCTCGCTTGATAAAATCCGTCAGTTTCCATGCAAGTTTTCATATTCCACTTTTATTCTGTGAATATTCGCCTCTAAAACTCCACTGCTGGGGTATAAGTACCATGTTGCTTGAGGCTTTTAGATTCACTTTTTGTTGTAACTCAGCAACTGTCATTCTGCTTAAATTTTTGCGTTTTCTTTTAGACAATTTTGGCTTTTCTTCAATTTCATCCTCATCAAAATCAATTCGCTCTTTGCTAAGGATTATGGGATTAAGATCATCTTTATCCTTTATTACATCAACTGATATTTCTTCCTTTTCTTTCTCCACAACAACGGATTGTGCTACGGCATATTGATCTGCACTACGTGTCTGAACTTGTTCACCTTTAGACACAAGAACCTTCTCGATTGCTTGGGGTACTTCCATATCTTCATCTGACAATTTTTCCTGCTCTTCATTTAACAATTGATTTTGCTTGTTCATTCTTTTACATCTTTCTTCTGGTAAACACTTCTGTTCTTCTTTCATGCTTGTTTTACGTTCCTCTTGAACATGCCGCATCTGCTCTTCCACAAGCCATCTTTTTTTCTTCAATCTCATTTCTCCTTCCAAAGCTATTCTTTCGTCCATTCTTCCATCTTCTGCCTTCCTCCACTGCTTTGGCTTCCTCATCAGCCTGGAGTCTATCCTCCACTTCAACCTTGAGTCTGGTCTCACTGCTAAGATTGGATCTCACTTCGCTTCCAATGTTGCCTCTATCTATCGATACTTCTATGTCTAGGCATGCTGAAATGACCTTCTCCTTCCAACTCAATTAGTTTTTTCTGGGTTTCGAACTCCATTTTGATATCCCTCATCGGCCCGTCTCTTCCTTTCCGCTATTTCCATCTCTTCTTTTCTTTTTCTCTCAGCCAATTCCATCTCTTTTCTTTTTCTCTCAGCCAATTCTATCTCCTTTTCTTTTCCTCTCATCCAATTCTATCTCTTCTTTTCTCTCACGTTTCTCTATAATAGTGTTTAAAAATTCTCTACAAAACTCCTCGTCGAAGTATTTACTATTCAAGATAGAATCTCTCAACTCAAACACTCTCATCCCAAGGACATCTTTAACCCCCATTTCCGTAGCCATATATTGCAGGTCTACTTTTGATCCCTTTTCTAAAAATGCCATCTCGCCCTATAGTTATCCTAAATCAATCAATAACACTCTAATTTCAAAACACAACAGTATGCTTAATTAATCAAGGTGGGTCTTATTTTTAAAAATAAATATTTTTTATTCCTTTAGTATAAAATTTTCAAATTTATACCTTGGATGCTAAATTTTGCACGTATGATAGACCAAAATTAAATTCAACTAAATATTATTACTACAATAATAAAGATTTCTGCTGCATAAAATAATATCTCAATTTTCGAAATTTGTAATTCTAAAGATTTTCATAAATCATAGCAATTAAAGAAAAATATCTGTGTTTATATCACTTTCACAAAATAAATCCAAATAAAAATAAAAGAAAATTAACCTTTTAGCAAAAATAAAATCATCAGTAATCTAAAAACATATTTGACATATCTGATACTTCCAAAAAAAATCATATACTCATAAATACAAGTTCTACTTGGCAGACAAAATATTCTTTAATAGTATTCAAAATAAAAAAAATAAGTTATTGCACTTTACTCCAATAATAAAATTTTAAAAAAATGCAGGACACAGTTGTGAAGACAGCTCTACTTATGACCTTGAACAATTACTCACTTTTATTTATATTTTCCCCTACTCAGCAATGGTTAAAATCCTATTTTCATAAATGAGTCATATGCCTACAGAAAAGGAAATGAATATATGGTATATTCTTTTTTTTAAAAAAAAACCCCCAAATATTATGCAATTGACTGAAATAATCAATAAATCTTTCAACAAATAATGTACATTTCACATAAAAAAAAACCCAATATATATATATATATCCTTTACTTAGATGTTCTGCTTAAATGACATTTGATTTAATTCAGCAATATTTTAATACCATAAATCATCCATCAATTTGAGGTATGAATTAAAAACATTCTTTCTTTCTTTCCTAGTCATTGATACTTTAACTCAACAAATTTTATACTTTTCCCAACAATTATATAAACTGATGTTCAATTAAAAATATAGTTGTATTCTAATACTTTATAAAGTTTCAGATTTGACTCAAACAATACCTGAACTGATGTTCAATAGAAATAGAAATAATATGTACCAATATTTAGTAACGTTTCTGTTGAAACCCACTAATTATTTGAACTGGTGTTCAATAAAATTAGATATCTAGTCTTTTCTAATGTTTCTGTTGAAACACAAATATCTTTTCAAACTCTTGGAATAAATGATACTATTAATTAGAAAAATGTTTTCTATGACAGAAAACTACATATTTCTCGCGGTGATCATTTAATGATTATAATGACTTACCCGACCAATATTTGTTATTTTAGACATTCTATAATGAATCCTGCTTTAAACATATAATCTATTCCAAAACAAACTACAGCTATTGATAATGCACTCTTTATATTACAATACAAACAATAATAACTTTAATTTGTCAGTGTGGACTCCTCTTCCTTACCTGGAACTTCGATGAAATCTTTATATCCTACTGACTGCGCCACTAGAAATTGTAGGTTCTTCAAATGAAAAGGTCATCAGCAATCCAGGTAAATTAAAGTCACTACTTTAATGGCTAAAGTGTTTTATTCCAAAGACAGCCACACACAACACAAAAAGAAAAACTAACTATGATACTTTTAATTGTTAGTTGTTAACGCCATTTTGTTTCTATCCTCGCCAACATAATCACTATCCCGCTCATTCTGGCATGTTCTTTCGCTCTGCTATCTTGTTGACTTTTTTCATCTTGTTCACTTTCTTCCTCCTCTCCGTCTTTCCTCTCCCCTTGATGGCCGTGCCACCTATAAAGATTTTTAAACTTCCAGGCGAATCTCTTACAGTGTGCTTTATATATTTTGCATTTACATACTTTATTGGCTTAAATGATTATTTGTTTTAACACAATAGCGCACGCAGAAATATTTCAAGGGGGGGGGAGTCCAGGGTCGAAAGTTCACCATTTTTGTATCATGCTCCTTCTGATTTTGTCAATTTTCGTTTAAAAACACAGTAAAAAACTAATTATTGAATAAATAATTAGAATTTATTAATAAAATTAATCATTAATAACAAATACTTAATTAAATCTTATGTACTATATACTTAGAATTATAATCAATTGGAAAAAATTTAAGGGCTTTGGGGGGTGTTCGGACCCCCTTGTGTGAGCCACTGTTTAAACACATTTCTTACTTATTTATGTTCAGTATTGTTCACTATTTAATGACTTTTAACATTATACATTTGAAACCTGAATATGTTACTCAAAAAAAATTTTTTTTAGATGGAAAATTTGGAAATGGGGATCTACACACAATCCTGTTATGAACCTTTTTCTCATAATAACTTATTTGCCATTTTGGACAGGTTTTGCAAGAATGTGAACAAATGAAAATTAAATTTTCTATCAGGGATGATCATGGAGAAGTATTTCCTTTCAATGTACTTGGCATACAGATGTCAAAAATGTCTTCATAATTAGATATGTAAATTCTTTATGAACAGAGCAATCAGAATATATTATATTGTCACTATCACTATTTTCAGAGTCTATTTTAGGATCAATATCTGAAATATTTTGTATCATTTCTGCTATTTCAAGTTCTGTTAAACATTTTCAATGCTTTTGATTCCTGGTGCTACTTCACAACTACTTGGTTACTGCAGCCACCATTAAAATACAGAAATCTGTATTGTTTATATTACCTAGGTAATCTATAGATTATTTAAATGAATCCTTTAAAATGCAGAAAGTTATTTCATTTTTCACTTTATCAAATTAATCTGCATATTAGCTAAATAATCGACACATTATTCAACTAGGCACTAGTTTAATGTAAAAAGGATCTTTGTTTTCACAACAATATTTTTGTATGCTAAAATTAATACACAAGGTACCATTCAGTAAGACAAGGTATTATTAATTAAAAACATTAGCCCTTAAAATTTATAAGTAATTTTTGCAATAATAAGCATATTGTGTCTGAATTAATTGATGAAGTGGGAGTATGTTTGTTTGTATTTTTTGAGATCTGAAAAAAAAAGTCATATTCAATCAATGAGTAAAATTCTATGAATCAATTAAGTAATTTTAAAATCTTATTACTGTTTAAAAATGGGATGTAAAAAAATTGATAAAATTGTTTATTTGTGTATTCTTAATTTGGTATATTTTAAATTCTCACAAATTGGTTTTTGTGACAAACTGATCTATTTCGGGCAAAGTTAGATGGGCAGTCACAATTCTTAAAACTCTGTCATGTACCAAGAAATTCTTTTATTGCCCATTTAAAATTAATTCTAAAGTTAAAAAATCCTCTTTTGTTAAATTTATGTGTGAACTCTATATTAATATTTTACATTTAATTGTTTTAAATTATCTGTTGCAGTACCATGCTTTGTACTTTAAATAACTGGAATATGTTAATGTGTGCTTTAACTGAGTAAAATGCAGAAAGTTTGTTTTTGTGAGTGTGTGTGTGTGTGTGTGAATCATACTTTAATTGAACAAATTGGGTAACTGTAATGTGCCATTAATGGTAATATACAGTCAGACCCCAATTTAACGAATTTTTCTTTTCCTCCAATTAAAACGAAAGTAACAAATTATTTCAACTGCCAAAAAAAAAATAATAATTTTTTTATGAGTTTGGATTCATAAAAATTAGATTGTTTTCAAATAACACTGGCTTTTTGTTCAGAACAGAAAAAAACTCTTCTTGAAAGCAGCAAATTTTGTTTGGAAAGGGTGCAGCCTATTAATAAACTTAACAGGTGCAAATGGTTCGTAAGTGGCACCAATCGCATTTTTTAGTTTTGAATAGGACAGGAAATTCCTTTCTTATCTTAACCCACCCTGCGATGCAGGGTATAATTTAGGAGTTTTTACCATTTGCTCTCTTTCTTGAGAGTAGTGAAATTTACATGCAGTGGTGCAGGAAATTTTGTTTTTGAAAATTTGTGAATTATAGCAGATTGTCGAAAACAAACGTTTTTCTTTTAAACGTTTTCGTTTAAAATTTTAATGTTGACATTGGCTACAATTACTAAATAGTGAGTAGAAATTGAAAAGGCATCTGCTGAAAGTGGTGAAAAATCGTCAAAAATAAGGAAGTCATTGAAAACCATTCCTCTTTCTGTTCTTGAATCTGACTTATTGGAATGATTCGATGTCGTTCATGCTAAGAAAATAGTCATTAGAGGACCTCTGATTAAAGAAAAGGCTCTTCAACTTGCCGAAAAGCATAGTGGGAAAGACTTTTTTGATTCCAACTGTTGGATCGACCCTTTTTGTGAAAAAATACTGTGTAACTCAAAAGGAAATATGCTGAGAAAACGCAGATGTGTAGGTGAAAATGCTTTACCTTGTTTGAAATTTGTAAAAACATACCTCATGCAGCAGGATGTAAATGACATAGTATTTTATTCTGCGCATAAAGTCAAAAAGAATGCTTTTGAGTCAGGAATAAAAAAAAAAGTTGCCAGATATCTATAAGTCAGTATTTTAAAGTTACCAATGAACAGATGCATAATAATTTGCTAATAGTATTTTTAGTTGCTGAATAAAAAGTATTTAATTTCTAACTATGGATATTTTTTGTGTAGTTGCTTATAAAACTTCCAAAAAGTAAGTAAAAAAAGTGTATTTTTTTAACCTCAATATTGCAAATAACTCCAAAATAACAAATAAAATGTTTGGTAATGACAAATTCTTTAAATCTGGGCCTGACTGTATATGCACAGCAGTGTAGTATTTTTTTATCACCCTTTGGGTTTCAGAAATTATTAAAAATGCAACTTTGGATTTCTAAATTTTTAAAATTTGACTCGTATTTAGATAGTTCTCAAAGTAGAAAATATATTAAGTGAATATGTGTAACATTCTAGAGATGTTGTGATTATTATTAATTACATTTTATTTAAACACTAAATGAGTTTCAATGTTTATAATCATGTATATTTTAATTTGATATTTTTTAGTAATCCTTCAATCTGTTTAAAATGTTTTTTCTTATTCTAGTAAAGCAATACATCAAAAAGTAACAAATATTTTCAAAATATATGTATGAAAAATTTTCGATGATGATTAAATGTGTTGGTAGTTCTATAATTATTATACAAATGTTGCTGAAATTAAAAATTGAAACACTAATCAACTTTAAAATATTGTTTTTTCTAAAGCAAAATTTGATGTTTTCTTTCTTCCCCACCCCTGGAGTTTTTTAAGTATTGATTGTGATGCTAGTTGAAATACTTTGATGTTGCAGTTGGCTACTTTATTGTTGAGTTTAAATTTATTTGATTATTTAAAAATTGTACTTTGAAAGGAAATGTATTATATATAATTTCATATATATACATTTACAATAATATCAATATGTTAAAATGTATTTTTATATGAACCTAATGTATAAGAACTTAGGAGGGAATATTAGTAAGAACTGGCTGGGTGCCATAGTTGGTTAGGCATTTGCCTTTTACACCCAAGTTTGCATGTTCAACCCCAGCCCATGGTGGATTTTCATGGTGCGAGAAATTGAAAGCGTCCATATTGTATGATTATGACTGACAAAATTAGTTTGGTTAGAATATTGGATGAAATATATTCATATTTACCATAAAAAGTCTGATGTTGAGGTAATCTAAAATGTGTGTATATTTAATAGTTGTTGCAAATGTTGTTGTTCTATTAGACTTTTAAGTTCTATATTTTTTGATAATGTTTATATTTGAGAAATAAAACTAATTTATATTTTATGTAATTTATGATAAGTCATATACATCAGTAGATTATTGTTTACTTTATCATTAAAAAGCATATAAATGTTTGTTTATAAAAATATTGATTGACAAAATTAATTCGGTTAGAATATTGGATGAAATATATTCACATTCATATTTACCATAAAAAGTCTGATGTTGAGGTAATCTAAAATGTGTGTGTATTTAATAGTTGTTGCAAATGCTGTTGTTTTATTAACTTTTAAGTTCTGTATTTTTTTAATAATGTTTATATTTGAGAAATAAAACTAATTTATATTTTTCTTCAGTAAACATTTTAAATGCTGAGGAAAAATACATTCTATCATAAAAATAGAGATTCTGATTTTAACTTCTGATGCAACGGGTAATGTACTTGACTTTTAATGTTAAAAAGTATAATTTTTTTCTATCAATATTTAGCATCGCGAATACAGTAATATTCCGAACTTACGTGATAGGTGGGCCTGAGTGATAACTGCATAAGTCGAATTCACATAAGTGGGGGTATAATTTTGCATACAAAACATATAAATTATTTTTAATTAGAGTAAGAGATGAAAATAAATAATAATTTAGAAAAAATATTTAATAAAACCTTAAATAACACACACGAATACATAACCGCAAGCCGAAGTTATTTTGATGTAGTAAGTTTCATAAATTCTAACAAAGTAATCTGTTGGCTCAAAGTTTTTTTTCTCCCGCAAAATTTCCTCGTAGCATGGTGATAATTTATTTATTGTTTTTTTTTCGAAAAAAAATGTGCTCTTAGATGGAAGCTATATTTTCTAAAATGTGTAACTCTTTTCAATTAAATTGGGACCCCCCTTCTGTCGAATTCCCAACAGTCATTCGATCTTTTGATAAAGCCCTCGTGTAGCTGAACAATGCGACGTTAATGTTCAATCGATCTTTTGATTGAATTGAGTTTGAAGACTCAATTTCTTCACTGATTAACTCTTGCTTGAACATTTCTATGAGCTCATCAGTTGTCTGCTACTGATTATGGGAATCCAGCTGCTCTTGTACGTCATCACTATCCACTTTTAAGTTTATTTGCCAAGAAAGATTGACAATTGCCTCACTCAATTGTAAATAGTACTCACTCCTATTTCAGTAGTAAAAATATTGAAGGTTAAATTGCTGAATTGTGGCTACTGCATTTTTTACATTACTAAAAGGTAAAGCAGTTTAACTTTACAGAGAGATTCCAAGTTCTTCAATTATATTTTTTTCTTATTGTTGGTGAAATTTCAAAATGAAGGTTTTTGTTAATTGTAGTTTAAAAGCTCATTCCTGGGATAATTATTAAGGAAAAATTTATCAAACTTGGTTTGATTATATTGAAATCGAATCAATTAGAACTGCACAATCTATTGCTGATGCTCCGAATTCTTATAGAAAATACTTGATGTAATATTTTTTAATAGAAATATTCGAACAGCTTCTGTAGGGGTTTCATTTATAGTAAGTGTATTCAACCTTTCACGCTCGAAGGCCATTTCAATGAATTCACAAAGATCTGCATGCAATGTGTTTGTTTTACAAATTATCTAGTTAAGATGTTTAATTTGATTAAATTTTCAAGATCACACACAGGTTACTTTAAGCTCAAGAAAATGCATTTCAAATGTGAATTGCTGTTACACATTAATAGCCTGTATAACTTCCAGAATTTTGAATGCAAGCATGCGTGCATTGTATCATATGTCACTTTGAGGTATGGAGTTCCATGTTTGTTGTTCTTGTTGTGTCAATACTGGAACGGTCAGTGCTGGCTGTGGATAATGCTGGAGTTGTCGTCCAATGATGTCCCATACAGGCTAGATTAGAGACAGATCTGGTGATCTTGGAGGACGAGGTAACTTGTCAAGATGCTGTAAAGCACGTTACGTTACAACAGCGGTATGAGAGCGAGTGTTATCCTGTTGGGAAACTCCCTCTCGAATTCTGTTCATGAATGGCAGTACTATAGGCTGAATTACCAGACTGACGTACAAATTTGCAATCAGTGTGTTTGGGATAACCACGAAAGTGCTCCTGCTGTCGTAGGGAATTGCTCCCCAAACCATAACTCCAGGTATAGGTCTAGTGTGTCTACGTTGCAGGCGTTCCCTTGGCCTCCTTCTGACCTACACATGGCCATCACTGGCACTAAGACAGAACATGCTTTCATCAGAAAACACAACAGATCTCCACTCGGTCATCCAATGAGTTCTGACTTGACCCTACTTCTGTCACTAACGATAATGTTTTGGAGTCGGTGGAATACATGCTATAGGGTGCTTCGCTTGGAGCTGTCCTTTAAGTAACCGATTTGCAACAATTCGTTATGTTACTGTGGTTCCAAGTGCAGCTCGAATTTCTGCCACAGACGCAGTACGAGACGCCACAGCCGTATGCTAAATACTGTGGTCTTCCCTCTCAGTAGTGCTCGTGATCGCCCGGAACCCGTTCTTGAGGCATTACCATCCCTTGACCATTGCTCCCAACAATCATGGACAGTGGATACATTCCGGCCAAGTCTTTCTGCATTATCGCGGAAGAAGAAAGAGAAGAAAGAAAATCCATCTTCACGTAGCCCTATTATACGACCTCGTTGAAACTCGGTGAGCTGTTGATAATGGCTTCTTACTGTTAATATCTTTGTGGGATTTGGAGCAACAAAGGCTATTATCCTAAATGGCTTCTTCGTCTTCTTAAAGGCATTCTTGCTTAACATCAGTTCAGTACATCAAATTTCACTGACAAATAACGCTTAAGAACTTTACAGCAGGCATTTAAAACAAACTTGATTTGTAAGACGCACCACACTTAAACACGAAATTTTGAATCGATGTGATTTTCAGATATATAAACACGCTTACCAAATTTCGTTTATCTAAGTCTTTCTTGGTTTTGGGATTTTTTTTTCTGTCAGTCTATATATATATTGGATCCAAAAAGGTTAAATGAAAGTCGAATTTAAATAATTCGTAAATTTTTTTTTTTAATTCTGAAAAGAAATGAAGATGTTGGTACTGAACGATGTTATAAAATGAATTAATAATAATAATAAAAACGCATTAGTAGGAGGGGGAGGATGGTAGTTACTTTAGCTTTAATGTAAAACTTGACTTTGATTTTGCTTGATTAAAGCTTCAATCATCGGTTTATTATTTTGTGCAGTTGCAATTTTTTAAGCTTCCTCTTGTGTCTGTGTCAGCCGTGTTTCTTGTTTTTGATTTTATGTTTTTAACCCAAAAAAAAAAAATACTCTCTGATGTAGGTACTGCCAAAGGTAGAAGACATGAACATTGCATGTTTACTAATTCCTGGATACTTATCTTCGGCCACTTCGTAGAAAAATCGATTTATGTAGAATTTTCGATAAACTTACATTTTACTACAGAGTCACTCTGCAAATCTATAAATTCTAATTTAAGCTCAAGTGGAACACACACCTACTGAAAATGACGAGAACATTCTCATAAAAATTTCATTCTCACAAAAATCGGCTAATTTTCTTTCGAATTCCGCTTTCAAATTCGAAATGCACTGCACCCCTTTGAATTTCATGTTGTCGATTTATTCACAAACTCCTTCAATTTTGGAAAATGAATAGAACTCTTATATAATTAGCGGCCGACATTCCCAAAGGATTAAATTTATCTCAAAAGCTTTCACAGGGTCAAGCATTGGTTCATTGAAATGACCTTTAATATTGACAAGAAATGCAAAGTCTCAACAAGTTCTTATCTTTGAATAGATTTCTCGTAGATTCCATGGAACTTCCCCTCTTCAAAGAAAACTTCGAGTAATATTTTTCTGTTACCTAAAAAAAAGATAACCACTCACTTTAATGCAGATCAAATGTATACGTAGGATATCAAAGTATTTATTACTAAGAAATTACAGACATCTGGATAAAAAAATTTTCCTGCATATATATATAGTCTTTATGAACGTAATGTTGTAAATTGCAGCTGTTAATAGTAATTTGATTGGTTTAAGAAAGCCATTGATTGAAGTAATCAACAGTATAGAGGAGATAAAGGCTGTCAGTGTGATTTAGTTCCTGTTATGGCTCACTCCGTCGAATACTCAGCACTCACAACACAGTTTTTAGTGGACTGGTATTTATTTTTACAACTCTTTTTACAGTTACATCAGAATTACTGGGCATGCGCAGTCCAGGCAGCGCTTGCGCAAACATTCCGCCCGGCATTGCAATGTTACAACATTCAATAAGTTTCATGGCTTTTTACAATATTGTTATATTAAAATGTAACACAATTAAAATAATTATAAATCAGAAATAATTCACTAAAATACACTCAATACTAAAAGATTAATTACAATAACTTAAAAATAAGTAAAATCTTGTAATACAAAAAGAAAAAGAAATTCATTCTCTCATGGGCAAGATACAAATTTTAGAAATAGGTCTTTTGACTACACCATGTTGAGTCTTGATTGTTACAACCCTAATTCTATTATCCTTTCCAGGAAATACCTCGATCAATCTGCCCATTAGCCATTTATTGACTGCTAAGTTATCCTCTTTAATAAGGACTAAATCACCCACTCTAGCGTTATCCTTTTCAAATTTCCATTTAGATCTCTGTTGAAGATTACTTAAGTAATTATTACTCCACCTTTTCCATATAGACTGCACAATTTTTGTTAATCTCTGATATATGTTTAATCTATTTGTTTCTATATGTATAATGTTTGGTTCACTAATGAAAGTAATTGGTCTTCCAATTAAAAAGTGTGCCGGTGTCAAAACCGACAAATCATCTATATCCGTTGATAAAGGGGGGAGAGGACGGCAATTCAAAATTCCCTCAATTTGAGTCATAATGGTTAGAAACTCTTCATAAGTAAACCTAGAATTCCCTGCCTCACGTTTAAAATGGAATTTGAACGACTTTATGCCAGCTTCCCATAAGCCGCCAAAATTTGGTGCTCTGGGAGGGAGAAATTTCCAATTTATATTTTCATCTACTAAGAAACCAGCAAATTTAGGATCAGGATTTATCACTAACTTGTACAATTTCTTGAGTTCGGCATTAGCTCCTATAAATGTTTTACCATTATCAGAAAATATTAGAGAGAGTCTTCCTGTTCTAGCAATAAATCTCTTTAATAAGGCAATAAATGTCTGAGTTGTTAAATCCGACACTAATTCAAAATGTACAGCTTTAGTGACAAAACACACAAAAATTGAAACATATGTCTTATACAAACTACTTCTACGCTGTTTGTTTCTCTTGATCCAAAACGGTCCAATAAAGTCAATCCCGCTGCAATCAAAAGGAAAATTTTCCCTAAATCTTTCTTTAGGCAAATTGCCCATTATTTGTTCACAAGTTATAGGTTTCACTTTAAAACATACAAGACAATCATGTACTATTTTCCTACATACATTACGTCCTCTAAGAGGCCAAAATCTCTGTCTTACTTGATATAGTAAGACCTGTGGACCTAGATGGAAGTATTTTAAGTGAAAATATTCTACAATTAAATTCGTTAATTTATGGTTACAAGGTAATATTACAGGAAATTTGCATTCAAAGTTCAAATCACTATTACAAAGTCTACCACCAACTCTCAACACACCATCTTTATCTAAAAAGGGATTTAAGCTTTTTATAAGACTTTCTGCAGACACTCTATTATTTTCTTTCAAACTCATTATATCTCTTTTGAACTCCTGTAGTTGCACAATCCTGATTAAAGTGATTTCCTGGACATCTAAAGGACCTTTCCTTTTTTTCTCCTCTGCAATTTGCTATGAACCTAAAAATAAAACTTAACATTCTAATTATTTTAGTGTACTTATTACTTATATTTAACAGGTCAGTCATAAATGTTGAGTTTGTTAGATTTAAGTTAACACACACACACAGTGCTTTGCGTTACTTTTAAATTCACAGTTAAATTCATCATTATCAGTCACTGATGAAAGGGTATTCCTTTCCGGGAAATCTTTCGTCGCTAAAAACTTAGGTCCATTCCACCACAAAGAGTTGTTGTGAAGACTGAACAGGTCGAGACCTCTTAAAACGAGGTCAGCTGGGTTCTGTTCCGAAGAAATATGATGCCACTGCTCTGCGTTAGTCAGGTGTTGGGATTGTGGCAACTCTATTTGCCACGAAGGTTTTAAGCAAGTTAGGCTCCTTTTGGATGCACGCTAAGACAATAGTCGAGTCACTCCACAGGTACACGGGGTGTGTTTTCATTTGTAAGGCAGTCTCAACTCTTTTCATCAGCTTTGCAAGAAGAACGGCGGCACACAGCTCGAGTCGCGGCATTGTGACACTCTTTACAGGTGCTACTCCGCTTTTACTTGTTACAAGCTTCACTATTGCACCATCTGGCGATTGAGAACGGCAATATATAACTGCTCCGTAACATTTCTCTGAAGCATCAGCAAACCCGTGAAGTTCTACCCTTGTCGCTTGAGGATGCACAATACATCTACCAATGCAGATACTTCTTACACTGTTGAAGTCCTCTAGGAAACGATGCCACTCTTTGGCTCTCTCAGAAGGCAACTCGTCGATTTTAAGACTCCAAAGACTCTGCATGAAGATCTTGGCTCTTGCGACTATTGGACCTAATAGTCCTAATGGAACAAACAGTCTAGCTATTGTCGAAAGGACACATCTCTTGGTGTAGGAGTCTTTTATCTCCACTGCAATTTTGAAAATAAAACAATCCTCTTGGGATTTCCAGGACACTCCTAACGTCTTGGTTTCAATTGGATTCTCGAACTCATAGTCTCCGAGGATGTTTGAAGCCAGTTCCGGATGACTACTACCCCACTTGTGCAATTCCATTCCTCTCTTTTTCAAAATGCCGGAAAGTTGGTTTTTCAAGGCCTTGGCTTCCATTAACGATGCAGCGCCGCAAAGAACGTCGTCCATATAAAAGTTTTCTCTAAGATCAAGTGCAGCCAAAGGAAAGTTCTTCTCTTCATCTCTCGATTACTGCAGTAATGTTCTCGTTGCTAAAAAGGGTGCACTCACCGTGCCATATGTGACTGTTTTCATCTCAAAGGTTTTCACCGGATCCTCTGGACTTTTTTTCCACAAAATTCTAAGCAACGGCTGTTTGCTCTCATGGATGAGTATCATTTGGTACATCATCTTCACATCTGCCGTAAAGGCATAAGGATGCTCTCTAAATTTAATCATAATTGTAAACAGGTCATTTTGAGCCAGTCCTCCATTGTATTGAATGGAAATCAACGATAACCCATTACTTGTAGGATTGGTAGCATTAAAAACTACCCTCAGCTTCGTTGTGCTCTTTTCTGGTCTAAGGATGCCATGGTGTGGCATATAATAGGCAACCTTAGAGTTGTCATGCTCTGCAACAACCTCTTTCATGTGACCAAGCTGGTCATACTCATGTATAAAGTCTCTATACAACTTAAATTATTGAGGATCTCTGATTAATCGAGTCCACAGCGCATTCAATCGTTTTAAAGCGATGTCCCTCGACTCACCTAAACAATTTGGTTCGTTTTTAAGGGGCATTTTAACCACATACCGACCCTCCTCATCTCTAGAATGCATTTTTAGGAAGTGATCCTCACAAAAAATTGCTTCTTCATTTTTAGTTTTCTCTACCTCAACGTTTTCCAATTCCCAAAATAATTTTAAAGTCTTATTTAAATCTCCTTTAATTAATCCACAATGAACCCGTGCTTCAGTATCTGCAAAACTATTGCTCCCTGAAGCCACGAACCCAAACACAGTATTTTGGAAAATAAGATTAGAATTTTCAGAATGAATTTGCCCACTACACAATAATTCATAAAAAATTTCTGCACCCAATAAACAATCAATGGGACCTGGCACATAAGAGGAATCATCTGCTAAATTTATATTTTCAGGAATTAATCCTTTCACATTTAGATTTTTAACTGGAGTTAAATCAGTAATTTTATCTACAACTAACATTTTTATTCTCTTTTTATAACTACCATCGGAATTCGAGATTTCCGTAGTTATACGCAATTTTTAACACATACAGAGGAGTCATTTAAGCACGTGACCAGAATATTTACTTTTTCTTTTCTTAATCCTAATTTTTTTACGAATTTTTTCGTAATTAGATTTATCATAGAACCGACGTCAAGCAGACCTCTTATTTTCCATTTCTTGTCATATGAATCTTTATAAAAAAAAACACTTCACGGAACTCAAAAACACACTAGTGGTTCCCTTTTTCTGATTAATTGCAAACACCGCATTTCTATCTTTCTCCGAAACCTCTCCAAAGGGAAAAGCAGGGTTAAATTCTCGCGCTTCTGCATTTCACCTTGACTCGGTTGATGGATGGAAAGCATTCGAATTGCTATGGTTTGTTTGAAAATACGTATTTTGTTTGGGGAAATGTAACGAGACATGGTGCCTCTTAGCGCATAATTTACAAGGTTTCACTTTGCACTTCGACGCCATACAACCTACTCTTAAACACAAAGCATAGTCGCTGTTTTTTAACTATCTCTATTCTATCATGAACGGAAAGTTGTTTAAATTTTGTACAAAAAGGAATAGCATGATTTTCACAGCAATATGAACATTTTGTTTCATTGACATCGGACAAAAAAACACTAGTTACCCCTTTTAACCCCTTTCTGTCGACGCCACTCTTAAAGAATTTATTTGTCGGAAACCCGTATTTATTTCATTTCTATTTGAAACTTTAGATGACATAAACAAATCTAATTCATGACCCAGCTTATCTGGTTTGTACCAATTTTCCCACATTTTTAAATTAATCTAACTGGTCAGTTCTTGATCAAGAGAATTAATTATCTGATCGGCAACAATTAACTGGCCATAATTCATTAAACTCATTAACGTTTCTTAATTTACAATAATAATCAAACATTGCTTCAATTCTAGAAGCAAACTGAACATAGTTATTTGGTAGTTTTTGGGACCTTCGAAAGTGATTAAGCAATACTCAAGGTGTTAGTTGAAATTGTTTTAGCACTAACTGCTTGATTTTTTCATAATCACCCAGTTCCTCTTGTTTAACATAAATCATTAAATTTCCCACCTTTTCTCCCAACATATTCAATAAAATCTCTGCTTTAAATTTATCCTCCACATTTTTTGTTTTAAAAGCTTTTTCTAACGATTGAAAAAATAAATTATAGGCTTCTGTATTAGAAGGGACAGGTATTGTTAGTTTTGATACTTTTATTAAGTTTTCAATATCAGATGGGACAGATTCGAAATGTTCACTTTTCTCTTGCGCAGGGGCCAATTTACATTTAACATTAGTTAACTCAAGCTCTTTCATTAACTGTTCTAATTTAATTTTTTCAAATTCAATCTTGGCCTTTTTAGACTCTAAATTTAAATTTTTCTTGTTCAATTTTAGCTTTCTTTTCCGCCAAAACGCCATCAATTACACTTTGCAGAAACTCTTTATTAGTTTCAAAGATTTCACTACTCTCAATTAAATTTTTTAATACTATAATTTTTTTGATTCTGGGGTATGTCTAATCCCAGCTCCTCGGCGACCAGCAAAAGCTCGTCCTTTTTAAGACTTTTAATTGTCGACATTTTAACACACAACATTAATTTGATATCAAATAAGAAGCAAGGAAATCGCTCTTCGACTGATGAATTGCGCTGGACTCTCAAGACACAGAAAATACTTCGGAAACTCAGTTTCTTCCCTCAGTTTTCAGACACAATTTTAACTCATCACTACACGCGATCTTTCTCCGGATTCTGAAGGACCAATGTTATGGCTCACTCCGTCGAATACTCAGCACTCACAACACAGTTTTTAGTGGACTGGTATTTATTTTTTACTCACAACTCTTTTACAGTTACATCAGAATTACTGGGCATGCGCAGTCCAGGCAGCGTTGTTGCGCTTGCGCAAACAGTTCCAATCGTTTGAATGCTCACAGTGGCACGACAAAATGATTTCTGTTTATGGAAATGATTGCCCGTCGTATGTAAGGAAGAAAAGGAATATGGCTCTATGGTCACCCGTGATATGCGTATGCGTTATAGTGCTGATGATTTGCATATTTAACCGCCACCAACGCATGATTTAAATTTCACATGGTCCCCAGATTGGAGCTACACCGCTCAGAACTGGTTTGGGGATCAGAACGTAAATAAGCATTTTATTCTCTCTACTCAGCGTAGTTTCCTCGAAATTAAATAGACTACACGTGACTTGCTTAAAGTTATTTTTAATATCTAGAACAGGTGTTTAAAAGGGAGGATTTTATCAAATCTTTATATCTGGTCAACACAAGTCTTGTTTCCTTTATTTTTATTTCTGTTAATAGGTATTTCTATGGCCCTCATTATGAAAAATATACTAGGAGATTGCTAACAGTTTTACTTTTTGAAATATTCAGTTTTATTATTTTGACAAAAAAAGTGCAGAAAATTAATACATTATGTTAACAAAATTTCTATTAAATACAATGAAATTATCTTTTATAAGATTTCCTTGAATGAACGACTTTAGGTAGATCTCGTTGCAAACTCCAGCAGTTGTCTGCCATCATATGTCAGTCTCAACGCCCCTTATAACGCTCTTCCATTGTCCGAAGATCCTGATGGAATCTTTCACCCTGCTCTTCACTGAAATCACTCAGATTTTGTGGAAATCGGTCTAAATGCGAGTGCAGGAAGTGGATTTTTATGCTCATGTTGTACCCTAGCTCTTTCAAGTTCGATAGCATGGACTCAACAAGCTCCACGTGGTCGTCAAATCTCTTTTTGCCTAGGAAATTACTCATAACCAAAACAAATGAATTCCAAGCTTTGGATTCGACTTCTGTCATTGATTTGACAAAATTAGAATCTTTCACGAGTTGCCTAATCTATGGCCCATCAAAAATATCTGCTTTCAATTTTTTTATACTTAATCCTGGAAACTTGCGTGAAAGAAAATTGAAACATTCGCCACTTTTATCAAGCGCCTTCACAAACTGTTTCATTATGCCGAGTTTAACATAAAGTGGTGGAAGTATGATGCGGTATCGGCTAACTAAAGGTGTGTTTATCACATTTTTGGTACCAACTTTTAGCTCTTCCCGTACTGGCCAGACTTTTTGTGACCAATGATGTTGTTTATCACGGCTGTCCCAGAGACACATGAAACAAGGAAACTTCGTGTATTCCCCTTGTTGACCCAAAAGAAAGTTAACCATTTTTAGATCAACACAAATGAATCATTTGTGATCTTGATACTTAATTGTTTCCATAACCTTAGCAATATTCGCGTATTCTTCTTTTAAAGTCACCGAATGTGTGATAGGTATAGATCCGTACTTATTACCGTTATTAAGCAAAACACACTTTAAACTTCTTTTGCTGCTATCTATGAAAAGACGCTAGTCACTAGGTTGGCACTTTTTAATCCCATCTGTTGCAACAAACCACCAACATCGTTACAAAAAACTAAATCCTTCTCTTGAGAAAAAAACGGTAACAGATTTTTTTCTCGGGTACGATAAAATGTAATGTTTGTTTCCGGAGTAAGCAATTTTTTTTCTTTTAAACGAGATGCTAAAATTTCAGAAGCTTCTTTCGGTAAGTTCAGATCTCTTATTAAGTCACTTAGTTCTTTCTGATTAAATGGTTGAGGTTCTTGGCTAAATTTGTAGTCTGAATCAGAATTTTCACTTGATGTATTTCGTTCGGGATCACATGGATTTGGATCATTAGAAGATTTAGATGTGCTGGGTTGTACCTCTCGTGATTTTAATTGCGGTCGTTGAGCAGAAGATAAGTTAGGATATGACCACTTATTTCGATTTCCAGGGTTAATTCCGTTAATTTTCGCAACGCAGAAGTAGCACTCGTCATGGTGGTTTTGAGGTTCTCGCCAGATCATGGGTGTTTCGAACATTGCTGCATCTCTTTTTCCACTGGACCATAATCGTAGACATACCACACATTTCTAGCATACAATATGAGGAACCCATGGCTTGTGTCCTGATTACACAATTTTGTTTTAAAGTATTGATGATACGCAGTTTTTACAAAGTCCGATATAGGTTTTCGATATTTTGAAAATACATATTTTCCACAAATGTAGCAAAAACAATCGGGATTAAGCACACAACATCTTGACGAAGTCATATCTAAAAAAGCAACAAAATATATTTCAGTGTCCAATAAAAAACGTAAATCTCTAAATAAAAGTAGTAAATGAGGGTAGTTAACTGTAACTGAAAAACAAAAGCTGTTAGAGAAAAATTGTTGCCATATTTAAAAAATACGCGACAGTTATAGACAGAGATAGAAAAAAAAAAACAGGAAACAAAAAAAATTTATTTTTTTGTTGATCAGTGTAATTTAACGAAGTTAATTTTAGCAAAGAAAGTTGCCTTGGTTCTTTGGGGTATTTAATTCTATTTTTTTTCGTTGTACCAGTTCTCGAGTGAAACGATGCTTTTGTTTCAGTGATTTGTGAGATCATTCTAAGATTTTTGTGTTGAGACGGTATTGAGGTGACGTCTGTATAGATATAGAAAAATGTTTGTCTGATTTTGGAATTTTGTTAAAATAGGCTAAATGCGGTAGAACCAAGGATGGAGCCCTGTAGTACTCCAGCCTGGATGAGTATGAGGGAGTGTATTACTGATTTTAGTGAAGAAGTTTATTAGTAAAGTGTGTAGGAGAATTAATCAGTAGGATTAGTGGGAATGGGAAGTTTCTTTTGATGAGAGCTTGTATTAGAGGCTGGTGTGTACCAAACTGTATCAAGTCTTGTGAACATCAAGGGAATCGCTTCGGTATATTTTCCTCTAATTTGTACAAATTCAACTATTATTGGCTGTTAGTGTGATATAAAGAGCTCAGTTTGGAAGCCGTGCTGCTCTGGTATTATTATGATACCATTGTTCATTGAATGTTCTTTTAATTTCTTCAACTAATTTGCTATGAATAGGGGAGATATCGGTCGATAGCTCTCTATTGGTGGAATCTTTTCCAGGTTTGATGACTGGAATTATCGAAGTCGTTTTCTAAGCATCAGAAAAGTGTATGAGTTTAAATATAGGGCGTAGCTACCAGCGTAGTAACCGTATGAATTATACGGGGCTCCGAAGGTACCGGGGCCCCAATGTGTTTTAGCAAAAATTCGTAATATGTTGAAGGGCCCCCAAAGAATTTTGACGCCATTTTCGAAGACAATATGAGCAGCTGTCACAGTTTGAGAGGGGGAGAATCATCGGCATGATGGAAGTTGGGTGATCAGCTAGGTGATTAGCTCGTCAATTAGGCCGCTCTGATTGTGTTGGGACCAGTGGATCCGAGAGATGTCATTTACATGAAGACCAGGCTCAGGACGCCCTCGACAGACCAGATATCGAGAAGACCACCACATCGTTAGAAATGCACGCGTACAGCTTCATATGCCACTATCCAGGCACAGGTAACCCCTTCATTAGGGGTCTATGTGTCTTCTCGAACCATACGTAAGCGTCTGGCTGAAGGACATTTAGGATCGGGGCGCCCATTACGTTTACTATCCTTGACACCCACCTATCGACGCCTCCGTTTGGAGTGGTGCCACGCACGAGGAAATTGGACTGCAGCGGAATGGAACCAGGTCGTCTTTAGTGACGAATCCAGATTCAATCTCAGCAGTGATGACAATCGTGTTCGTGTGTGGAGACCCCGTGGTGAACGCCTCAACCCTGCCTTTTTGCTTTACAGCGACACACGGCTCCCACAGCTGGTGTGATGGTATGGGGTGCCTTTGCCAACAATACACAGTCACCCCTAATATTGATCCTTGGCACCATGATAGCCCAGCGGTATGTCTATGACATCATGTAACCACATGTGTTAGCAGTCATGCAACGGCTCCCAGGAGCCGTTTTTCAACAAGACAATGCTCGGCCCCCACGGCAAGGGGGTCACAACCCTTTATTGGCCGGCTTGATCCCCATATTTGTCTCCAATGGAGCATATCTAGGATCATTTGGGACAGCGAGTTGGGCATCCCACGAGTCTGAACGAACTAGAGGCAAGGTTAAAGCAAATGTGGAACGAAATGTCTCAAGACATCATACCGAACTTGTATGCCTCAATGCCCGATTGTATCGTATCGTGCATTCGCGCTAGAGGAGGTTCAACAGAGTATTAAATCCTATGTTCTTCCGTTTTTTTCTTAAATAAATTATCCTTTTTCTCTGATTTTCTAATCATTTACTTATATCAAAGTAGTCATTTCGTATGCAAAATTTCGTTTCATTTTGAAGACTCCGTCTTGGTGCGTTAATTTTTTTTGTCTATGAGTGTATTTAGTTTAGCAATATCATTAACTGCCTACAATGATTTATGCTGTGCGTTTAATGTATTTGGAAATTCTTGAGATAAGTAGTACAGCTAAAAGAACCACACAAAATTAACGTCCGAATTGTTATTAAAACTGGAAGCTGTGTGTAGGCTTATTT